>JAVJGJ010000057.1:13821104-13846750 GCA_035590215.1 Microhierax caerulescens
TGTTGATAATGGACGTAAAATAGCTTCTAAATGGTTTAGCTCAAGTAACTTGTAACGTTGGTTTTGCTTCAGAAGAGAGGTGAGCAGTGGGTGTATTACAGCAGTGTCACAGGCAGCTTCCCACACATCTGCAGAGAGCTATTTCTCTTCTGTGTTTCATAAAGCACACCAGGGTCTGGTTTTGGGGTTGTTTTGGTAGTATGAATGAGTAATTAGAAAGTGTCTGGAAGGTGCTGGAAATGCTGAATAAGCTACCAGATTCTTTAAATAATAGTAAAAATAGCATCTATTTGGAGGGGTTATTACTAAAGGAGTTGATGCCTCTATTCCTAATGTAGAAGACTGTGTATGGGAGTCTACCACGTTACCTACAGAGGCATTTGAAAGCATTGTTAGCTGAGGAAGGTTAGGAGATCCCACCTACGAGGCGCGGTGTTGCCATGCTATACAGTGTTACAACCCACTAAAACAACCCCTCACATACCACCAGTCCCTAAAAAGATTCCCGTGCTGCACTGGGTTGTGAAAATGGATGCAATGATTTCCTTACTGTGAATGAATTTATAACTTTAAACCTTTTTGATTCTGTTCTGTATTGAGATTTCTTCCATTTGATTCCAAAGAGTAGCACTAGGCTCAGTTTCCTGTCTCTGTAAAGACTGGCTCGGAGCTAATTTCCTTATTGCCTGCTGCATACATAGATATAGGACATAAGCTCTCAAAAGCCTGATTCGTACATAATCATCCTAAATACAACTGAGTCCACCACCCTTCAGACCTGATAGGAGCGCTTAGTATCATCATCATCATCATGGCTGCTTAGTCAAGCAAACAAGCTTCTTGCAAACAGCTGACAGACACTGCTGGAAGCTCAATTAATTACCCACTAGGAAGGCTGTCCTGCTGAAGAGATGGTGTTAATATTGTTTACAGTGTGGCCTAAGTGACCCCCCTATTGCAAAATACCTGTATCTTGGGACAAAAGTCCAGCTAGTCTCTGCATAGGCACCCTGCCATCTGAACAGATGGATGTAAGTGTGGGCAGCCAGTATTGTATTGTACATGTATTCAGTGTAGACACTTGGAACAACATTAATAATAATGGGAATTGTCCAAATGTCCCTTCGAGTTCCTAAATAAAGCTTTGTAAGTGTGTGTTCAGGTAGTCTACATCAATGAAATCAGAGCAACAAAGAGTGACTACAATGGTCATACGTATAAAACCTGACCTCTCTGTCTCTCTCATACCTACAAACACACATTTAGCAATGAGAAATAGCAAGAAAACTTCTCCAGGAGGTACAACTAGTTTATTTTCAATTTGTTATCTTGGCTGTGTTTGCAATGAGGCAGGTGCTGGTCAACTCCTGTCCTATCCTGTGTTCAGGGAAGGGCGAGGAGTTTAGTTTTCCTATATAATCCATGAGAACAGGAGTTCAGGGGAAAGCAAAGGTTGCTCATGATATCCTGAGCCTTCAGATGGTACCAGGTAAATTCTGAAAAGTATTTTTATCATCAGGGAAAGAATGGCTTCACTCACTGCTGTGAGAGGTAAAGGGCTTTCTGTTCAAGGGTCTCACTGAAGTCCTGTAGGACTTCCCTTTGTAGTCCTGCTAATTGTCTTCGTTATATTTCTGACCATTCAAGTCACATTTGAGTTCCTCTCCTGAAAGGGAAGTTAAAGAAATAGCTTTGATACAACAGATGGGCATCCAGGGATGTGTGGAGAAGGCAATAAGACCTGTTAGCAAATAGGAGATGGATGGGGTGATGTTGCTTTTCTCCACCATGAGACTTCTCGGTGGGATCATGCAGTGGCTGGACCTGCATGAAGCACAAGACTGTTCTTCCAGTGTGTTCCTGTAAAGATATTCCTAGAGCTTCTTCCCCTCTAGTATTCAGGGCCATGTGCAACCCTGGATCTACACTTTGGCTAAGCAAACATACACATACAGAAAATGAGCTTCCACCTCCATTGGGCCCTGTGGAATTTCTCAGGAAACCTGGCCAGAGTTTTGTGTTTCTAACAAAACCAAAACAGTTTTTAAATCCAGCCTCGAGCTTCATTGCAAATATTTCTCACAGCCCTCTGTAGCAGGAATAATTACTGTCCTTATTTATCGGGTAGATTATACAAATCCCCTAGTAAGTAAATTGTAGGATTAAGCAGAATGTTAATGTGTTAGATTAAACTGACACATTTATTTACTTCCTCCCAGAAGGAAAGACTAAAGGACAGTGACCTATCATGTGTATTAATTCAACACTTAATCCTGCCTCAGATCCAGTGATTATCTCTGCAAGTGCCAAGCATCAGTCCAGCAGATTGCAGGGCAGTACTTCACACACAGAAGTTCTATTGTCTCAAATATTTTATCTGTTCAGCTCCTGATTTTTCAGATGGTAATGTGTTGTACTTCTGCAGTGCCTTCCCTCTAAAGTTTCAAAGGGCTCCCAATGAATTATTCCTGCATTCACCCCACAGAAAACATCACTTATCCTCATTTTACAGTTATTCACTGTAATACAAAGATTAATGCCATTTTTTTCTATGACTTGTCTGGATGAAATGGACAAGTTGTGCATGATTCAGAGTCACTGGGTTCTTTGGGAGTCGCTTAAAGTGATTTTTCCTATTGTAAAAGCCACAATGCAGGCCACGACAATAACCCAAACTCCATACATACATACTCCAAAGCAGAGAGGCCATCTGGGTTTCCTACTACTTTCTGATACAGACACTGTTTCTGATACAGACACTGGTATTACAATCACATTGCCTGGGGGTTGATGCTGCAGTTGAGGACAGTAATGAAAAGACAAATAAGGATCTTACCTTCTGTTAGCTCTATAACACCAGTGCATGTATGCCTGCATAGGGACTGGGCTGCTTTGCTTTTCAAGCAAGTATTATTTGTCGGCTTTCCCGTATTTTGTTCTCTATCAGTAACCAAGATGCATGCAACAGCACTGCCTGAGCACAGGTATCATCATGAGCAGCACATACTGCCCAGGCTCGTCCAAGCAGATCATTTTTCTGCAAATGAATGTTGGAGATTTTATGGGACTACTGAGGCTGAGGCTTCTTGCAGCATGTTGCATGTGCACCCCTGCACCACCTAACAAGCCAGTGAAAGGAGGAGAGAGAAACAGACACCAAATGATGAAGCAGCCTTCCTAAAATCACAAACCAGGGATTTGGCAGAAGCAGGACTCTGGCCTCCAAAAAAACAGCCACCAGTGCCTAAACCCCTAGTCTTAGTGTTGCAAGCTCCTCAAGAGCTCACATGGGATGTGCTAATTCACTGAAGCAGGCAACACTGTCTGACACACACATGTCTTTCCTCACCCCAACACTAGTGTCATGCCTTCTCCGCTCTGGTAACCCTCCCAGGGTAACTTGGAAAAGCCATCCAGGTGCAAATGCCACTTCAGTTTGCACAGCAGGTTGGGAGCAGGGCTGGGAATTACCTCAAGCCCAGTGACAATGACCATCTGTCTGTTCTCCGCCCTTCAAATAAAAGTTTTGTCCCCACATGCTGGCCCCGACAGGTTTCTATATTTATCTATCCTTATTTTAGGAGGCCTGCAGGAGGAACATATAGATTACAGATGTGGTGCTCCTTGTTTTAGCTAAGGTTTCCAATAGGGATAGTTGTTTTGGGACAGAATCCCAGCCGAGAGTCATTTGCTGTTCTCCTGCCAAAGGGGACTGCAAGTATTGCCAGTGCTCTGCTTGACTTAGATCGAACAGTTCACAGCCTCTGAGGAAGGGGAGGAAAATTCCATCGTGAAATAGCTGATGTAAAGTGCTGTATCCCACAGCGACAGTAAAGGGTATTTGCTAATACTAATGCAGCTTTCAAAAGAGACTTTAAGTTCAACTTTGAAAATGTGTTTCTGCTTGGGAGAGGGCCCAAACTAAACCCCTCCATCAGTTCAAAACTCCAGTGACTTTTGGACAGAAAACCAATTCTGATTTTGCTGCTGACAACAGTTTTGCAAAACGTGACTGGTTACAGAGAGGAGGAGGAGGAAAAAAGATTCTAGTGACATATCCACCTCCTCTTCACTACACATGGAGCAAGACATAGCTGCGAGTGTACAGGCCTGTCCCTCAGCTGTCAGTGGGATTTCGCTCATATATATAAACAGATATACGAGAGGAATATAGGAAGTGACCTTGGAAAATGTAAAACTTTATTCAGAAATTTATTTGTAAGCAAAATTTGCATTGTATAAGATGTAGTATATATACTAAACTCCCCTCCATTGATATGCAATTTTTGTAGATAATATGATATGTAGAGATGCTAAAAAAAAAAAAAAAAAAAAGCAAAAGCAAAGAACCAGAATGACAATATCTATCAGAGAACCTGATAAAGATAATTTTCAAGGTCCAGTATAAATTCTTTTCATCAAAGAATGCTAAAAAAGGAAATCACTCTATCCAGAGATTTTGATCCTACAGAATGTTCCTAGTTTGCAGGGGTTAAATAGTCACAGTGGGTTTATGTGTTTACATCTGATAACTCCCAGTGGAGATAAACATATTTAGTGCTTGAAATGTAAGTTAACACTGGACATATTAAACATATTACAAGAGATTTATCAGAAAGGACATTAAAGACTATTATTAGCCCCAGCTGCAAATAACCATCACGAAGGAATGGCTGTATGTGAGTTAATTGCCTTCAAAATGATAGGCCTTTTAAAACCGTTTCAGTGGATGCCTTTCCACTGATCTCAGCAGCCTTTGGGTCAAAACTTCTTTGATTAAAAAAATATTTAATAGCGAGAGGAAGGACTGAAGACCCAGGCACCAACATTTCCTTTGCCTTCTCATGACAGACAGGATTTGGTGTAATCAGCAATCGAGGTCTGGAACATCTTAACCAATGTAAACTGGACATCAGCTGCAGGGAAACATCTTTGGTAAAAGGTCAAACTAAATGGATCAGAACTTCAGCTGGAGAACAGGGGCTTATTCCAGCTTCCACTAAAACCAGCTGAAAAAATTCTACGTACTTTAACTAATACCGGTACTAGTTGTTTCTTCACTGTTAAAAGCAGTAGAAATCTTGCTGCTCACTTCAGTTAGAGAACTAAAGCGAAGTGACTCGGTATAGTGATACAGATGGGCATTTCAAAAGGGAACAAGGATCAGATGGCTACATGAGTTACATCTGTTTTTGAAAGGGCAGCCCTATGTGAAGGGGAGAAGGATTGAGTATTTCAGGGTTTTTGACACAGAAATCCCAAGTGTATGCCTAATTTAGCATTCTAACTTTCCTATGATTAAGTTAGATTGACATCAATGAAGATAAATCCATATTTTTTTTCCTAGTGATAAGCCAATAGGTACAAGAAATATGATGTCTAATGGAAACAATGTGAAAAGGCCTCAAAAGATACATCAAATACTGATACTTTTTTTTTTATTTACTAACAAGATGTGACCAGTCAGCTATCAGATCAGTCAGCTTACCTCTACATTGCATCATTCCATAGTATGACTTAAGTAGATTTAAATTTCCAGTAATCCCCAAAAGCAAGAAAATTGAATGATAGATTAGGCCCCAGTGGCCTATCAGTTTATACTTGACCACATTGCGGCACCAGAAACAGAGAGTCACAGTAGCAAGAGTCACCAGCAACCTGTCAGAGATTAATTTTGTAGGAGAGATCTGTGATCAAAGGCTGCAGAATTCACCCCCCTCAGCCCCGCATCCTCCAGCGATCCAGCACATCTGGGTCAGACCACATCCCTCCAGGAAACTGGGGGGTTGGAGCTGGGAACAGGAAGCCAGTCTGTCCATATTGAATGGGAAAACCAAAAAAATCATAGCCCGTAAAAAACTGTGTTTAAATAAATAGGAAAGACAGCCAGCTGGCTTATGAGATGGATGATATTTGAACTTCAGGCTCATCTTTCAAATTCAGCCCATGCTGTTGGTGATTGTTACCAGGGTTTATCTTCTACATTTAGGCTACTTCTTAATAACGAGGTGGCCACTCCAGAGGATCATTGCTGACTTTCATCAGTACTACAGTCTCAAAATGGGAATAGTGGCAAATATTTTCAGAAGATACCAGACTGGTGGGAAACCCTAATTACACTGAATAGCACAGAAGCTCCCACTAAGTTCAAAAGTAATGTTTCATGCCAGGTCAGGGGAAGAATTTTGTCCTTGATGTTCTTGATAAACAAGCTGAGTAATTCACAGCTTCAGTCTCTCATTCATAACTAGTACAGGTGGTTAACCTGGGAGGAAGGATGAAAATGCTGTTTTCCATTGACTGCAAGTAACACAAATGGACACATCTAATCGGCACGTTATTGCTCTACAGTGCTTTCTAGGTCTGGTGTAAGCGCTTCCATATCTTACGACAGTTTGGGGCTGATGCTTCA
This sequence comes from Microhierax caerulescens, assembly GCA_035590215.1. Lineage (NCBI taxonomy): Eukaryota > Metazoa > Chordata > Aves > Falconiformes > Falconidae > Microhierax > Microhierax caerulescens. Next base: position 13,827,517 of record JAVJGJ010000057.1, read on the forward strand.
TGTTCTTGTAAAATGTCAAGTTACATTAGATCAGTAATCTCATGTAGTACAGTATACGACACTGTCACTGAATGTACTGCATAAAAGTATTTTTAGTTATTCTTTTTCCCTGGAAACACCACCTGGCTCCCAGCTTTCTAAAAAAATAATCTGTGTTGAAACATTGTAAGGTGGAAAGAACAATTATGGAAAACTTCAGTGACTTGCAAGAACATATAATTAGGGATTTGCAGCCCACCCAGGAAATTTTGCATGTTGAATTACCACACTACTCGAAGTACATATTTTAATTACTGGGTGAAATGCATTTGTGTAAGCCAAACTGTTGAAAGAGTAGCTGCAGTAGTGTTAGCACAATGATATGCAAGCCACAAATCCTGTTGCCAAAATTGGTTACTCATAAAATGCTTCTATGGCATCCTCTGTCTGTGAAGTTAGTTGGGCTTTGGGAATAAAAAAGAGCATCTGATGTTCTGCTTTAACTTTTCAGCATTAACTCACTGACATTAAATGGAGGTATTTATTACACTTGTGGTTTTAACATTTTAAATCTGCACATATTTTCTTTCCATTTATAGCCATTGTGTAAGCATGATACTGTAAAAAAGCCATCACCTCACTGATGCTGTCTTGAGCCGAGCAGGCAATCACCTTTCAGGGGGAGCCTCAGTGAATCACAGAGGATCTGACACTGTTTCACAGAATGATTCAGGTTGGAAGGGACCTCAGCCCAACCTCCTGCTCAGTGCAGGGACAACTATGAGGTCATACCAGGTTGCTCAGGGCTTCACCCAGCTGGGTCATGAAAGCCTCCAACCATGAAGGCTATGTTCAGCCTCTTCCATTGCTTCATTCACCTCTTGGTGAAAAAGTGGGGGGGTTATATCCAGCATGAACACCTCTTGTTTCAACTTACATCCTTTGTCTCGCATCTTCCTATCATGCACTACTGTGAACAGCCTGATTCCATCTTCTTGATATCTTCCCTGTGGTAGTGGAAGGACCTCATCTCCCCCTAAAGCTTTCTCTTCTCCCAGCTGAACAAGTCTAGTTCCCTCAGGCTCTCCACACCAGACAAGTGCTCTAGCCCCAGGCCATCCTAGTGGTCCTCCACTGAACTTGCTTCATTTTATTGATGCCTCTCTTGTATCAGGAGGAGTGGGTAAAACATTAAGTGCAGTCTAACAGATGCTGGGTAAAGGAGGATAGTAACTTCCCTCAGCCTACTGACTGTGGTCCTGCTAACACAGCCAAGGATGCCATTAGCCATCACCATTGCCAGGGGCCAGGGCTGGCTCACGCTCAGCTTGATATCTGCCCAGACCACCAGGGCCATTTCTGCAAAGCTGCTCCCCAGCCTGTCACTGCAGGGGGTCTTTCCTCCCAAGCACAGGGCATTGCATTTATTCCTGTAGAATTTTGTAGCATTCCTCCAGCCTGTCCAGGGCCCTCTGAATGGCAGCCCTGCCCTCAGGTGTATCAGTTGGGTCCTCCAATTTGGTGTTATCTGCAAATTTAATAAACGTGCACTGACTGCATCACCTCTTCCAGGTCACTGCTGAACAGGACTGGTCCCAGGAGAGGCCCCTGCGGTGCTCCCCTTGTCAGTGACCTCCTGCTAGAGTATGACCCATTAATCACTACCCTCTGAGCGTGACCATCCAAACTTTTGGGGTTTTCTGCATCTATTTGTCCACCCATGAAGACCATAAAGTCCTAACTTGGGTACAACAACATTACAGAGGACAATGTTGAAAGGTCTTACCAAAGTGACACCCAGTTCTCTCCTCCACAAATCCCGTGATTTTGTCTTGGAAGTCAAGGAGATCAGTCAGGTATGATTTACCGGTTTGGTACAGTCTTTGCTCTTTTTTTCAAAAAAAAAAAAAAAGACAATTTAGCATGCTTACTATCAAGAAGAACTTCATACCTTCTGACAGAGCTGTACTTTTACCATCACAGAATTTAAAATATGCAATGATGTATAAGTAAAATATACCTCAGAGCTCTAGAGCAGGCCACCAGCAGTGAAGCAATATAAGCAGTAAAGCCTATAAGTAAGACCATGGTTCTGGCATGATGAAGAACCAAGGATCCATAGCAATCGGTAGCTACCTACAGACTGATAAATTCAGTGCCTGAGCTGTTCATGTGCCCTGGGACAGGACTGACCATGCCATTAGTATGTTCACTGGCACTGCTTGGCCTGAGCCAAATAAAACTCTTCCACATGATTCCTGACCACAATGTGGCACATGAAACATCCCAGGGACTGTTCCCACTAGACAATCTGCATGCAGATGCCCTGTTTCAGGGACCAGGAGTTTACTAACATAAGTGTAGGCTGTCCCAGATCAACTGGCTCCTGAGCCTAGGATGCTCCTGGACACATTTGACCAACTGTTACATACAGAGCCACTGCAAAGGGTTTTTTCCCAATTCAACTGGTTCATATGTGACTCTGTCCTGATCAGTGTGTGCTTCTTTCACCTGTGAAGATTTAAGAGCTAAGAATCAGTTGCATACTACATAACTTTTTTTTAAAAAAAAAGTCTCATGCTAATACAACCAAATCACTTCTGTGTGCATTTATGAAGATGAAAGCTACTTGGCAGGTAATTTTCAAAGTAAGCTTGTACAGCAGCTGGTGTGATACTGTTTTATTACAAGCATGAATAAGCACCATCATGTAGCATTTCTTTCCTCACCTGAACAGTATCACTAAACTGATGACACCCAGGCTCATTCAGAGAGTTAAATTCCTCCCTCATCTATGAACATGACATTCCCACAGTGCCAGAAAGTGTGATATATGGTGAAAGAACTGGCTGATAAGATATAGAAAAGTGACTTTCTCCAGTCAGATCAAGGTGATTTTCCAGAGGCACAACAGACACCCAACTCCTGTTAAGGATCAATGACAATTAGTCATCCATCCCCACGAAATGCCCTGCAAGCTCTAGGAAGGGGGATTCTGCATCCCTGCTAAGATAAAATTCCAAGTGGATGTGTCTAATGCAGGGCTTAGCAGTTTGCCTACCTCTAGGTGCATTCATGTTCACATATCCACTGGTTCCTGCAGCTGAAGGAGATGCAGCCATACACCGACATCCACCTGAATATCTTCAGCAGAAAAGTACTTCTCCCCAGGAGGCAGAAGAGCAGGGAACAGCCTGGAGCTGAATATCCCTTTAGGCATAATTGCAGCATAATATCCAAGCTGGTGAGAGAAAGCCACAACAAAATCAGAGGTTTTGTATTGCATTAGTTTTGTTGATAGCTAAACAGTTCCACAGATGTGCTGAACCATGAAACACATAAACACACAAGAGGAAAGACATATTTTGTCAGTAAACTTTATCTAAATGTAGCACAAATATGAAAACTTCAGTAAAGGTATATGGCTTAAATGAAAAAAACATGGTCAGTTTTCTGTGGACAAAACAGCTGGTTTGCTGTAATAAGAGGCTTTTGTGTTAAATGAGTAGTTTTTAATCACACCAATGAAACTTCTCTTTTGACAGGACTTGGCAAAGTATTTTCTGTATCAAGACATGAGGAAGAGGAGAGAATTTCTAGCTTTCAGTCATAACTTGGTGTGCCACCAGGAGCTGTGCAGTGGAATTGTGGGGTGCAGAGATCCCCATGCCACCCCTGCCCAGGAGAGGACCATCATGGGCAGCAGCAGAACCCAGCTGTGCCCACAGAGGCACATACTGCGGGAACAGGTCAGTTGTGCTTGGTTTTCTTCCCACTATTCATTTTCTCTGCTCGCTCACCCTACCAAAGCAATCAGGAGCACAATAAAAAAAATGTCATGGCACTTCACTCCAGTGTAGATATGCCGTAGGCCTACAAATTTGACTAGGCTGTTATCAGTCAAACACAGATCTCCTAAGTACATAACACTTACTTTGTCTGCATTCAAGAACTCCTCCAAATCTATCTGCCTGTCTTGTCAGCTTACAATGATGATTCACTGATTACGTTAATGAAACATGAGAGGGCTCCGTCAGTTCATGAACAGCTCAGAAACAGCAACTGACTACAAAGACATTTTCCTTCGGTTTGGGGTTTTTTTGCAACAGATCAGTCAGGTTTGCATTATGGTGCCTGCTTCCATGACAGAAAGCTCAGACTGGGAAGTGTCTGTCTTCCAGGTTTTTAATCAGTCTCCTTGTGATCCCAGATGTGCCAGGACAGCTGTTTTTGCAGCCTTCATGATGGACAAAATCACATATGTTGAGGGAGAACTGAGACTTCTTTTGAGTTTAAGCCTTGTCAGAAAAACTTTCTGGGGCTGGGCAAGATACTGATTTTATACCAAGATAAATGGTTTTGTACAAAGATAGCAGTGATTTCAGCTGTTCTTAGAAAGCTAAGCACTCTCTTGTGGTCTGTGACTCCCAGGTTACAGCTCTCTTTTAGAGGGAGGCTGCAGGGTGAAGCACAAGGGAAAAGCTGATCAACTGGACATAAGACAAAAAAGAATCTCTCTGCGTTCATGATGGTACAGCTTTTGGTCCAGTAATGCAAAAGCCCAGAAGAAAAGCAGGATGGTGAACACCTTATTAATGTAGCCAAAATAAAGCTTCAACTCAGTTATCTGTAGATGTTCTCACACCCTTAGTATAACAGTTATTTGTAAACAGAATATCCAGTAATACATATCCAGGAAAGATGTCACCTACCCTGAATTTTATTTGCATTTATATCTATCTGCTGTACATATTTTTGCTGGAGTTCCAATAGATCCATACTTCCAGCTGCTGAAAGCACACTGACTTGACTTTGCATTGTCAAAGCGCAGGCAAAAAAACAATCCTAGGAAAGAGGATCTAATTCTGTTCCTTAAGTTTTGTCATGATACCATTTCAAATAACCTTTTTGAGGTTTTTTAATTTGTATATATGTATACATTTGCTTATTTGAAAATGAGTATAAATATGAGGCAGAACTGTCTTTGTCCTTCCATCGACTACAAAGGCAGTTTAGATGGTGAGATCATCTGTCAACATCTATCCCATAAATGTTTAAATATGGACAGATGAGAGTGTCATTGATTATCCAGTTCCTTTATTCTGTAGATTGGAGACTAAATGAATAGTGGTTTACCAGGAGAAACATGAACGCAGGCAGCAAGCTGTTGGTCCCATCCAGTCAATGAAGAGCTGGGAAACTGTCTTTAAGCTCAGTCAGGGAGTAGCAGAGAAGTTAGAGGCTGGTTTTGTTGGATACAGTATCCTTCCCTTTCTATCCTGAGCTGTTGTATTGCACTGTCACGCTTGTATAGGGTATGCAAATTCTTTGTGTGCTTTGAGTTCTCTGGATTTTTAAAACTGTTGTATAAATGGCAATTAATAATAATTTTTTTTAAAAAAAAGAGCATGCTCTAAAGCTCATGGAAGTCAGCGTGCAGGTATCAGTGACTTCAGCAGGCTCTGGATCGGGCCCTATGCTTTTAATTGAAGTGAGAACATAAATCTGAAATGTTTTACCAAAAAAAGTAACTTCCTGTGCCAATGTAACACTTCTAACATGTGCCTGCTCAAGAAGTTCATCTCTTTGTGGGACCAAATTAACAACTTCTACCCCTGAAGGAGATAAAAGTGAACAGAAATTCCTTGTGGAAGATTTCCAACTATTTATTAAAAACATACAGAGCTGATATAACATTATTCTGCTCCAATTCATTGTTTCTCCAGACTACTGCACTTTTTATTGTGCCAGTGCATTTTTCCGGGACTGGCCTTGCTCTTTTCTCATGGTGGCATCTTTTGGAGATCTGTTTCCTTCATGCTACAGCACTACACTGCTGCCCTCAGGAACATCAGATCTTGCAATTCCATTTTACACTCCATTGGCAAATGATACCAGCCTTCATGGACTTTAAATTCTTTGGAGACATCAAGAGCAATGTGCTCGACAATTCTATGGGGCAAAATGAGGCTAGATGCCAGATTCATATAATGCTCATATAAAGTCAGTATTCACTGGCTTCAGGTGAATTCTCAGTAATAGGACTACAAATGAATTGGCAGTATATCTGTGACATCTCAGAGTTTTATGGTGGCATCACCTACATATAAACTTACAGACCAAGATGTGCAAGTAGAAGTATTGGGACTGCATCTGTGAAGTCCACAACTTAAACCTTCTTGCTCATTCTCTGTCCACCTGAAATAAAATGTCTGAGGACAAAGCAAGTGGAAATTTCATCTGTAGAGGCATTTTAAGTACAGAACCCCTAACTATAAAACAAAACAGTTTTTCCTTTATAAAAATATGCTTTCAAATATCCTCCATCTTCTTGAACTCCACCTATACAATGGTTTTTACCACTCAAAAAATAATTTTTAAACGCTGATAAAAATAGTGGTTTCAACTAATGCAGTTGTTCTAGCCACCACAGAAAGAGCAATTTTTTTGTTAGTACTTCCCCTGCATTCCCCCTCCCTTCCCTCAAAACCCACAGTGTGATCACTGTATATTTGAATGTGGTGTAGCCTATAAAGCATAGTCACAGAACAAGTAAGGGTAAAGAAAAAAAGAGAGAGGGATATCATTAAATCATTGGCTCTCCAGCTTAAAAATGTAGCAACAGGTTTTGCTGTAACAACCCAAAGCTCCAGGGAGACTTGGAGTACCCGAAGATGTGTGTGAACTGATGGTAATTACTAGTAATATTTGTGTTCCTGAAAAGGATTTAGCACAGAAGCTATGCATCATTACAAAGCTGATGTTGATGAAGAAGGTATCATAATTTTGGATAAATATGCTATATACATTTTTATTAAATAAATATTTGCTTTATTATATTTATTATTGTTATTATTAAACAAGTATTTCAGTATTTCCAGTCCTAAATGCTTACAAAAATCACAGGTTTTTCTAGAAGGAAAATTTGTATTAGCAACTTTTAGATTATTAAAAAAAAAAAAAAAGATAGTTTTGGGATCTTCTTTGCTATCTTTTTTCAGATGTTAGATTTCATATACCAAACTTTCCTCTGTAATTGAGAACAGTTAACTGATGAAAGCTGCAGTTTGGCTTAGAGAACATGGTTTCTTTCAGAGGCAATGCAGAAAATCATTAAGTGTAAGACCATCAGGAACAACAACACTGAGTATTTTTGGTTGCTTTTTTCAAGTGTTCGTTGTAGGGTTTTCGTTTTTTATTGTATTTTATTTTAGCCAACCGGGATGTCTATCCTCTAAAATGTTCCCTAAATGGATGTCATGTTCCTGCCTTTATGTATTCTTCACCAGACAATTGATCTCACTCTTCTTGGGTTTTACCAAGTAGGGGTGTCTCTGACTGCCAGCCCCTCTAGTCTAGGAGGCTGTTTGCACTAGGGAACTTCTAACTATAGGGGACAGTTGACTTACACAGAATCTTATAATTACATACAAGTAACATGAGGGGAAGAAAACACACAAATCTGCTTCTCTGCAGTCATAATTTTGTCAAAAGTCAACCAAGGGAACAATTCGGAATTGCCCATCTATCTTTGTCACTGCCTCTGCATCAGAAGGAGATCAAGTACCTCCTGCTGGGAAGCATATACTGCAAAAGGTTTAATCCTACTAATACTGCTGCTAATAGTAAATAAATTATGCTACTGCAACATAAACTGAAAGAGGTTAAAGCCAGAGCAGCACATGGCAATCATGCTACTTGAAATTTGGCTTGTTCAAGCAGTCATGAGGGCCAAAAACCAGAGGAGAAGGCTGAGCTATCACATGTCAATGGACCACCCCAGCCACCAGGTCTACTACAGAGCATCTTCATCTACTGCTGGTTTAGCTGTTAACACATTCCCAGCAGGCTTCAATAGGTGAGATAATTTTACCTGCTCAGAATAAACAATCTTTTGGTGTGCATGAGGTTACACACTCATTGGCAGAAGCTTGCAATAAATCTTGGGTAATGAACTAAATTATAATTGCTATGTATAAAGGATTTTTAAAAATAAAACCCGCATTTAGAAAAGTGAATGTAATACTAGGTGCTTAAAGTTAAGCATCCTTTAAGAAGGAAATAATCATGGCTTCAGTTTTCCTGCCCACAAAATGGGGGTAATGTTACATAGCCATTTTCTAAATTACTACAGGATGTTTACATGGGAGTCTCTGCATTAGGGCACAACAGTACTATTTTCAATCTTTCTCCACACAATACTAAGTGCAATGCTTCCGAAAACATTCCCTGTCTACGCTGCCACATAGTCAAGTCTGATTTTAGCAAAAATAAGAGAGTGAGTGATCAAGCACACATTACAGCCATGCCACTGGGTCAGTAAGTGAGAAGTTAAAATAAGAAGTTCATTCAATAAAATATTGATTCTGGAAACAGATTACAGGAAATCATACCATACCACTAACTTAATTTATGAGTATTTATATTGCAGGAATTATACCAATATATCAAACACAATGCCTTCAACTTTAGTTCAAAAGAGAATTTTATCTCTAAGCTTTAACAACAGGACTGAAAATAATTCAGATTATATGGACAGCATTTTAGCAGCCCATTTTCATCTTCTTTAAAAGCAACACTCTAATGCATGATGGTTAAGGATCAAGTTGGGATTATGTGGAGAATGTTAAACATATACCAAATAATACATCTGTTTTGAATAAAAGATGTTGCATAGAGTTCCAGTTCATTTTTTTCAGCTCTTTACCGTACGTGTTGTAGCTGCTAAGTGAAACCATGCATCAGATAAATACATCACTTCAGCAACAGATTGCTAATCAATTGTCTGACATGTTCTGAAATATGTGAGTTAAAAATACTCAGGGGCAAAGGCTTTTCTAGTTTGGAAATAAACTGTTCCATGTTCTCTTGCGGTTCATTCTTCCAGCTCTGAGATTCTAGGAGTGCTACCATTGTCTCTAGGCTGGTGCTAGATCATTTCCTTCATGGTGGGAAAGTAGCAGACTTTACACCATGGTCTCTGCCCATTTACAAAAGTTAGTCTGACTGCAGTCACAGTTGCTGGCATGTTAAGAATAAACAGGTTGTTCCCAGTAAAAGAACCACAGATGTACTTTGATTGCTGTATCTTATGACTTGAGTACTGCTTTGAAGCAAACAATTTTTCAGAAAATTAATTCAGAAATTCTGATACTTGGATTATCTTTTTAAAAATCTTCAATTGGAATAGGAAAATGAAAAATTTCCACAGTATACAGTTTGTCAAAATTACCAGTTTGACTCATTAAAAATGTCATGTCAATAATATCAAAACATTACACTATAACATTGATGTTAAATATCTACATTATCAAATTCATACAATAACAATATCAATAACTAGTTCCTAATATTCAAACAAAAATCCTTTTAATACTTTAATACTTTCATCAAAACAACCATTTAGCACTTTACGTGATCATTGCAGGGGGCAACCAAAGAAGCCCCCATGTAGCATCAGAGGGCTGCTCACCATGGGAGACCACCTCCCCTGGTCCCCTTCCCCTGCTGACTGCCCTTTGTGTCCAGACCTGCTGGGCACATCCACAAGGAAGTGCAGGCCTTCACCTCAGAGGCAAATGTGACAAACACAAATCACAGCCCAGTGCGTGCCTCTCTGGCAGGAAGAGAGGTCCTCTCTGTAACATCTGAGCAGGCTGCCACTGAGCCTGTGGCCGAGACCATCCTGAGGACAGTGCAATGGCTGGAGCTGCCCCAGCAGTGCAGGCTGCTGAGAGCTCTGCCACCACTGTCATTGCCCTCAGTGAATCCCTGACACCAGTGGTCTGTGGGCTGGTGGGACTGTTTGATGGGGCTGAGTGGATCCCACACTGCATGAGCAGCACCTGCACCTTCCACAGCTTACTCTAGGAAATGAGGGATGCTTTGAATCCACAGTCTCCTGTCTCAGGTGACTCCAGTGCAAGAGTAGCCCAGCACAGGCCCTGAAGAGCTCCTCTGCCTCGTGAGCCACCCTGACCACTTCCCACCTAACACTACTGCAAGCCCCCATGATGCCGTGCTGTACGTCCACACTGTGCCCCCACGGCAGTGGTACAAGCTCATATTCTGCTCGCTCCCTTTCCCAGCAACCAGAGCACAAAGGGGCTGCCCCTCGTACCATCACGTATGGTGGCGAGGAGCCCCGGCTGGCCACCTTGTACTCCGAGCTACAAGCAACTTGGTTCACTAGGGACAGAAGTTGGAGACTTTGTTGAGCCATTCACATGGGCACACTCACAAGATTTCCAGACCCGCAACACTTCCCAGTACCAGGGAAAATGGGTGTACGTGGACACTGCATGTGCTAGGCTGCAGCCACTCTTCTGGTTCTTCCAGAATTTACTGAATTTCTGGCAGCATTCCTCCTCTTTTCTCATTCTTGATACTCTTTACCTGCAGCCTCACCTCCTTGTCTTCACAGGAGCTCACTGTCAGCCTCTTCATGGGGCAGAGGAGGACCGTATTTCGTTTTTTATTTCCTAATGAGGAAAAACTCCACTAGAAACAGCTGCCCTGCAATGGCCTAGAGTCTAACATCAGCGCCTTGCCCTGAATACTCATCCAGCCTCCAACTGACTCCACTCAGGAACCAGAGATATTTTCTATGTATTGGGTAATGTAAATGTAAGTGTAAGCTCAGTTTGATGCCCCCACTTCTCACACTGGAGAAAACAGTGAACAATCAGTCCCTCTTCAGCTTCTTCACTCCACTCACTCCTGTTGTTCAGCAACCTCTTTTCTATGTTGAAGTGCTTTGGACAACTGATCTTGGTCAAAGAACATTATAGCCACGTTTCTCTGTCTGCCACTGCTGCAACTCATCTGAGCCTTCCTCACATCCACGTCAGGAGGAAAGAGTAACCAAATGTCACATACACTAATGGGTCCTGGGGCTGCTGGCTCCCAGGAAATCAGCCATTCCTACATCAACAGGTATCAGAGACAGAAAGCTTAGCAAAAGCAGTCATCACCTGTAACTCAGACTGATCCTGGGCTGACCTTCAAATATTTCCTCACTGGTGTAATTCTCTGTAGTTTTTTGATAACCTAAGGCAGATGCATGTGATGACAGAAGAGATTCTTTGAACCTGATATACTGCTGGGTTATGGTTTTGTGCAGGCCTTTTGCTGTGACAGTGAATCAAGCAGAGTTCTTACTCCCTGTAGTATCTGCTAAGCACCAGAGCCGTTTACAGTCCCACCGGGATCTGGCTGAAGACCCAGCTCTTTTTCTACTACATGGAGCAATCCTCCCAGGACAGACTCCTTAGCACAAGAAAGCTGCCAGCGCAAGGATGTAAATGCTCGGTGTTTCTGAGGCAAAGAAAACCTAGTCACGTCAGCGGATGTTCCTGCAGCCCATGGAAACTGGCACACACAAGAAATGTAACTTCCAGGGAAAAAAAAAATATTTATGGAGTGGGAAGTTTTCAAAGGGGCTCTTGCAGTCCAAAGGGACACATACTACCAGCCCTGCCAATGATTCTTGCTGTGTTCTCAGCATCCTGTTGTCAGTATCTATCTCCTCTTTGTTCTCACACAAGGTACATCTCAACTACTGGCCTAAGTAAGCTTCAGACTAGGATCCGTCTGCAGTTACAGCCACCACGGCAGAGCTCTGTAGTGTGGGTGCAAGGTTTGCCAGATGAAGGGGACTTTGTGCCACTGTAGTTATGCCAAGCTCTGAAGTCAACAGGTTAATCTGGCAGCAGATTTCTCCTGGCAGCACAGCTGTGTTCACACCAGGAACTTTGCTGGCTGAGCTCCACTGGGCAGGTGGGATTTATGGGGTTTTTTCAGACCCAGGCTAACATCATGGTGTGAGTAAAAGTTTCTAATGTAGCCCTGGTCCTAAAAGGAACACCTCCAACATCTCTGATCTAAAAAAACTTGTTACCTCTACATGTATCAATAAGCTGTCTTGTCCCTCAATTCCAACTACAAAAAAAATGTAATTTGTGTCCTCCAAAAAAGGAGGTGGGAAGACCGGTGATGCTGATGGATCACAGGAACGTCAGAACTGCTTTACTAGTTTTTCTGTGGTAGCAGCATTTGATTGCTGCACTAGCAAGGCAGTTGGTGAAGCTTCTTATTACTGCTGGTACATGAGAGACACAGGGTCGTGATGCACATTAGAGCAGAATCAGCTTCAGCTTTGGAAAGCAGAGAAAAAGTACTTGCTTTTTTTAGAATCTGTAGGACCACTGCCATGCAGTCTTTTCAAAAACGGGGTTTAGTTAATTTGTTTAATTACTGAGCTTACAGATGTCCTACTTTCAATTCTGCTACAGGGATAGGGAAGTTACACAAAATTAATATGCATTTAGAAATGAATCAACACATTGAACATTAATGTCAGATTATCTGTTTACTTGTTGATATTTAGTATCTTTTTGCTATGGGACCTCATTACCTTTGCCAGGAAAAAAAACCAAACAACTCTTTGTATGAAGCTCTTCAGAAAAAATAATGTGAGCTAGAGAACTTAGACAGTTTGATAAATAGCTTTGAGTAGGAAATTATGTGAATGGGCTTTTCTTCATGTGCCTTGTGTTAGAAATGACAGTTTGTTCTTCCTAATAGTTACATGTGGGTTAAAAGCCACAGTATACCCAGCATACCTCACTCCAGAGAGTCAGACAAAAAGATTAGTCAAAAAGAAAAAAGACTAAAAGAATAAGTAATATGTCATCCCTATATACGTGTCAGGCTCATGCCACTTTACCCATCCTTGTTTTGAACTGCTGTCATCAAGTATATCCTCCACTACCCTTAAGTGCCTTGTAGCCTTTTACAGGTGTTGTTTCTGATTCACCTGGTTTAAAACCAAAGTAATCTTCACTGAGATAAATTCTGTAGCTTGTGTGACAAATACCTTGAACCAGGACCAGTCAGACATCTTAAGTCATGTGTCAAAGAAAAACAGTGCCAATGCAATATTAACACTGGTCATTTTATAAATCAGGAAAATGAAAAAGGTCTTGAAACATAAAATGAGACCCTTTGTATTCAGGCAGTATATTACATGTCTTTGTTACTAAATATGTACATTAACCTAATGATTGTTTCTTTAAGTGAAAAATCATTAAACCTACAGGGTATGTAGAACATAGCTAAAGTCACACTCCCATAAAAAGCCTATCTTTCGCATTTTGTGACTTCGAAAAACACTTGAAAACTTGATATCTTCATATAATTTGCAATATGGTACATTAATAATAACTCAGTGTTATGCAGAGTTAACATCTACTGCCAAACATTAAGGTTGCCAAGTTAACGCTGACTTGCGGATAACTATTATAATGGTGGACACTCTTTCCTGGATAACTTATTCACTGAAAATACAGTTTTCACAAATCAAAGCAGTCCCTAACTCATGTCAAATCTGGCAAACAAATCCGAACATTATTTTTCAGTGAAGAAAAGCCTTTGACTCTATTAATTCAGTTGATGAAGAGCATTCAAGAACATGACCCCACAGGGAAAAGGTTAAGGCCTCTGGGTTGGGATATCTATTTTGCAGATTCTGTTCCAAATTTACTAGACAAGATTTGACCATTTTGTCTTTTAGTTCACCAGGCAACTACTCACTGGGCTGCTAGTAAAAGGAGAGGGCAAAGGAGGAATAATGAAAATTACCATCTAATCCTATGTATGCAGATGTATCACTCTCTTTACTTTCATTGAAAGTGGCCAGAAATATTTTATGTAAGACAGTTATCTTACTATGCCATTATTAAAACGTTTGAGTTTGGTTCTACCTGAGCCAATGTTTAAAACCTTGACCACTGAGACCAAAACATTATTTATTTGCCTGGTTTTTTAAATCAATACCTTTAGTAATGCATTTTCCAGGTCTCTCTTCCTTAAGAAAAACCTGTCCTGCAGAACCCTGCTACATCCAGAGAGAGAAAGCAATCAGATGCAGACAGGATGCAAAAATCTCATTGCTATGCATATTCAGGAATGGGAAGCATAAACACTATTAACAAACAATGACTAGGAGAATTAATACTTTTACCACAAAGCACAGGTTGCAGGTGCTGTAGCCAACACATTCATTGCATAGAAAAGCAGATTTTTATCAGTTAAAACACTTCAGTTCCATATATAATATCCAAAAAACTCATGGTCAGCATCTGAACCGCCTGGACCAGGTACTTGGTGATCAGTCAGACTCTGACCACCGACCTGTGCTAAAATCAGCTCCTGCAGCGCTCCTTCCTCAGATGCATTTAGAATTAATCCCAGGTGATCCAGATTAGAGGGAGATGAAACCCAGATTAGATACAACTCCCATTTAAAATAAAAGCCAAATAAAATCATATTAGCGTATTTCAGAGGCTTCTAAAACAGTCCAAATCCATTTAACTGACCAAAGAAAGTTAAAGAAATCCCAGCAAGTAAAAACAAAAGGGACCTAGTTGGGAACCTGTTTTTCCAAGGTTTGTAGACATTTTATTCATGTCACTGTTTCTTTTCTTTTACAGTTTTCCTGGTTTAGACCTTTCAAGAAAAATCTGTCTTTAAGATGTAAAAAAAAATAAATCTTCTCAAGAATCAGCAATATTCTCTAGGGGTTGTTTTAGGCAATTCTAATTTTACAGTTTCCTCTTCACATTGGATAAGGATCTTGGATAGTGTCAGAGATTTGGTATGTGCACAAGATCTGGCCCTGGAACATTAAGTTGTCATAGCTACTTTGGATGGTTTCTAAACATGACCAAATCCTCCACAGAATTCTTCCCAAGTTTAAAGGGCTCTTCTGCAAAAGCTGGTTCTAAGTATTTCAAAGCAAGTCTTTCTGTTTTGCCTATATGTATCTGTACAGCTAACACAAAGAAAAGCAGTCACTAAATCAATGACGTTTAAAACAAGTTTAAAAAAAAATAAATTAATTAAAGGACTCCAGGACTGCTTAAGAGCAGCATTTGTCATATTTAAACAGCACATTTTTATATTCTGCAGGGGACTTCTCTTTAAAAAACAATAGTTTGCAAGACTGTGTCTGTAACACAGTTTTACAGGTAGGGAGTTTGTCATTGTTCTTTTAAAAATACACATTTTCTAAAATTATAAAATAAGAATAGGCTAAGAGAGAGAGAGAGAGAGAGAGAGACTACAGACCAACTAAGAGAAAACTTGTCTTCTGAAAATAGAAGAAAATGGTCCAATTCTTTGATGCAGACTATACAATAAATTCTGGTTTGGTCACAGCAGTGTAAAACGGGAATAAATTCCTCAACACCAAAGAAGCTGAGCTGGAATTATACCAGAACAACTGAGAGCAAAGCTAGGCCTTTAGTTTTACATTTTTTTCAGCTCTCCTATAACTTGAGAAAAATCATAAATCAGCAGCTCATTGTCTGTGAAAATGTCTGGAAAACTCAGTCATTTTCTTCTGGGCCTAAAGATGGAAGAATGGTTTAATTGCCTTCAGCTTCAAAGCAATAATCTTGTTTTGAAGGTATGGTTATACTTTATAAACCCTCTGACCCAGGAGAAGCAACATATTCCAAACTGTATTTTACCCTAGATCTTCAGGTTAGTCTCTATTCTTTTCCATTGTCAATGCAAAAAGCAAGAACAGAATAAATTGTGAACTTGAAGAACAGGGACTGTTGATTCCAAAGGTAACTACAGGGTACGTCCAAAGCAGAGAGGATAAAAAGGGAAATCTAGTAAATAGAAATTGGTTTGAAACAAACTCTTTAGTGAGATCTACTGCCATAATATACTGGTATTGAAATACAAGGGAAAAAAAACCCTAAAAAACAACAACAACAAAACAATACAGCTGAGTAGGTTAGGTCTGCTTTGAGTAGGAGGCTGGATCAGATGACCTCCAAAGTCCCTTCCAACTTAAACCATTCCATGATTCTAAACAAACTGGACTTTTTCTTGTGAACATATTTTTTCAAGAGATTAGAAGAGATTTTAAAATCTATATTGTTTGAATAGGTAGTTATTACTATAGCAAAACTGAACAAATACTCACTTACAAACAGCAAAAATATTCCTTCCTCAACATAAAAAATAATGGCCTCACAGTCTGATCAATTAAGTAAAGTCTAGTCAGAGAAAAATATAATGTATAACTCTTCTAGCATTTTCCCTAAGCTTTCCCACTGATGAAACACAACTTTTTAGTCATGTGTATCACTGATTCTCTCTCAGCTGTGGTCCTCTCATTGCATTTCAAAAGACCCAAGGAAACAATGTTGTTGAATACAAAATTTTATGAATGTTATACAGTAAAGACCTGCTGGAAAACATTTCAGTGTATAACTTCTAGGAAATCTAGTGTTAATGTGGGATATGCATCACTCACGAACAGGGCACTTCATTTTTATTGCCTTGTTGGTTAAGTTAATTACATTATAACTGCTAGCAATTTTTCATCAAAACAGGAAGCTGTTTTACCATATTTTTTACTGTTTGCTCCACTGGAGTGCACTGGAAAGTAGCACAAATGTAGACAGAGGAGCATTATTAAATGGTGGTATTTGCGCTTGTAAATTCAATCTAAAATAAAGTTGCCATAAACCAACAATAAAATGGAATATAAGGCTGACATTAAGGTAAAGGAGTGGAATGTGTCCCAGTGCAGTAATGAAAAGAGGAAGCTTTAGCTTCAGATGTCTATTAGGTGAAAAACAACACAAAGGTTTTTGTATTGATTCTCCTATTGCACTTGTGTTACTCCAGAGTGCTTAGGAGTTCCCATTAGGGTACAAACATGGTTAGGTGAGGTACTAAACAAAAGCAACAACGAAAGAGTTGTGAAGACTCTGCTGATGCCAGTGCACATGTACAGGCCCAGCCTTGCATTGCTCCCCTACCTGAAAATGGCACTGAGGTTTCTGCTTCCATCCCACTCAATCTAATATCCACAGAGAGAATCCCTTTTTGTTTCAAGGAAAAGACTAGAATAAAAAGGAACTATGTTGCCCTAATTTGAACAATAAATAAAATATTTCTTTCTAATGCAATTAGAATATGCCCAATGAGCTCTGTTGGTAAAAATTTGGTCATTTTTATGCTTGCATTTATGTGCAGATCTATAATCCTACAAGCTATTTTGGTATTCATTACATCTGTCTCTGCGTTTTTCCAGTGTTTTGATGTGAAGCTCAGTTTTTATACCTTCATGCACGTCCATGAATCAGCAGCAGTTCTGGTCCTGAAAGAATGGAAGGCATAATTGGCTGTAATCACTAGCTGTAAATGTTTAAGCTCACTCCTGTCCCAAAGAGAGACTGAACTGCTTTCAGTGATTAAAGGTAGATATCAGTAAACACTTTCAGGATGCAATTATAGAGCATTTTCACTCCTCTGACTGGAGGAGGCAAGCTGCTATTGACTTCAAGGAGTTTGAGCTTCTGCTGATCATTATCCTCTAACAGTTGGGACCACTTTTGACCCACAACATGTGGAACTGATCTATACTGTACCACTATGGTTCTAAGAGATACCTGGTTAAGATGTTCTTCAAGATCAAGCCCAAAGCAAAAGGAAAGATTACTCAACTACTATGAAATGTACCCTTTATAGATGTTTTCTGTTTTCTCTTCTTTTATTATGATTTTGTTGATAGTATTTTTTTTTCTCTGAAAAAGGCCACAGTTTAAACCCTCTCACAGAAAAATATGGTTCCTTCATATGGTTTTATAGCTTGACATTTTTGGCTTTGATTTCCCTTGCAGTACACCTTTAAACATTTTTAGGTCATAGAAGGAACAGCAGGTATTTCCTGAGACAATGAAAATGCGGAGACAATAAAAGTCCCTTTCTCACTAAGATGTATCTTGCCTCCTCTCGCTTTTCATCTTCTTTGTTTATTTTTTTCCTCTTCATTAATCATCATCTACTTGGAAATAGGGATTTAAAAGATCAGTCTGTCTTTCTTCAGATGAGGGCAGCTTATCAACAACATTTGTAAACCTGAACCACTACACAAGATGCTGTAGAGACGACACTAATTATAAAGACAGTTCCTCTCCTGAAGAGCTTACAATTAAGTGTCTGACAAGAGACCACAGCTGGACAAACACAAGCACAAAAAGAAGGAAAAGAGAAGCTTGTAGTGCTATTGGGCAAAAGATCAGGTAAATCATCACTCGGACAATACTTACACACATGCACACATATAGAAGATCACTGTTAAGACCTGAATGACTACATGAATGCTGTTCAGTTGTGCTTACCCAGCCAAGCTAACTCCAGGGGAAAACAAAGAAACAGGTAATTTATGGATATTGTATCGTGTTTTCCTCAGTGTGTCCCTGGGCAAGAAGACTGGGTGCTGGGCAGGACATCACAGCAACTCAGGAGCAGAGATTTGGTTTTGAACCCTGGAGCCCCCATTACATCTGGAGAAGGAAACCTCCATGATCTTCCCAGAGTGTGATATTCTGAGGGCTTTTTCTGCTACTGCTCTCTCATTTAAACCTTTTTAAAGCCACTGCCAAGCAGGGAAGAAGGTCCAAAGATAAGAACTTACAATTCTCCAAGGTCTTACAGGTGGAAGACCTGGCACAGCTGGAGAAGATTTCTTTCCCCCATTCATGTCCCTCCTCCCTCTTCCTACCCCTGCCTCACCACGCAGTGCCTCTGTACTCCTGGAATATTTTGATTTGAGCTTAACTCTACCCAAACTCTGTGCTACACTCCAGTAAGGCTAAGTTAAAAGGCCTGATGAGGAAATGCTGCTGGGAAACATCTGTGCTTTGTTTTATGCAACTGAAGAGTTAAAATTATTTTCATAAATGCCATAATGTGTAAAAGCTGTGAACACCCAACTGTAGTGTCAGACTTCCAAAGTGTATAAATGTATTTGTCTCTCATATTAGTAAACGTTATTTGAACAGAAATAGCACATTGTAACAGCCTAACAAGAAGCAGTCTTTCTGATGACGTTTGAGACTTCTTTGCTCCACTGTATGGAAATATTTAAGACTTAAAAGGTTTCTATTACAACATAGCATTTAAAATGGCTCAGTCCTGTTCCCAGTAAAGTCAAAGAGAATTTTTACCATCAGCTTCAGTGAAAATGGCATAAGGGCCAAAATGTATTTTAACGCTATTTCCGCCCCCCCCCCCTATTTTGTTATAAGAGTCAAGGAATGTCTCCAAAGGCCCCCTTACTCCTTTAAAAAAATAAAAATAAAAATAATTTAAAAATAAAAATAAAAATAAAAATAAAAATAAAAATAAAAATAAAAATAAAAATAAAAATAAAAATAAAAATAAA
>JAVJGJ010000057.1:13854734-13873145 GCA_035590215.1 Microhierax caerulescens
TCCTCCACGATGCTCCCACCACGCCAGGAATTACTCTCCCACCCCCCCCCCCCCTCGCCCCCATGTCTCTTATCTTTTCTGCACGAAGCAGCAATCTCGTCTCTCTGCACTAGGCCCTGTACAACCTCCTAAAACAGTGCAGTGTCTTGGGCATGCCCAAGATTGAGATATTCTGATTGATGTTTATTTTATTAAAAAAAAAAAACCTGCATCTTTAAATATATCGGGAGCAAATTAGACCCGAGGTAATACAAAGTCAGTAAGAGAAGCAGCTTTTCTAGCCAGGCATTGTCTTTATGTCTGGTTTATACAGTGCTTAGTAAAATGGATTAAACAGAATGATCCCTCGGTGAATCTAAGCAGTGTGATAAACCACAGTGATAAAATATGACCGTACCATTCTCTGCATAATACCTCCGAATTATTTTATGATGGTACATTCCCCAGTTATTACCTCTGCTTATGACTAACGACCGCGGGGCTGGCTGCCAGAATTAAAATGCACAATCCAACTCGGGGACCAAGTTTTAAATCCCGGGACTGACCTTCCTCTTCACCAACAGTAAAAACTGAGGAGTTCAGGAGGTGTAGCAATAAACTGGCATTAAAAAAATTGTGACCTGGGAGCAATGCATATATTTTTAAATAATCGGTGTGATTATTTTTAAAGAATTAGTATGATTTCAGCAACCTTGTCCTTGAAATACACTTCGGGGGCCCCGAATATTAAGCGTGCAATTACTTGAGAGGCGACGGGCAGACAGGGGCACTCTGGAAGTTCGCATTCTGGTATTTTTTCTTAGAAATAAGGCAGTACAAAACGAAAGGAGACTAGAAGCAGGATCAGACGGTCACTCCACACAAGCAGCACGCAGACATCCTCGCCATTTTAAACAGTCACCACGAAAGACCCTGTTCCTGCGCATTAAGGACAGAGGAGGATAGGATTATATCAAATACTAACAGAAACATTCATTTGGGGACTGCGAAGAAGCCGAGTGACTGCTCAGGGGCAAGGTGCTTTCCGCGCTGCTCCCCCGTGCTCCCTCGCTCGGCTGCGGAGCGCGGCCCGGCCCCGCCCGGGAGAGGGGGGGGTCCTGCCCGCCGCGTTACCGCAAAGGCTTGGCGGTGGGAGACGCGGGGAAGCGGGTGCGAGCGCCTTTCGGCGGGGGACATCGCCGCTGGGCTCCCGCACAGCGACAGGCAGGCAGCGTCCTGCGCCTCGCCGCACCGCGCCCGTTCAGCGACAGCGCTGCAGTTTCAGGGAGTTATATAATAACAGTAAGGGAGAGTTAAATTATAACAGTAAGGGAGAAGAATCGCAACCCCTCGAGTCTGTATTTCCAGGCAGGGCCCTTCATGAAAATAAGGCTGTCACTCAGCCCGGCGGAGGATGTAGGACCGAAAATAAAAATGTCCGCACGCTGCCGTCGGGTCCTCCCGCCTCCCACGGCGGAGGAGCAGCCAGCCTCAGCCTGGCAGGCCCGGGGTCCCGCTGGCCGCACCCCGCATGCCCCGGTTGCCCTTCCTCGGCCCCCCGGGCCGGGGCAGCCCGCAGGCTCCCCTCAGGAAAAAGGCGGGGTCGGAGCGGCCGCGTCCTGTCAGTGCGTGCGTGCGGCCGGGGCGCGGGAGGACGGGGACATCTGCCGCCGGGCTGCCGCGCTCCCCGGCACGCACAGCACGGGGGGGGCCGGGGACAGCGAGGAAAGTCCAGCGCGGCGAAGGGCGGAGAGAGAAAATGGAGGAAGGCGGGAAGCGGGGCTGGCTGCCACCGGGGTCGGGCACAGCCCGGTGGCCGCGCCAGCGCTCCCAGCTGCATGGCGGCAGACCCTGTGCGGAGAGCCGGGCGAGAGGAGCGGCGCAGCGCTGCTTTTCCGCCTCCGAGGGCGGACCGGGGGCCGGGCTGGCACCGAAGCGATCCCAGCTTCGTGCCAAGGGGGGCAGCGAGCGAGCTTCCTCCCCGGCCCGTGCATGCTTAACCGAGAAACTGCAGTGCCCTCCCCCAGGCCTGTGTCCGCCCCGCATGCGCAGCCCACCGCGGCCACTGGAACACACGCAGCGGCGGCAGCGCCTGGCGGACGGGGGGCGATGCCGGTGTAATGGCTGGACGTGGGTGGGTGCCCGCCCCGGCCCGGCGCCACGCCGCACGGGCTCCCCGCAGCCGACGGTCAGTCAGAACCTGCTGGGGTCAAGGTGACGCGCCCAGCCTGTGCCGGGCGATAGGGTGCCCCGGGGGACACAAGCGTCCGGTCAGCAAGGGACACGCCGGCACCCACCCCCACCGTGGCTCAGCCCCTCACGGAGGGTAACGGGCCGCCGGGCGGAAGACGTAAACAACCCCTTCCAGAAGGTTCTCCGCGCACTGACTGACAGGCCGGGTGAGCCTGCGGCGAGCGCAGGGCGCCCTCTGCTGCCGGCCAGGGAGCACCCGCCCCGCCCGCCGCCGAGCCCGCCCCGCCCTCCGGGGTCCTCTCCCGCCCTGGCGAGACCCTGTCCCTGGAGCTGCGGGGCGGGGCACCCCTCAGGGCACCGGGCAGGCGGAGGGGGGCGGTTACAGCTAATAACAGAAAATTTAATGATTTTGTGAGGAAAAAAAATCGCCTTTGAAAGCCGACTTGGCATCCTACAATATATACATTCCCCCCCACACCTGCTGTTGGTATAATTTTTGTCAGGATTTTGTCAAATTTTTATTTACAGCCTAAATGTTTTAAGGCAAAAGCGTTGAGGTGAAAAGCAAAATTAAAAGTTGAGTTAAACTCAGCTGACAAGCACAACATAGGGTTTTTTCATCTTTTAAAAAGTACGTGACTTGTCACCACATTATGGTGGTTTATAGTTCCATTAAATGGCTCTGAGTATCAGATTGCAAACACTGAAAATGTAAATCCAGCTTGTCTAATCCAGAGTGTAAAATATTCTTGTGATGTCACAAAATGATGGCTTATAAAATATTTTCATTTAATTAGGAAGCACTAAGAGGATTTCTGCAAGAAAAAAAAAGGCGAGGAAGCTCAGTCTGAATTATTTGTGTGCTGCGAACTATCATGACGGCTGCTAAAGCTTTTCAAGTACAAAAATGCAGGCTTTGCTTGCTTTTCATTTTTAGGCCCTAATTCTTTAATTATTCAGGCATGCAAATTCCTGTGAATGGGGATTAATTATGCAGGTAATCAAGGTCTTATTCTGAGTTTACTGCTAAAAAGCAAAGATTAGTAGATACTATATACAGTGTTGCTGACACTGTGTTCATGCACTAAAATACTAATTTAAGGTACAATAATAGTTTGGGATTTCATGGGAGTAAAAAAAGGGCTACGGATGAATATTACGTGAACGGAGGAACACAATCCATGGCAGCAGCACTGCAGTCAGTGGGCTGTCCCGTGAGAGAGATGTCCTCCACCCAGATCGAGCGCTCATCCTCCCCTTCCTTTGGTAGATGGGTACAAAAAGAGGTGCCACAATGTGTGCCAGTGAAGGACTGAGGGGGTTGGAGGCTGTCTCAGGTTGGGAAGAGTGAGCTCGGAGTGAGAGGTGGGAGGAAGACCCTTAATTCTGCCATTTTGTAAAACTGAGCTAGTCTCTTTCAGGGATGCTGCCTGATGCCTTCAGGGGTCTGCCTCCTCCAGGAAGGTGCTGTATTCATTACACAGTGTCACGGCACTTTATTTAGCTGCCCCATTCCCCCTTACTTTGCTAGTGCTTGGACACTAAAATGGCGTTGAGTATCTTGGCTTGGGTGTCAAGGCATACAAATCTAGCAGTGGCAGACTGTAACATAGAGAAGCTCAACTTCTGTACATAAATGCTGCACTGTATCATTTAATAAATGATGCTGTCAGAAGTACCACAAAATAATACCAACTGTGAGCACGGTTTACGTCTCAAAACATTTTTGCAGCTGTAATCACACTTAGATACTTCAATTAGCAACCCCTTATTTAAAGCTGATGGTTATACTTGTACAGTCTCCAGATATACACGTGTCATTGTGTCTTTAGTATGACTTATTCCAGTAAAACTATAATTTGTTTTGACAGACCTTCTCCTGACACTTCAGACTGATATATTTTAATGTGGAGTTTAGCTTAAGCCCCTGAAAACAGCGAGGCTCAGGGCAGGGAGCGGTGGAGCCCTGCCAGGCTGCCACCATCCCACCCTGGGCCATCAGCGTGGCCATCTTGTGTGAGGTAGTGGGGGGTGTGCGTGTGTGGTGCCTGTTTCAAGCATCGCTTGCAAGCTGTTGATCACTTCAGTGCTTTTGGCTTTAAGATGTGGTGAGTCAGAAAGCCAAGATTTGCGGATTGTCCTGTTTTGGATACTTCTTAATCATGAGTCCCTTTGGTCAGGTAAAGAAATAAAAGCATACCCTACAAAATGCCTTTTTTGGAGTTGGAGAAAGGGTGTTGTATGCCTCTGTCAGAAGAGCTGGATCCAAAGAGTTAAGGAGTAATGTTACAATATTCGTGGTCCAAGGAGAAGAAAATTAGGTTTATTTTAAATGCCAGAGGACTATTTTAAAATGTTAGGACAAGAGTTAGAGGTCTGTGGAATGGGCAGCCCGAGTCCTTTGGAGGCCTCGTGACTCTTTCATTTTCCTCCCTCGCTGGAATTCCTATTCCACTCCAATTGTTCATGGCACCCTCTGGGCAGCAGGGAGGTGTTTGCACCATCAAAAAAGCTGTATTATTTCAGACTGACAAAAATGCACTATAGCATCTCTCTCATGCACACACAGCAAAGTAACAAACCCTTTTAGCTTTTCCGTACCGAAGTAGCTTCCTCAAGCCTCCCTCAACAGCCACTTCTTTAGGCAGGAAAAAGAAAACTCAGACCCTCACCACCTTTTTCCCACCAACTAACCTACTGGCAGATGTTCAAAAGGAGAAATGGTCCTCTTACTTTCATTGAAGTTATATTTTTTAAACTCACTGATGAGAGCGGTGATCAAGCAGCATTTACAATGTGGCAGTTCTGATGGTGTTAGTAGGAAAAGACAGCATGGGGAATACCAGTACAGCAGGGAAGAAGTCCACACATTTTATAAACAGTCACATTCAGTTTGAAGAACATCATAATGCCATTAATTATATAGAAAATGCTATTAAAAAATGTTGTATGAAATATAAATTTCCTATTTACAAATACTAAATAGCATTCTCAAAGAGCAACAATAACAATGTTGATACTAATCAGTATTAGCAATAGTATTAGCATAGTGTTTTTCAGCCAGCTTGAAGGAAGGCATCCTGTTATGAACTGAACATAAAAGTTCAAGCTCATTCTTTATTCTGAAGATAACAGCTGCAATCTAAGAAAAACTGCTTAGGAAAGGAACATGATTAAAAGAAATAATGACTGGAGAACCTGCATGCTTGCATCTTCTGGTGACATTTACTTCAGACAGGAAAGGAGGGGAGAGCGAAAGAGAAATTAAGCTCACAAAGAAATCTGATTCACCCTCTTATTTTGTCAAAACATGATGAAATGTGAAGAAGGAAAAAAAACCCATCATAAAAATGCACACAAAAGAGAAAACCATCAGTACTTAGTAATGGAATTATGACATTCTAATTACTTCAGTAGAACAGTAAGGTATCATACATTGTCCTGCTTTTTAGGACAGTTTACAGATGGTTTATAGAATGCCCACACGTAGGACTTGCAAGTCATAGGGTTGCTGTAGTTATATCAACATAGCCATCACGGTGCAAATCCCTTTGTAGGTACTGTAGTATTGGTGTGACTTCTGAGGAAACTTCCTGGCCAGGGACAAGGGGTGGTGGGATCAGACATCCTTTTCTCCCTTATGTTGCATTCAGTTTCTCAAAGCATTGTTTCTCCTGCCCCAGGGGCAGAAGCCACTTCCAGAATTGGGTGGCTGGAAGAAGAAAGGCCAAGGAGCTGGTCTTCAATTGTGTGGCATGAACAGCAACAGATGGAGGACTAGGAGACAAATGAATTGTTCCTTCCCTTTCTGGATCTCTCTCTGGATTTAATTATCCAGGGATTTTGTAGCTGTCAACTGATGGATGTGCAGTCTACCAGCGTTTGCTGGCTAATCCACTTTTGGGCTGTATTAGATTGGTTGAAAAATGATTTAATTAGAATAATATTCTGCTGTAACATAAAACAATAATGGGAGAATGAGGAAGTCTATGGAAAAAGTATTATCGATATCAACAGAAGAAACTCAGTTTAAATTTCTAAGGGGTAGATCTGAATTTCAGTTATGTTAGTGCAGCATCACAGAAAGGGTTGGGCTTGTTCTTACAAGATTGAGAATTACATAAAAGAAAAAATGAGAGACAAAAAATTTAGCAAAAATAATAATAAGATATATGGTCTTGTGGTTTGGTAGGAATCCAAATAAAGGATATTAAATTAGGTTTGTGTGATCAGTAGCATCTTGTAAACCCAGATGCAGAACACGGAGAGTGGTAAAACACTAACTGGAGGAAGAGAAATTGAAAGTTATAGACCTATCAAAAGAAATACCAGTGAGCTCCTTTAAATAACTACTTGAGGTTTACATAGCTGGAGATTTGCCTTATACCATTACAGTCCTCTTGTGTGTGTAAAGTTTTTATCCAATGAATCAAAGAAAAAAACAACATCAAAACCCAGGATGGTGCACAAACCCCAGTGTGTTTTGACATTTTGTATCCATTCTTATGTTCTTACCTCTGAATAATGGTTTACTTTTAAAGCAGTGGTTTGGACTTGAGCCCTGAGTGAAATGAGGGACTCTCTGTGTACCTTAAGGTCCAAGGAAACTTGTTTAGGATATATGGTTTTTATAATATATTTTGTGCTTAGTGCAAAACACACAGAGTCTTTTGGAAGAAGAGTGAAATTTGTTTCTGTATCAATGGTATGCCTTTATTATCCTGAATTGTTTCCTCTGAAGTATAGCTATATACCAATATTGCTGTTATCTTGGTTGAATTGAGTATGATTCAATCTGCTCTTCCATTTTCTCTAAGTAACTGGAAAAATAAAGTATTTTTTCATACAGACTGTTTGCATACTGAGAAATGGCATGGCAAAGAAAATTAGAATAGAATAGAATAGAATAGAATAGAATAGAATAGAATAGAATAGAATAGAATAGAATAGAATAGGATAGGATAGGATAGGATAGGATAGGATAGAATAGAATAGAATAGAATAGAATAGAATAGAATAGAATAGAATAGAATAGAATAGAATAGAATAGTTCAGTTAGAAGGCACCTGCAACAGTCATCTAGTCCAACTGCCTGACCACTTCAGAGCTGACCGAATGTTAAAGCATGTAATTAAGGGCTCAAACACTGACAGGCCTAGGGCATTGGTCACCTCTCTAGGAAGCCTGTTCCAGTGTCTCTGGAAACTTCAGTGCTTTTAGGAAGATGGGTAAATCATTATTTTAGTATCCATGTTTATGAAGAAAGTAGAAATGGCCACTGAAAGCAGAAGCCTTTTACTTCCACAAAATTCCCTGAAAAAGCCAAGAGTAATTCAGGGAGTATCAGTATATCTCACAAGACACATACGGTGTCTTCAACAAGATAAGCCTAATCTCCTTACTTGTTTCTGTCCCTGTGAGGAAACTGTAATTTCCCCCTGTTTAATCCGTATCAGTAATCAAACAGATAAAGAAAGGAAGGTGAGAATACCCACATCAACAACTGTTGCAGTCACTCACATCTATGGATGACTTCTGAAGAAGTGCCTTTATTATGAATTGTGCAAGAGTGGCCAATACCCTGCCCTTTATGTAGGAAAGTGTTAACAATCTTGTCAGTAATAACATCAGAATATCCCTGTTGCCTTTTGCAAGCCATGAATACAGAGGTCTAGCTCACAGTTTTGATACTTCCCATTCAGCAAAACTGGCTCAAAGACATCCAAAGACAGTGGTATATTTATATTCTTTGGCTTTGTTACTGCTTCTTTTGTATCAGCCAAATCTACTGCCGTCTGTTTAGGTTTTGCCTCACTGATAATACCACTGCTGTCTTTCGTAGCACTATTTATGAGTTGATAGCAAAGCATGTAGAGAAGGAACTAGCATGAATGTGCCCATCTCCTCACTGAGGCAGGAGGCACAGTGATGGAAATGATTCACACAAAGTCAGTCAGTCAGTGATTCAGTGAAGACTAGTACTAGGTGTGTCAAATCCAATATACTCAAACTTCCTTAACGTCATGACAAACTACATGAACAGTGACTAGCTGAAGTAACCTGTGACAAAGAATTAAAAGGCAGAAGGCACCCACTTGCCAATTGTTTGATTTCTATGGGTAAGGGTTGTATTTTTTTATTACATTATCAGCAGGATGCCTTGACAGACAAACAATGTAATACACTGAAAATAACTGGAACCAAGTTAGTCTGTCAGCATCTACAAGGAAGACCATCAGAAAAGCCACACCAGTCTGAAGAATAAGTAACAGATTCTAATTTAAAAAATGGGAGCTATAGCCATGAAAATCATTGGCAGAAACAGGGTCTTGTGGATTCCAGAAAAACTACATTTGCTGTAGGATTACATTCCTGAACGCAGCTTTCATTTTTATTTTCAAAATATCGTTGTTGAGTTACAAACAAATTCTTAGAAATACCAAAGAAATGCTGTATTTCCTGTAGATTTTTGATATAATGGTTCATTTTAATGTAGTGCTTCTCTTTCATTTGGTTCCAGAATCTTTCTTTCCTTCACTCATATTCCAGTTAACACATCTCTTTTCACTACCTGCTAACTTCTTCTGCACACCATTTTTCTCTTATGTCACTGTTCTTTCCCAGTTTCTCTGGGAATTACTACCTTGCATCTTCTGTTCTCTTTGTCTTTTTTTTGTCAGCATGTAGGTAGGTGTAATAGCCACCCTTAAAGTCATTTGAATACTTATTGTCCTATATCATATTCTTCCAAAGCATATGCTACGTATAGCAAACAGATTGCTCTGTATTATGACACCAAAAAGTATGATTTATTAATAGGGCAATCTTTACAAGAGCTGACACAATGCAGTTCTAAGGAATGACAATTAAGATTTGGGTTCGATATTACAAAGGAAAAGTACCCATACAACAATAGGAAAGTTGAAGAGAATCTTCTAGAAAAATTCATGTTTGTTTTGTTTTAATTGCCAAAAGTAAATGGACACCTACAGCTGTCAGCCAAAAGAGGGGTTTCCCCTCCTTACCTTTATGCCCCATTGATTGTGAGAGATACTGTCTGTGGACAAAGTGGAACATTGCCTTTAGAATCAAATCAAGTTACAACTTTCTAAAAGAAGAAAATAGAGATTGAAAAAATATGATAAGGACACATTTAGCCAAGAGACTGTGTTTGATAAAAGCAGTAAATATGTTGTCAGTTTGCAGCTCATGGAGACTTAGTAGATAATAGCATAACAATCAACTGTAGTTTGAAAGATCCCTGTTATACCAATCAAAGAGCAAAACGCAAAAGACTGTATTTGCTCTAGCATGCACACAAACAAGCCCATAATGATTCTGTGAATAAAGTTTTCTATCGCTTTAGAGGTAACAATTTACTCTGCATAAAACTCCCCTGCATTCAGAGTCCCTAAAAACACAATGTGAAGTGGTGAGGAACATCCCACAGAGTGGTACTAGATTTCAAGGCTGTACTGTGGATTTGGAAGGATGTTGGGGACTAATCATTTAAGCTTGCTAATCAGAAATTCTGTGTTGTGGTGCCAGCTTGAGGAGGAGAAAGAGGATGTCAAGTTAACAGAGAAACAAGAGAAAATCTAGTAGTCAGGATTCCTAGATTCTTGACTACATTTGTTCACTACCCAGACCAGACAACAGACAGCCAGTAAAACCAGAAGAATTATAATTGGCTAACATGCATTTTCATATGTAGAGTGGTAGTAAATAGAGTCACATCCAGCTAGCAACTGGTTACAAGTGGTGTTCCCCAGGGCTCAGTATTGGGGCCAATCCTGTTTAATATCTTTATCAATGATCTGGAAGAGGGCATTGAGTGGACCCTCAGTAAGTTTGCAGGTGACACCAAGTTGGGTGGAAGTGTTGATCTGCTTGAGCACAGGAAGGCTCTGCAGAGGGGTCTGGTCAGGCTGGACCAATGAGTCAAGGCCAGCTGTATGAGGTTCAACATGGAGAAGTGCTGGGTCCTACACTTGGGTTACAACAACCCCACGCAGAGCTACAGGCTTGGGGAAGAGTGGCTAGAAAGTGCACAGGTACAACCACAGTGGCACCTATACTTATTTACACCCCTCCTTTTATAAAAGCAGAAAAATAAATTTATTCTAGAAGCCACAGAGTATTAAAGATTCTGTGCTAAAGCAAGGTCACAGAGACTTCGTTTGCTAACATCACTAAATAACTGATTGCTTCTCCTTGCTTTACTTGTTTTGCCATCATGAATGGTAGGTATCACAGTAGCCCAGCACCTGCCAGCCCAGTGTCTTTACAGGTTCTCTTTTGCATGCTTCCTTAGGTAACCCGTCCACATGCTTTGCAGCTTTCAGGGAGCACACTGTATAGGGGGGAGACATGGGGGCTATGGCAGCCACATGCTGATTTCAGGTAATTGTAGAATCATTGAATGGTTTGGATTTGCAGGGACCTTTAAAGGTCATCTAGTCCAACCCCCAGTGCAGGAGTGCAGGTGTCATGCCAGAAAGGCCTAACAGGAAAGCTTCTGCCCTTTTGGACCTTTGCTCAGTAAGCCTGTGCTCGTTTTGAAAATAATTTTTAAACAGATTTTATAATGTATGTAAGGTATGTTAGGGCTGCATCCAAAAAAAATGCTGAGACCATTCAGCTCCAATGAATGTGTTGATAGAGTAGGGGCATTCAACAACATTTAAGATTTAGGCCTACAGAATCTTGTACTGAGATTAATCAGACACTGGATTCAAGCAAAGAGTTAAATCTGAAAAGTAAAGTATGCACTTTTAAACATCTCATAAATTGCTTATAACTACACAAAGTACTGCAGGGTGCATGTGAGCACCCCCACATGAAGCTGAACTGCAGCCAGATAAAATATCCTGCAGCTTGTGCTGATAATCCTGATGAAAGAGAGACTTACTGTAATAGAAAGAAAATTTAGGAAAGATTTGTAGATAAGTAACCATTATAATTCAGTGACCTGGGGGAGGACTTGACACAAACAACATTATCTGATGAATCATTGAAAACTGTAAAGGGAAGAGTGGCAAACGTTTCTATATTATTTCCAAAGTCTGGTCATTTCTGTATAACTCAATTAATATATCCAATGCATTTATATCATCCAATTGCAGTGTGGCAACATAGCTAGGTTAGTCAAAACCTGATACACCGAGGCAAAGATTAAAATACCAGTGTAAAAGAAACAAATGTTTTGGAAAACAGAGGAAGGGTAAACTTAATTGGACACAACCTTGTGAAACTATTGGTTAGGCATCATCTTCACCTGAAGACCTCTTTAATGAGGCAGGTTTTTCAGATTTAAAACACTAGAAATAGATCAAACCCTTAAGAAGTAGGCATGTGAATGGACATATATCTCAGAACTATCATTACTGTAGCTTTAAATGAAATGCAGTCCATCCTAAGTAAGAGCAGTAGATGGTCGTTGATAACGGCTGGGCAGAAGAGACAGGAAACTAAAGAAGCCAGTGTCGTCATGTTTAGTTAGGCCACATTAGTATCATCAATCCTGTGCTTTCAAAACTAATGCTTGGACTCTCCCTCCCCCCACTCCCATTATTAGATTTACTTTAATAATAAGGATAATTTTTAAAATAGCAATTCTAGATGTGTTTTCTTAGAAGGCCATATTTTCTGGGAGGAGGGAAAAAAAATCACATTTAGTTTTTCTTGGCACCTCACATGTATGGAAACAAAAAATTCAGAGGTTCTCATCTGTTATTTAAAAACATCAAGCATTAGAAGGCATGTGATTAACTTGGAAATCTGCCAATGATGTACTGTCAGTTGTATATAATTTAAAAACAACATACATAAAATTGAGAGATGATACTTTTATTCCAAACAGGAGGGCACACATACATAGAGATTTATCTCAAAATAGCAAACAGTATATAATAAAACAAATTAATAATTTCAATATGAATAAAGCCTGTTAAGTCCTTTATTTTTATGCAGAGATGGTTATGACATCCTTTAATGAGTTTTTCTCAGGAAAAAAGGAATGTTTAAAAGCTCAATTACAAGATACAGAATACGACCCAAATATATGCCTGTTATAAAGTTTCTTATTGGTTATTGAAATCTGTTGACTGTTTCCTTGATATAAGAGAAAAAAAGATGCTTGGTTTTCTGCACTTACTGTTTGCCTTTCAGAATGTTTCCCTAGCAGGAGACTGCACCGGATAGCTAGAGCTGTTGTAGCAAGAGACGGATGTGTACTTTGACTCTAGTCCTGAGATTTCTGGGAAATGTAGTTCAGAAATCAGAAAGGAAAAAAAGCAGTTTTTTTCACAGGATTATTTGCAGTTAGTGAAATTTCAAAATTTTTGTATGCTTAAATGCAGTGATGATTTACTGGTCTTGTGGCAATCCCACAGAAGCATGTGTTTCTTCTAATGCCAGAAACACATTTAATGATTTATCTGAGAGATGAGTAATACCTTTGAAAGCAGTAAGATGAACTGCTAAAGAAGATTCACATGATTAAGTTGTATCATCAGTAATATACTGATAAATGAAAAAAGAGGTAAGCTCATCCATGTTGTGGTCAAGCCAATGGGAAGTGAATAATCTTCATACCGCTCAAATTAGAAATGAGTAAATTCTCTGTCACTGTCTAATGAGGCGGGGGCATGGATGGATGGAGATGAAGCAGGGTGAGTGGCAACCTTGTTAGACCTTAGAGCTCCAAATGTTGACATCTGACTCAATCGGAGGAGAGAACCATTGTATGTACTATTTTATTTATCACTAATGCTTTTTTCCCCCCATATGTTCTTTTCCACTTCTTTTTTAATGAGTATTCCTATTGTATACTTATGGAGATTCTTACCAAGGTGCCTCAGCTTTTTACAATGAAAAGTACCTCTGCAGAGGGTTACCTGAAGAAGGAATCAAAAGGACCTGCAACTCTAGACTCACAATGTAGTTACACATAGTAGGGAGGAAGCTAACATTGAATGAGGGGACAACTGCAGTGGCAAAAAGGCTATAGTAGGGCCTGGTCAGGTTTTCTGTTTGGTATTTAAAGGGTAAGAGTGTTTCTTTCTTATTTCTGCAAGGAAGCAATCTCTCCTTAGCATTGGTAGAAGAGCGCCATGCTCCCTTGTCTACAACCTCATCCCATAATTCGGCACTGTGGGCCCTCTGGTCTTACCTACACTGGGATGCTGCCCTAATGATAAATGCTCCATGTGTCTAACTGTATCTGAACCAAGGCAAAGATGCTGTTTACCTTAGCGAGCTTTCAAGGTTTGTTCCTGTGATGCAAACATTTTTAAGTCCTATTTGAAATCTACAATCATGCAATTTCACTGGGACAAAATACACAGAACATGTACAGCTTTAGTCTTCTAAGGCTGATTATCAGTGCTTACTGGTTTGCAATTCATAGAAGCCAAAAACAATTTTGCAGCAGATGGAGTAATGTTGCAATAGAAGAAGGTCAGTTAGGAAAAAAGACTCTCTTACAAGACTGCTTATAGACTCTTACAGACAATATGTAGCTTCCCTTTAATATTATAAAAATTCCAGCACACAATAGACAGGCAAAATAATTTAATGTATCACATAACACTATTCAGTCAGCTTTTGAAAAGATGATTTTAAGGGCTAAGCATAATCTAAAACCACCATGGTACCTTTAGTAGTCATAATTTGAAAACAGATAACAAAAGAGATGTGTGCCCCTGTAGACATGTCTGGGAATATGATTAGAAAACAGGAATGAGCATGTAAATTACAACAAAATTTACTTCTGAGTCCTGTTTTTCCTTTTTTCATCATACGTAGTTGTCAACCTAGAGACTTGCAATGGCTTCTAGAAAAAGGGGAGAGAAGGGATTCCTCTCTACATAACAGAAACAACAGTGGAAGATTGTGCTGATTACAGATGAAATTACTAGACTAAATTAATTTTATCTTTATTCCAGTATAAACCTTGCTGAACTCAATATTTAGTTTGCATTCATTTGGGCTGCATTAGTAGAGCTACCTTAGGCAAACAGCAGACTTGGGTTCCATGAGGTTGTCTCACTGTTGTTACTTGAAGCATGGAATGAAAGATATTCACAGAGTTTCAAAACCTAAAGTCTCAAACCTTAAGTTTCTGTTACTGAACTTGATTAGGAATATGTGAAGACTCCTTTTATTAGACATTTTCTTTGTGAGGACCTGTGAGAGCACCTGCTACTGCAAGATTAAGATGAAATGGGTCACTTCATGAAATATGCCCTAGAGACAACTGCTTTGGGTGTTCCTCTGAGCTCCTGGATACAAACCACAGTATCCCTTGGTCAAGTTAGATGCTTTCTGAAACTCCTTCAGAGTAAGTTGGGAAGGTCTATTCTATATCTCACCATGCTTTATGAAGCATGGAATTTTCATAGCACAGTGGTTGAAAGCAGAGTCACAGAATCATAGTCATCATGTCTGAAAGGGACCTTGATGCCTGTAGCCTGTGGTAGGATCCTGTACAACTGAATTTCTGTAGATGTCTACTTAACCTAATCTTAAGTCTTGGGAAAATTTTCCATAATTCCTAAACTAATTTTCTCTAAATGCTGCTCAAATCCATTTATCCTGTGCATCTGTGTACAAGTCCTTACCTTGCCTTTTTTGCACATCTGAAGACTATTATCCTCTCTCTGCTTAGTCAATGTTTCTGCAAAATAAACAAACACAGCTGATTCAACTTTTCTTCATGGATCACGTCTTCTACACGTCTTCCTGTTGTCCACCTCTGGGTCACCTCAGTTGACCTATATCCTTCTTGAAGTATGCTGCCCAGAAGACACAGTTTATTCATCAGTCTAGCCTTCCCAGTGCTGCAAAGAGCGAAAGGATTAGTTCACATACAACATACAGGTTTGTTCAGAGCATTTAACTTTTTTTGGAACTATGTGATATTGCTAAACCACATTCCATTATAACTGCTGAACCTTCTTCTGCAGAGAATCTGTCAGACTAACATAGCCAATGAAGTAAGAAGCCCATTCATGCAGAACAGAAGAAAGAATCTACAATGATATTAAGTCCAGTGCAACAAAGCCAATAAAGATCCATTTAGCAAGGGAGGAGTTAGTGAGAAATTCTGTTAGTTCCACGTCATGCTGGTACCCCCAGTCACATATAATGTATCTAATCATACATTTCTGTGGCTTGCCCAATGCCCCTCAGCTTTGAAAAAACAAAAAATAAACAACAGTTTTCAAATGAGGATTAACTTGGAGATGTGAAACATATGAAGCAACTGAGCATACACACCTCTGTTACTTATCTAATTTGGTGTCTGCTAAAATGATGGCATGTTAGCAGGCTTAGGAATTACAGGAAGACAGTTGCCCTGAGAAGCAGAACATATTCCAGGCAATGACTTATAAAAGAGGGGGAAAGAAAAGAGGGAGAGAAACAGGGAATGGAAAACAGGGAAGGAACTGAGATGAAAGCCAGTGGTAATCAAAGCTGTGGACAAATATTGTTTTGTGTAATACCAAGTGAGAGACCAATTAAGTGTAGCAATGGCATTTAGTTTCTATGTCAGACCTGATTCAAACCTTGACCTTGATGCAAAGATTTTATTGCCATTAATTGGTGCTGTGCTGGACACCTTGCCAAATGTATGTCCCAAGAGCATAATCACTCACCAGATGAGTTTCATATCCTTCTTCTGAATCAAAGTTCAAATGCCAGATGACTGAGAACAGGACTGGGCATCAGAAACTCACTGAAGGACATCCCAAGTCTTAAAAAAAAAGCTCTAGAGACAGAGAGTGGGTTTGGTAGTCCCTCAGAAAGAATGCTCATCTTAGACCTAGGAAGCAGTTGTGTAAATAAGAGAGAGTAATTCAAGAAAAAAGGTAATGTGCAAAGGTCTGGTAACATACATATACAAAATACTAAAAACTACTAGTAAATGCATATACTTAACATATACATCTGTTAAGAACATGTATAAAACGTGTAAGATCATGGTCAGCTATAAGATACCCTTCTTTGTATTCTTCTTATTTTCATTTTTCTTCTTTTAGTTCTTTTCCTCTCGTTCTTTTTCAACTACATATACTCTGTATATTTTCCCTGAGGAACATTTTCACACTTACTTTCTTAGTGTTAGATGGGGGCCTTCGTCTACAATTGCATGGAGCAACAGTGCCAGACTGTGGCTGGCTGGGATAAATGCATCTGGATTTTCCCTGTAGTTAAGCCTTTGAGACCTGTAACAAGCACACTACTCACCTGTGATTGATCTGAGCAGTAAAGAAAGAAGAGAAAGGCATGTAAAGCAGCCCGTCACAGAGAAACTATCCCTGTTGTCTGCATTCCCCATAAATTTCACGGGATTTATTCTGACTTCGGGCACTGTGCTTGCCCTAGGGAAGACAATGTGAGCTGTGACTGACAGTTTAAAATTCCTTTCCTGTGCCGCACTACTCATACTTCCATTTACAGACCTTTACACTGGGCATTCTTTCCTCATGTTGTGAGGATTGCTCCTCCTGCTGGGACAAGTCCCCTCTCTGTAAGGCCCTACAAGCCATAGTAGCCCAGATCAGACTAACAGTACAGTGTCCCTTGTGGCACTGTATGGGTGCCATGCAGTCTGGAATAATATAAGACCAATGCCTCAGCCAGGGAATCTCGTTCCTGCTATCTCCTTTTTTTAAGTCACTGATACCTAAGTTACCCTTGGGTAACCAACTGTACACCCAGTAGTAACCTCCTGTTGACTAAGCTGTCATGCAAACCTGAAGATCACTTGGGTTCTCCTCCCTCGGTGCAGGAAACACCTCTTCAGTTGGAGTGGGGTTAAATGCATTTGTGATGGATTCTGAAAGCTGAAGAAGTCCAAAAGGCTTTTGAAACATCTAACCACAGGAGCCATTTTATCAAAAGGCTGTGGGGAAGTATGGAGACCAGGCAGCAGCGTGATATAGATGACCTGTCCTTCTGTGGGTTTAGGGGAGTGAGTGTTAAGCTTTGTCAGCAGAAGATCAATGGGTGGAAAAATTACTTACTGAATTTTCAATCAACTGTATCACCTGCCATGACAATTATTTTGGATGAGTAATGAATTATGATCGTGCACTAGAACAGCATTCAGCAAATGGTTTCAGCTCACATCTACCAATGGATCTGTATTTATGAATATTACCTTATTTTCAGGAAGTCTTTTAGGATTATGAAGGTGATATTTATTTAAATTAGTTCAACGAGCTTTACACATTTTGCCTATAAAATTAAGTGAATTTCTGAATGTTAACATGAGAATTACCTATTTTAATATTCTACAGGGTTTTTTCTTAAATCACAGAATTATTAAGCTTCATGAAATCATCTTACCCTCAGCCTAAGCTTTCAGCAATAGTTAAACTGATATTCGAAGGAAAGAAAATCTATCTTCTTTTTCCCCAGCCCAGCATCTTCAAATCAATTAGCTGAAGATAACAGTGGAGTAAGGGTCAAAAGTACAAAAAGATTTTGCCCTTTAAACCGTGCCATCTCCAAACTACTTTAGACACAATCTAGTTTAGTTTCCGTTGTTAAAAACAACTTGGCTTTGCATGGGAAGGTGAGGAATACTCACTACCTCAAAGAAGCAAGGAGGATACACTAGGCTGGTGGTCAGCTCATGGTCATGGAAGAGACGGCAGCAATTGGTCCTGCTTCCATGGGTCTTGAGCGAAAAAAAGGCAAATGAACGAGTATTAAGTGATCTTTAGAGAAGAATCGTAAGAGTTGTGTTGCTGAGCCCCTTCGTTAACCTTCCTGCCTGGCCAGGGTCTAGCCCCTGTACGCAGACGACGCCTTCCCTCCCCCCCTCCCCCCCCCCCGCCGGTTGCCAGACCCAAGCTCGGGTTTGCTCCCGGGTGGGGGGCACTGCAGAGCCAAGTGGGCCGCCCACGGGATGCACCCGGGTTTTGCGCTCCTGGAGCCAGCGGCCGCGGCAGGAGCCGGCCTGCAGGGCCCGGGGTGCAGGGCAGAGGCCGGGGCTCGGGAACTGCGGCTCATGAGCCCATCACAGCAGGAACGGGGAGCCCCCGCAGCTCTCGCCCAGCCGCCCGGGCCCTCCTCTCCCCGGCCCGGCCCGGTCCGCCCCGTGGGCGCCGCCGCCTGCCGCCCCTGGGTGGCGGTGTTACCCTGTGAGACGCGGCCGCGCCAGGCGCCGGGGCCGCCCCGGCCCCGCATACCGCAGCAGGGCGCCGCGCCGGCGTTTGCGGGACC
>JAVJGJ010000057.1:13885557-13898301 GCA_035590215.1 Microhierax caerulescens
CCCGGCCCAGCCCCCGGCCGGGCTCGCCCATCTCGGCCGTGTCCTGCCCCTGCCGCCCCCCCTGCCGCGGCCCCCCGGGCGCGGGAGCAGCGGCGGGGACAGCCGGGCACGCTGCGATGCTTCGCCTCGCTCCCGTTGGAAAGTTAAGAGAGGAGTTATTTCAGTGCCTAATGGATAGTAGCCTAGCGAACTTGTGGTGTTTATCTTGTGGGTAAATATACTTCTCTGGCTTACTAATGGTAGCTTTTGAAGATTAAAGCATAGTAGAGCCTGTTCGAGCATTATCTTCTGGTGTCTGTTTCTGCTACCCTCTCTCTCTGGAGGGGAGGATGCTTCCCAAGCTGCTCTTTAGTGAGCTCCCATGGACTGTTAATGGTTATGTTAATTTTGCCCGAGATCTCTATCATCTTTGGGCTATGGGAGCAACTCCTCGGCTTCGGAGTTGCTGGTCCTTCAGGGACAGAGACGAAACTACCCGGCGCAATACTTAGCGGACGAGCGAACCGACCGCAGGGTGTCTGTGCTCCATCTCTCAGTGCGTGTGAGGCGGGGCTGGGGGGCACGGCTCAGCTCCGTTATCCCGCTAGGAAAGCTGTAAAGCAAAAATCCCATCGTGATGAAAGGGGGTTTTCAGAATAAAAAAGACAATGATGAAATTAAATGTAATTTTAGGAATGAAAAAGGCACCGGGGCCTCAGTGTTCCGTGTGTGCTAGCTGGGAAGAAAGTTAAGTTGGAGTAGACTACATCCAAAATTAAAGAGGCAACTCCTTTAAAAACCCTGATTTCTATATTGTAGGTATGCTATCTGATGATCTGATTCTTCGGCACACTTGCCTACTAACCTTTGGCCCGCTGAGACATTGTGAACATTTTTACAACCAGAAGCAATTAGCGTCTGACTTGCTGAAAAAGAAAACTGACTGCAGCTAGAATAGCTGGTAGTAGGATGATCTATGCATTTTAATGCTCTGGACATATTTTGTTTGATTTATATTTATTTAATTATTTATATTTAAAATATAAACCTGACATTTAATAATATTGATGTAATTAGTGAAAATGTCTAAACCCCAGGATTATATATAACACTGCCTGGCACTGTTTCTTGCAGTGCATCTTTCAGTATGCATGTGTCTGTACACATATACATATTTAGCTTCTTCTAAGGAAGATGGTGCTACTCTAACTTTCCATTTGTGTACTCCTTTCACTGTTCATCTTTAGGCATTCACCAGCATTTATGCATTCACCAGCAACACAAGAGCTGGTTCTTAAGAAGCTTATTTTGGGGATTATCTGCTGGTACATAGAGTTAATTCAGTTATTGGCTATAAAGCGATTTGGAGTAACTCATAAGGGAGAGTGTGTGTATGTAGTAATAGCAGCATAAATCTTCAAAGCGTCTGTGTATTCTAACACCATAATACAGCAAATAATTTGTATTAGTGAGTAGATATTACTGACTGGTTAGGAAATACAGAGGGAGAAAAATCCTCTGCACATTTTGCACCTGTTCTGCAGATGCTCTCTTGTCCTTACAATTTCACAACCTTTACAACAGGGCTTCCCCACACTCACGGGAAGCAGGTTAGAAGGAACACATATTTTTCATATGCCTACAGGGGAGTACTCATGCCTAAACCCCTAAAGATTAGGACTGCTGGTGACGGTCCCCAGAGTTTGTCTCCTGACGTGTGTAGCGCGGGAGGGAGCTGCAGAAGCAGAACACAGCCAGCCTGCTCTGCAGTGCAGAGCCTTCAAGGGAAGGGTGGGCACAGCTTTGCTGTTCATATCAACCAGGGTGACTGATTCTCCCACATTAGCTGATACAGTCAGAGCTACACTGGTTGGCCCACTCTTCACATCCCCATTAGATCGAGGCTGTATTGACCTCTGAGATAGAACCGTTTGCTGTGGGAACAGGATTGTCTCTGGCTCAGTCACTGGACTGTGATGTAAATCCATCATTTCTCTGCTTTTGCACCTTGTTCATCTTGCAGCTGAGACTCTGTACCCTTTAGGGTGGGCTTGCTCTCTCAGCCTCTATTTGTGTACTGTCCCATGCCCGAGGAGAGCTCTGTGGAGATCCTTAGCTACCTCTTTTACATGGTGCTGTAATAATAGTAATCTATAAGAGGATTTGGAACAGAACTTCAACTTTACTGTGCCCCAGAGACGTGTTGGCTTAGAAACAGAAGAGATGAACCTCCAAAAAGGTATTGATTGTTCTCAGGATCACCTAAAGCTAATGCTTCTGCACAGCAGAAACAAGGAAGATAAAGAATATTTTCATGCTGGGCTGCCAAAATCACTGTGAGCTTGGCTTACCTGCCTGATACAGGCTATTTCCCTATACTGAAGCAGCCACCCAAAGATGGGAGAGTGATTGTGATATGACTTCTTGGTAGCTCTAGAAGATAACAGTACACCATTTCTTGGAGAGACCCAGACTAAAATTCCCTGTCTGAAACCACACAGCTTTGGTATATCTGTGACTGGCCACCCCCCTCCCTGCCATGAGCTAGGCCAAGCACTGAAGTTCTGAATATCCTTGAATCCAAATGTATTTGGATGTAGGCAACTCTCTTAATCCTTTGTGGCGAACAGGTTCTGGCAATTAGATGTCCAGCATGCTTTAAAATTGAAAAAAAGTAATGACTTAAGTAATTATAAGGAAAGATGGCAGCATCTAGAATTTGTAGGATGACAGTATGGAATTATTACATGTGTTGCATTACTAACATAATGTAACGAGTGGGTATAAAGCAACATGAAATATTCAGATGAGTAGGTAAGATTAAATGCAGATATGCTTGCATGTTAAATGAAGAACAAGGCTAATCCCTCAGAAGACAATCTTTCAAAGGAGGTGTTAAAGAGCTAAACAAAGCAAGCTGCAATTATACAGTTAAGACTGATAAACACATTTTATGCAATGGAAAAAATGCACCACGTGTACCTGGCAATGTGGCATGCTAAAGGTAGAATGGTGCCAAGTGTTTTCTTAGTGCATGGGACTGTGTAATTTGGACCAAAATGCTGTCAGAGAGATTCCTAACCCACAAAATACAGTTTAACCCTCTACTCCTCCCAAGTTACCACAAGCAACAGAAAGCTGGGACCAGCTATAGACCAAAGATCTGCAGATGTGCTGACACCACACGTTACAGAACTGGTTAATGTTGCAAGCCTGATTTCTTCAGCCTGTAACCTTTGCATGTCATTTTACCCTCAATGGACTCTCATTGGTGTCTTTCATGCATGATGGCATAACACCTCTACCTGCTAATTACCTGTCAGATGGCTTTTTGCAACTCCAGGTTCACCTGCCTGCTTGATTCTTCTCATTATTTTTGGTCTTTCCTCCTTGATGCTTCACTGCC
This sequence comes from Microhierax caerulescens, assembly GCA_035590215.1. Lineage (NCBI taxonomy): Eukaryota > Metazoa > Chordata > Aves > Falconiformes > Falconidae > Microhierax > Microhierax caerulescens. Next base: position 13,888,943 of record JAVJGJ010000057.1, read on the forward strand.
TTCCTGTAAAGCATTACTTCAACCTGCCCCAGGTATATAACTTCTATAGTATTACAGTAGCACTCTACATAGAAGAGTTGTATGAGGACCAGTCATGAGAACTGTGACCAAAATATCTACACATGAAAGCAGAATGTCCATGACTTCTGGGTTCTGAGACTGTGCCATGCACATGTGAATACCCTGGCGATAAGCTGAACCAACTTGTCACCAAAAGCTTTGGATTTAGAAGCCCAGAATTACTTGGGAGGCTAAGATAGACCAGTAGATGAGGCATGGGAGTGCCCTGGAAGAAAACCCAAGGAAGGCAGGTTCCTGGAGGATGCCTTTCAGTCCTTTAAGGGTTCTTAGCACCCTCTCATTCTCTTTTACTCTCCCTTCAATCCTCCCCCAAAGGTAAAAGGATATATTTTCTCCCCATTGTGGAGAGTTGCATAGGACTTGCTGGCTACTTCTTGTCAAGACAACTCCTATGTGTTTGCTTTTGCAACAGCACATGCATAAGGAGCGTTGAAAATACTTCAGCTAGAGCGAATTTGAAGATATAGAGACTTTAAAGTGTCTTCTCAGTGGATTTTTCTGCCCATATGCAATATATTTCTATGACTTCTCTCTTCTGTTACTGCCTAAATGTTACTAGGATAAACCTTTAGATAAATCACTTAGTTGTCTTTTCCACACTTTCCCTCAGACTTTCCTTCTAAAAGGCAGTTTTCTTGACAGTGTCATGGAGCTGAAAGTTAGCTGCCTCATTCAGTTCTAAGAGAGTATAGGCATCTTTTCTAAAGTTAAGATATTTAAGGCCAAATAATTGTTTTCATCATAACAAAATATCTTTCTTCCACGTGGGCCTGATAGCAAAATAATTATCACCTATTAATTATGTTACAGCAAGTCATATCTTCTTTAGAAAATTTAAAGACATGTTAAATTAGAAAGTTATTGTATCTTTTTCTGGAAATAGTTTTAATAATGCATATGGTTTGTACCCACGTTGTAGTTACAGTTTTGAAGATTTATTTTCTTTTCAGCCTATGCTTGCGGATCATATTTCCCTCGTGGCAGGAACCCACAAAGGATAAAATTCACGTTTATGCAAAAATCCCACTTAATCATCATGGTGAAATAGTCTTTGTTCCAGCTCTTTGTTCAAGGTCAAATTTCACCCCAAGTTCCTGAGAATTAAGAAAAACCAGGACATCCAGTGGTGTTGCAAGTGTGCAAATGAAGGCAAAAGCTAGCCTCAGATGTTTAACATGTTGCAGAATAATTTTCCTCTGTGAAGTGGCACCAAGTCCACTGGTCACTCTACTGCATCTCCCAAATTTTTTATTTGAAGTAGAGCCACCCTGTTGCAAATCAGTGGCACCACTTTCAAAACTGATTGAACTCTGGGGACTTTGCTGGCAGATTCGTGGTGCAAAGATAATGCTGATGAGTTGCGTCTTCTACCAGCACACACCTGGAATGCACAAGGGAGGCACTTAAAAATATTTTCTTCTGAATGGCCATCACTGTAGATCTGTGTAGCATTTTGGGGAGCTCTTATATCTTGTCTTTTCATCCCTGAGGGCCTAAGGCTTTTCTCCCTTGGGGTTACGTCCACAGCTCAGCAAGTTAACAAAGTGGGAGAGATGCCTCTGCTGTCAGTGGAGTGACACTGGTGCCAGTGAGAGGAGAACCAAACAAAAAGTCAGCACAAGCCTTGTTCTTCCAGTATCCATTTGAGTACAGCCTTGGCACAGGCTGCCATATTATGCAATTTAAAGGGAATGGTGCCATAGTTCCCAAGAACATACAGCAAAAGTAATATTAATAGAAGGCCATGTCAGACAAAACCCAAAATTGGTTCTATGGGCTATTGAAAGAATCATTATGGCCTCTGGTGACAGAAAGAGCTGACATAAAACCAAAACCTTATTTTTTGAGGGGAGAAGCACTTCAAAAGCACTGCAGCATTTGCTCATTATGCACTGTGGGGCAGCCCAGCTTTCAGAGCTGGAAGTAAGTCTAAGCCCATAAAAGATGTAAACCACTATCTGCCTGCAAGTAGGGCCTGGAAAACAATTTGAGGTGTGTTTTATTTGGAATTGTTTAAGTGCTGTACTACTGGGACTGGATATCATATCCACCCTCCTAATCTGACTGAAGTGAGACATAATTATGAAATGTGACTACTATTTAATAATAGTTTCTTTCATTCAGGGATCATAAGTGAACTAACTAATCCTTCAGTATTCAGGTGAATTGGGCAAGGATCATTTCACTTGCCACTTGGGTGGAATGCAGCAGCTGCTATGTAGCGCCCAGCAGAGCTGTATGGACATGCAGGACCAGCGCTAGTCCTGACATCCCTGGCAGCAAGGCAAGAAAGCATCTGAAAAAGCCCAAGTGCATCTCTAATTAATCTGGACCCTGGCCAGGGCAGTAGGATAGCCACTCTAAAGATTATGCTTTTCCATGGTGGCTTTCACTCTGCAGTGAAGACAAAGTCTGAGACTGGACTAACACCTGGGATGCTGAATAGCAGTATCCTGACTTCTGCCTGCCTCAGTTTCCCACAGCTTTAATAGGGCAATAACAACGCTGGCATGGCTTGGAAGTAGGGGAGGGGCAGGAGAGAGAAAGCTGCCACAGCACTTTGAAAATGGAAAACACGGCATAAGTGCCACATCATTACTTTCAGTGACTCTTTTCCAACCACAAGCAGCAGAGACAGCATGATTACATCTCATCTGAAACATGGCATCTCTATCACCTACTTCACCACCACGTCCAGTGCAGTCTCGGGGAGAGGACAGAGGGAAAATGCTGCTTACCGAAGTCACAAGCATCACTTCTGACAGTGCTTCCTCCTTCCGCGGGAGCCAGACAACCACCATAGGCACAGCGGAGCAAGGCTTGGCCAAGGAGAGCCGCTGGCCTCAGGGTGCGAGGTGGCTGGTGGCAGGCTGGGTAGCAGGCAGGACATGGTTAAGGGAGTGCTGAGGGGAATGGCAGCATCTCTCATGACTCCTTTGGCTGCTTGCCAGGGAGCCATGTGACTCCTTGGTTAAAAGAGTCCTCTCAACCATGAGACACTTTTTTTTCCCCCCTCTGGTTGTACCTTTTCTTTTCTGAAGTTAAAAGAAAACAAAACGTACCCACAAAACTTTCCACATTAAAGTCATATTGTAGTCCAATGACTCAGAGTGAGAAATTCAAGGGGAATGAAGAGGAAGGGGAACATTTCTGAATCAGACCTGTTGTGCTGAGCCTTAAAGGAGAGGAGGAATTTGCTGGATGGAGAACAGCACTGCTGCATAGCACAGTGAGCAAGGAGCAAAGGATGGGGCTTAAATCTCTTCCCTGCTGCCGTGGACGACTGCTAGATCTGTCAGGGTAGCCTCAAATCCAGTGGACTATGATGTTACCAAAAGGGCTGAGGGTGGGAGTGCAAATAAATATGGCTTCATCTGATTCATAGTAAATTCCTTTTTCTCCACTCCCATGGCCTAAAGGGTACATCACCTAGCTTTACAGTTTTTGGTTGTTTTCATTTATTGGCACCTCTCATCACAGTATCTGAGCACTGCACATAATAATTAGATTGGCACATCCCTAGTAGACTTCCTGGAGTCTTTTGTTCTTCTCCCTTCTCTGTCTCTGGGGAGCTCTGCCCAGGGTAGGTGCTTCTGAGGGGAGGGATGGGGTCAGGTTATTGTTGTTAATGTCACTCTGGTTATGTTGTAAAAGATGTATCAAAGAGGAAGTTCTTGCACTATGACCTAAAGGTCAGCAGACTCCGGATTAGTCTAATCTCTGAAAGTTTGTTCCCTAGACAGATCCTTTCGACCGAGAGTAACTTACCTCTGGGCTCAGAGCTTTGTCTTGTGTTTTGTGATCTTCATTGTTCCAGAGGAGCTCAACAGCCCTGGCAGAGGCAGAGGTTGGTCTGTCTTCTCTTGCTGGGCCATGATCCACTAATTGCCGTGTGGAGATTAGGTTTCACACCTTGAACTGGGGATGAAAGAGAATAGGAGGGGTGAGAAGGACTTGCACACAGAGGCAATGTGCACAGCATAACTTCACATGGACACATGCTATCTACTCTGAAGTTGGTACGCTGTTTTCATGGTTAGAGCACTTTGGAAGTCATAAAGCCTTTTTCTGAGACAAAAAGGGCAAAAGATTTTGCAGATTGCCAGCCAAGCAATTTTCCAGGCATATCCACCTGTTTGGGTCTCTTGTAGACCGCACTGAGTGGTTGGAAAAGCCGTGGCTGGAGACTGGCAAGTTCAGGGATGTCCTTTAGCCAGTAGCACATCACACAAGCTGGGCTGAGCGTGTGGGGTGCCAGGCAGGATCTAGAAACAACAGCAGCTTGCTCCTTTGCAACCCCCAAATGCAGACATGTTTCTGAGAAGAACCACAGCATCCTCTTGGTGTAAATACTCACTTTTAAGGAATGCACTTGAGACAAGCATGTGTGCCTGCCCCTGTGTGCTCCTCTCCTCTCCCCACCCCAGCTGCACTGCGTGCCAAAGCCAGCTCCTCAGCAACAAGACTTGGCAGGTGGCACCTGATGAGATAATCATGCCCCTGGGACATTAGGAGGCATGAGGTGCAGCCAGGTGCTCCTAATCTGTCCGTGGGTGTGATTTTCTGTGGTAACCACACCCTCAAGTGTTGTCTTACTGCAATTAGGAAATTTGTTCGGTTTAGGTCAAGTACTTCTGTTAGGGTGCTCTTCACATCTAACATGTGTTGGCGTGGCAGGAGCATGTGGATGTCCAGGGTCAGGCAATGCACCGTGCCGAGTGGTGTTCCTGCAGCTCATAGGGAAGAGATCCTACTTCTTACTGCTTTGCACTCTGCTTATTTCCAAACCTGGACCTTCCTTTCACAAAGACCCTTCACAATGATCTGAGCATTAATTCAGGTGCAAGTAAAACCAAATGGAAACAGCTCCCTGGGGCAAGACACTCTATTTCTTATGTGTCACAGACAAGGAACCTTGTTGTAAGAGTTTGCCACTTTTGCTTCCTGGGATTTCCATTTTGCAAGAAGTGCTTTCAAAACTAAAACACCCGTGGGCCGTACTGCAGCAAAGATCAAATGACAGTTTCTTCTGCCATTTAGGTAGGTTGAAAATGCCCTGCTTTCACAGGTTGGCTTGCATTTCAGTCTTACTCTAGGTATGGAAGCTAGGTGTTAAATCAGTCTTGTAGTGAAAAATACCAGTCAGATACTCACAAACTCAGGTATTACCTTCTTGTAAAAGAATTGGTGTAATAAGGTCCAACAGACTATGAGGCACTCTGGCTATCACAGAGGTGAATAAGAAAGGGGTGCCTCCATCTGCTTGCAGAATTAATTCCCCACGTCTTTACTTGAGCAGAGCTGTCATTGCTTGCTGTGTCTGCTGCCATACTGTAAGAGGTGTAAAATGAAACATCACAGAAGTGGCTTCAAGTGTTGCCAAGGTCTTGGTGTGACTTTGCAGAAGCCTTTCCTGCCTGTATGCTGTGATACCTCTTCCAGCATCACCTGCTTGGGCTGCAAGAAGGGGAAGATCTCTCTGTGCCTTAACACAGGAAAGCATGTGCAGAACTTGTGCTATTTGCCCTTTGCTCAGCCAGCCAAGGTGCTGCCTAATTTAAAGTTTAAGTTTAAATTTTAGCTCCATCCAAATGTTGCCTGAATAACTGCAGGATTAGCTTTGTACTAATCACATTGTACTTTTTTAGGATATTGCTGTTTATTGGAAAGAGAGGCTGGTGTATTTTACCTCTCTGAAAATGAAAAACTTTCAGTACTAGCAAAAGTCCTGCTTTTCTTTGTATTGCAAGGATATGTTTTTGGAGGGGCATCAGATCTTTGCTTACATGATTGTTGCCATTGTATACCTAATTAGAAATCAGCTTTAGCTTTCTGACAATAGCTGGCACGGATTATGTTCACTCTAAGATATCTTGTGAGATAATTAAAGCGATGACTGACAACATAGCACAGCAAAAGGAATGTTTCTCAAACTAGAGCTGCTTTCAGGTTGCTTGTATGCATTTTGTTAAATGCAGCCTTGGTATAACTACCGTGACTTTGATGAATTCCCCAGGAATGGTGCCTTATTTTTTGAGAGCAAGCTCCGAAATTCTCTCAGTTTCTGACTCCTTTTTAAATTCATGCTTAAACGCATGTACATGAATGTACTGCTTATGAAGGGTGCCTGAATCACAGCCCTGGAAAATGGATTCCTCTCCTTACCCACAAAACCAGCACAGCACAAGCAGAGGGTATGTGAGCTTCTCCACTCCACCCCATCCTTGTCTCATCCATGACCTAGAGGGGCAACCTCCAGCTAGGCATAAGCGGGTGGCTTAGTCTCTGTACTTATTTAATCCTTGGCCAACCTGCTAAGGCTGCCAATAAGGGTGCCAATTGTGGTAGTGGTTTCTGTGATGTGGATAGTCATCCACTGGGAACTGGATTAAGACCATCAACTCATTTTATATACTCTAGGCCACAAAGCATCTGCCAAACGGTAACCAGTTTTTTGGTCACTACTGACTTGGGTCATGTTTGGATCAGCAATGAAAGGCTCCATATCCCAATACCAATCCCCTGAGCCATAGTTTCCCGAAATAATTTTTTTAAAGAAGGAAAACATTATTTATTGTCCTAGATTCTACTCTGGTCTGCTGATTTTTAGTATGCATATTGGCCCTTTAAGGTACATAATTTTCATTACTTGATTGTAGAGGGTTCAGGTGCTGGGGAAGATTTTGGAAGATGGCAGGTGGCAGATCCATGTGGCATGATCCAAAATGAGCTTTCAGAGACATTGGTTACACACTCTGCACCTCAGCTGGTCTTATATTTGGACCTACAACTGCCTTACACCTTCAAATTTATTACACAGTCCCTCAGCAGGGAAACTGCCATTAAATAGAAGATATTGCTTCTTTTTCTCTTGTTTTTTCGGAGATACCTAGGTATCTGTGTCAGATCTGTGGCATCAACCAGCTTTGCCGGTAGCTCTTCCAGCAGCTAATTATGTTGTCAGTGGTCCCTGCTGAAGCCGCTACAAACTTTCATGTATGCCCGCTAGCACCCCATGTTGTTGGGAGATAACTTATTTCACAGATGCTGCAGAACTGCAGGAGGTAGGGGCTGAATTATCTGGCTCAAATGACACAGCCTAGCAGGGCAGGGAAGTGGAGTGGAGCTTTCCTGAATCTCAGTTTAGCTCCTGAACCATTAGCAGTCCTTCTCTCCAGCATACCTGAGAGGGGAGCTAGGGCCAGCTGAAATTCTTAGTTTAGCTGGCAATGAATAATAGGGCTTCCTGTGGCTGTGTCCCTGGCCCAGAAGAGACCCAGCCTCAGAGGACACCTGGGATGAGAAGCATGTTGCCAGCATGCTGAAGGAATGTCTTTCTGGCCTTTCTTGGATAATACAAAGCTGTGCAATATTGCCACCAGCTCTCTGCTGAGCTGAAGCAAATCCCAAGAGGTGATTGCATTTTTTTTTTTCTTGGGGGTAGTTTACATTTATGCTAGCACAAAGGCGCTACTTTCCTTGCATTAGTTTCTCAGAACGGTGAGTCACCTAGCTGCTTCTCTATTACATGTGGAAGTGAAGCACGCTGTGATATCAAAGAAGTGACTGTTAAGATGATAGAAAATTCTGAGCAGATCCATTACAGCTATGGAAGTTCAGAAGCAACAGATAGAGGAAAAAGTGATGGTATTAAGTGGGTGGTATTATTAGGCTGTGGTAGAATCTGCTTTCTATCATCCAAAAGTGTCAGAAGCATCTTACCAGTAGACATCTCACAGTGGTTTATTGGTATTAGACTGTGAAACACATATTTTGGATTTCCTTTTATTTTGTTTAAAATAATAAATAATAGATTATTTTATTCAGTGTATCCTTCCACTGTGAAAAAATGTTTCTGTTAAAAGAAATAGAAGAAGATGGAAAGAGTAGGGGAAAAATTGTGTTTGACAGATGATATACAGTCATATACATATGTATAGAAGTCATAATTCTTGAATTCTTAAAAAAATAAATGCCTTACTACAAAGCTCTCTCTCTCTTTTAAAAAAGTTTCCCTGTTTATTTGGAATAATTTGCTCTTCTATGTGTAGTTTCTCTTTCCAGAATAGAAGCTTCCCTTTCAATAGCAGCTGAGGTTTAAATTCAAGAAAACACATGGAGAAGAAATGTAGGCATACTGGCTTAAAAAACCTTGTAGTTACATGCACGTATTTAAGGCAACAGTGTCCCAAACATAGAAAGCACAGGACATATACAGTCCCTCGCACCCTTGTATGTTCCGCAAGTAAAAAAAGGACTCCAACACATATTTAACTCTTCGCTAAATCAAACTTTAAATTCAGGTGATAGCTATCAATTTTACATTTTCACTAGCAAAGCCATGAAAAATGAGCTGAAAATGTACAGTGTCAGAGTGACAGTGAAATCTCAGCTTGGGACATACGAGTTTGTATCAGTAAGTCAGATTTTCCCTTTCAGCCTGCTGGCTGTGTGTGAGGACCAAAGTTAAGGATTTTTGAGATGAAAGGTGGCGGGGAGTGATAGGCAGCAAGGGAGGGGCAGCCAGGGCAGGGCCTGCGTGTGCTCCAGGGAGAAAGGAACGGAGAGAAGCGTGGGGTGGAAAACCCAATGGGAAGGACAGTGAGAGGACTGGGAAGAGGAAAGTGGAAGGAGCCCAGCAGCTGGAAGGGAGAAACTGGGAAGTCATGGGAGCATGGAAAAGAGAAAAGATGGAGCTGGAGAATGAAACAGGCTTTAGGATGATTGCTAAAGAGGGAGGCAGTTCTTGGGAGGTTCAGCATTTTGTCGAATCATCGTTCAGCCTGTCTTCTTGGTCCAAGTCATGACCTTGTCTGTTGGTCAGAAATTTAATCACCTGAGAGCAGCTTTTTTGCAGTTCAGTGTGAGGACCAGAGTCTGGAGAGGAGCATAGCCTGGAACCAGGAGGCAAGCGCGGTGTTAGGAAACACGATCAGAAAGTGTGAGCGGAGCAGCTCAGGGAACTGACCCCAGCCCAGAGACACCTGCTGTGCTGCTGAGGCTCATTTGTCCTCAGAAAGGATGTGACTGATCATCGCTGGTCAGGAAGAGAGACAACAAAGGACAGAGCACAACTCATAGCTGGCTAATTTCAGCTAGAAGAGGATGATCCCCCTTTTGAGGAGAGGGCAGGGGGAGAGGTGCAGGAGAGGGAATGTAAAAGAGGTAAGAGACAAAGCACAGTTTACATCAATAAGAGAATTTGGCTTTGGAAGAAGATTTTCTGCATGGCTGCTCCACATAAATTGTGCTTAGCTCTAAGCTTAGTTGCAGGATTT
>JAVJGJ010000057.1:13898315-13926806 GCA_035590215.1 Microhierax caerulescens
AGGCTCTTGAACTCCTAAGGACAGTTTTACTATTTAGCATCCCAATATGCTACCATCAACGAAACCTAAAGCCTTGTGTGGGTGCACTTTTAAGTTTAGAGATTCAGAAATGCTGTGATACTAATGGTTAGAAAGGATGTGGATTAAAGGCTCTTTGCAGCATTTAATTTGTGAGTATTGGGCTAAATGTACTCTTTGGCCTGAGAGTCCACAACTGGAGAGCGTAATGGCAACGCATAATATTACAATTTTTCAGTCACAGCAAACGCTGCATAATACTGGTGTGCAAGGCTGAACTGGGCCAGGCACTACCGAGGGGATGCTCAGCTTTTCCTTCCTCTAGAGCATGAATTTGTTTCAAAAGCCAAGCTTTCAGGGGGTATAGCATTGTTCGTGTGCAGCCAAACCATGAAGGATTTTCTTCTCAAATTAAATTCACCTCTTTTCTTCCGATCTCTAGAGCTAACTAGCTAACTCTTCAATATTTCAGCTGTCTGGGATCCAGTTGTAAAAATATATATAGGAGCTATTGCTTGGCACAGAGTAGAGACCTTGGCTTTTATAACATCCACGCACTACCAGGGTCTGGCTTATTACTTTGTAAAGTATTTTTGGGATATATTTTTGTTTATATAAAACTAAATCCAGTGCCATGCATATTTCACATCTCTCTCTTCTTTTATGTTGTTTTCTTCATGGGCACAAATATATATAGAAGGTTTACGAGATATAGGACTCAGGAGAAGGTCCTTTATGACTGACTATGAGTGGTTTGGGGATCTTCTTTTTAGCTTTGTTTAGAGTTCTCTTTCCAAAATTGCATGCAGTTTTAATTGAAACTGTTGCCTCATACACACGTATATGATTTCAACCTATGTCCCACAAACCTGATTCTCAAAGTTTCACACGGCAGTTTTCACTAAGGACATATATGTGCAGACCTAAGACCAGACAAATGTTAACATAAGCTGGTTATAGTACCTCATCCTTCTGAGGAGCCCAAATTCAACTTGAGATGAACAGAGCAAGACTGTCATCTGGAGTAAACTATCTTACTGAAACTAATGTCAGTGTAGCTCTGCTGGTTTCACTCTTGCCATACAATCATGGAACTCTATTTTTCTTTTTCTCCCTGTCCTCTATTCCCTCCATTATTGTTTCTAAAATAAGATGATTAAGGAGATGACTAATAGAGAAACTCATGAAGCTGAAAGGAGGCTCAGAAATCACCTATGATCCCCATCAGTGGATTCTGCTCATTGGAATAAACCTTGTCACTCACTTTCTCTGGGATGCAAACCCAAAAATATGCTTCCCAGGGACCAGGAAGCACTGGAAAGATACCAGAGAGAGTCTCGCTCACATGTTCAGCAACACATGCTGGCACACATGTGCAGTCACCCAGGCAGAAGAGTAAATGCTAGCTCCAGTGCTTCCAAGATGAGAACACATATCTAGGCAAACATAGGTTATTATAACTCTGGACAGCAAACCACAAAGGCATTCAAAGAATCACCACCACAACATTTTACAGAATATTATTACAACTGTCACCAGCAGTTCTGTCAGAAAACTGAAAATTGCAAAGAACAAAATTTAACTACTGAGGAGCAGGGAATTCTTAAAAATTGTCTGGCAGTATGCTGGCATGTTTCAGACTGGATAGAAAAATTTTGGACTTTGCTGCCAACCAACCTGCAGAGCACAGGGGTAAAACTAATATCAGAACGATACTCATCTACACCTCTTCTTTTAAGATCCTATGTGCATTCTCAGTATTTTAATGTCTGCTTGCTCTCCTCCTCTGTATTGCACCACCTCTGTAGCTGGATTAGCTCCAAGGACTAACTCACACACTGTTCATCAAAATCTCTAATCTCACTACAGCTGTGACTTTGTAAACAAGTTTGAATTTTATGAGAGAGAAAATAAATGGAGCTGTGCTCATCTGGCCTGTACCTGCACCAGCAACATGTGTCACAGTAACATCGCAGTTAAATTGTTCCTCTGAAGTCACATGAGACATCTGGTTGGGCATGACCTCTTGTGCAGTTAAAAGACTTATCTTGTGCATTTATGTATTATAATATAAATTACGCGGCATTTTGTGTTGTTCCAGATTTTAATTATGCAATATTAATCCTTTCCCCGTGCCTCCTTAATGCAGGAGGTTGTTGGAGGAGAAGTAGAGATTTGGACACAAGAATCTGGGAGATGGTCCTTCTGGAGCTTGGCAAGCTTCCACAGGAAGCATTTTTGGTGGCTTGAACCCTTGAGATACCTTCTAGATAGGAGGTAAAGCAGGGCTGTTATGCAGAAGTGCAGAGCTTGAATTCCTTCCTTAAATTCCACCACCACCACTGGCTCTGAGGAACCCTCTCCACACTGCATCCCTTTTAGCTGCTACTTCAACAGAGTGATCCATGAGCACGATGCCTAAAAGCTTTTGGTTACATTATTAGGAGTGAAACGGTTAAGCGCACTAATTGCCATTTTTGGCAGATTTCAGGAAAAGCAAATTTGTAGCATGAGCTGCACAGCTCACATTTCTCTCAGAGCTATAGTTTCAGACTCCTTGCAGACTGAGGGGAGCAGCAAGGTTACAGTAATTTATACGTTGGAGGGCTAAGGCACTAGTTAAGAAAATACTCAGGATCAGAATGGTCCCTGCAGCTTCCAACTAGTGAGAGAGGACATGTCAGTGTAGTTGGTCCCAATTACTGCCTGTGTGAGAACCTGCCAATATAGACGCAACGTGTTGCTGCATATGTGTAAACTTCTGCCAGCAAAGCCTTGTTGCCTCTGTCACCATGTGTTCCAGCGATGGCTTTCCTGGAGCCCCATACACGGCACAAGCAGACTCCGTGGGTGCTCCTGTATGCTGCGATGTGATCGCAGCTAGATGGTGCCCAGAGTGATGCCCGGCAGTGCCTGCCTTCTATGTTCTTGTGTGATGCCCTGTACAGAAAAAAAGATTTATCCTAGAAATACCTGAGGGAGTTATGAAACCTGTTATTTTTACTACTGGTTATGCCCATCTTCCTTTAGGGCCAGGTGTTTTTAATAGTGAAAGTTCAAGGACTTGTCTGTAATACAGCAGCAGCACTGTGGAGCTGTGAAAGTGTCCAGGTGTGCAAGTGTCCAGCTGTGCAAAATCCCTTCAGCTGACACTGCCCTAATGCCTTAGCAGTTGGTGTAGATACAGAAACTGAGGTTCAGCAATGTGTCCTTTGGCTTTGGTCGCAATACTGGATGGGATATTTTGTTATCTAGTGTAGATATTTGCAATCAGGAGAAAATGCAATTGCATTTTTTAAAGTGTGAAAAGCCTCCTAATCTACAGGCCATAGGGTGGATGAGAACATGTCATAACAGGAATGCTTTTTAGGCAACCTGAGGCCGCTATCTACATAAAAGTGGATAGTGTGTTGCCTCAGATTCAGTAAGTATGAATGTACAGGGCCTAGAAATGCACAGAAGACCATTCCTAGCTCCTCAGTGCTACAACATGCTCCTTTCCAGTGGTGACTTGCAAGATATTACATGTGAAGCCTGTCAGTCATCCGAGGCTGACTGTTGCATCTCTGATGTAGGAAATACCAGTTCTGAGGGGAAATATGTTTATTTATATGCTAGTGGTTTGAAACCGCTGCTTTAGGTTTGGAGCTTCAGAAGTGGCTCCAGCAAGGCTGGGTTAATGGACTGAGCGTACGAGAGGTGCAGGATAAGTAACATAGAAGGCATTTCCACAGCTCACCAGCTGATACCACCACAACTAAGTGATATCGATGCATGTGCTGAACAAAGCAGTCTGTTGTATCGGGTTCCTTGCCTAGCCCAGTTCAGCAAGAGGCTGACGCTTTGTGGCCTAATTTCACCAAAGCAGTTAAGCCTGGGAGTATCCCACTGGCTCTGGTTCGAAGTCAGTGGGAACATATGTGTGTTAAAAACTTTCCACACGCTCTTAAGAGCATGTCTACAGCCCCTGCCTGGTGTGCTCCGTGGGGCGAACACAGACAGGCTGCGTGTCGTCAGCAGCCACCAGTGACGTGTGTGCTTTGGTCACAGCATGCTCCCTCGGGTGGGTGGTTGCTTCACCAGACTGTTTTCAGTTACATTTTTTTTCCTGACCAGGGTTGTTTAGTTTGTCCCTTTGCTCTCAGATCTTTGCTTGGACAGTTTGCATTGCTTTTTAAGAGCTGTCTTTAACTCAGGAGCTCAAACCTCTTTGGGAAATCTGACTGCAATCACCAAAATTGAAAGGGACAAATCTGCATATGGAACATGCTAAATGTGTAACGTCACGTAGATGCCTAAAAGAGATATGAGCTCTTTAGGAAATCAGACTGCTCCTGTGCTGGAAATCTGGCTTCCAGTTCTTTGGAAAAATCCGGGTATTGGACAGACTTCCTTTTAGCTATCTGTCTCTGCTGTCAGCCCTAACACTATTAAAAGCTTACTGAAGGTAATCACCTTCCCTGAAAGCCTGGAGGACATTCTTTCACTCACACATGTCTGCTATTGTCTGTACATTCAGTTGAAGATGCACACAGACCCCGGCTATGCATATAGCACTGCCTCCCTTCTTGGTGCCTCTTCTCACAGAGCTGCACCCAAGCTGCCTCACCACCCCCGGCACAGAGGCACGGCATAACCCTTCGGTGTGGGTCACTCCTCCCACAGCATTGTCTTTTCCTGTTCATTGCCATTCCAACATTTGCTGTTTATTTATTTTTAAGCTGGAGCTTTGCTCTACAGTTGCCCATACCAAGTAGCTTCTAGCAGGGCCAACCACCCATCCCCTGGTCTAGCAGGGAAGGAAAGGGAAAACCTTAGGAACAGGCAAAGTCTTGCTCAGGACAGGAACGCTAAGGCAACAATAATGAGTGCCCTGGCTTCCTATATACATATTGCCAGTGAGGACAGTAATTTGTCTGGAGTCCCTAGAGACTCTTGTAGACTCTTGGTGGACTTTTGCTCAAGCCACCTTTGTTTGATACAATCATTTGCTTTAATGGGATGCATCAAATTACTCAGGTTCCTTCCCAGTTTGAGACACAGCTGATTGAAGGGGAGGGTGTGGAGGTTGCAGTGGGAGGGAGAAAGACGGAATAGTCTCCTTTGAAAGCAAATAAATGCTACCACTTCTGCTAATTGCATAAAAGTTAAAAGCTAAGCCATAAATAGTAGTGCAAGTCAGAGATTACTGAGACAGCCCTGTTATTCAAATGCAGAATGCTGTATGAAGCAGATACAGAAGAGCTTAGTGTTAGAAAAGGCTCTTATCTTCACTTGTTAAACCACTCATGTGTTATGACAAGTCATCCCCAGCCTAACAAATGAAGATTAGTGCACCACCAGCAGCGTTAAAAAGTATAGATACTGGAAACTGTAACAGTGGACCCAAATGTCCCCTGATCTTTGGAGAACTGGCACCTCAATCCACTTGTAGCTCAGACCCCTTTCTCATGAAACATCTGAAACTCACCTGTTTGTCACGTACCAACCAACATGCAAAGTACTCTTTTTGATACGAGAACTGACTTCCCAGTCCAATTAATCTAGCGAAAAGACTCCTGCTGTTTTCTATAGGCTTTGGATCGAGCCCAGAAGTGGCTGATAATGCACATCAAGCACTAACGTGGCCCAGAAGGATGGCAGGTATCGCAGCTTCTGCTCATATTTGGTAGCTCCTGGTAAAGCCAAGGTGTACCAGGGTGGCTCCTCATAGATGACTTGCTGTGGAGTGGCAGAAAATTGGCCCCAGTGTTAATATCCAGAGTTTTTTTTCAAAGTCACCTGGGATATACATTTATGTGTAGGATTTTTCCTTTGAAAAAGTCAATATGCAGAAACCACATTTGCTCCATGATAAGAGGTAAACAAAGGGAAGAACAAAAGGAGCCGTGAAAGGCAGTGGTGTGTTGCAATCCATATGAATGTTTATCTGCAGCAACATGCAGAGGTGGATTCATACGACCAAATTTAGGCAATGAGGAGAGGCTCTCAAGTTAGGAGTCTGGTCTCCCGGGGTGCCTCCTATAGTTAATGGAGAAACAGGCAGGTCCATGTGGTAATTCAATCCACCTCCGTTCTGAATCATCCTGGGAGGTGGCTGGCTATTTCCTTGATGGTAGAGGGAACCTAGGGCACCTGGTTGCCTAACCCGGGCACCTCTGGCAGCACTGTGTATGGCACAGAAAATGGGGCCCAGTGAAGAAGGCTACCAAACATCTTTGTTTAATTCCCTTTGAAATGGATTAGGCCTAGCCTGGCTGCCTGAATGCTGAGATGCAGGAGAGTTAGAAGGGAGCAAGTGAGATGCTAAAGGGGCTGAGGACCAAACTCTGTGCTGTTTCCATGATCTCATGATACATGTGGATCCCAAGCAGTGTAAGGGAAAATGAGCACTGACAGTCTGGGCTGCGTGGATGTTTGGATTGATGAATTAAGGCTGTAACCCCCCAGCTAAATTAAAATAGTCCAGAGGTGCTGCAGCAGTGGCATCCTCCTTTAGGCTGTTGGACTGAGTAGGGTGATGGCACTGATAGATAGCAACATCTCTTTGATGGTGGGATAGCGAAGGCCTGTTTATACCAACCCACTGCTGTTCCTGAAGCAAAACAACTTCTTAGCCTTTGCCGTGGTCACTGTGCAGGTGAGGAGGAGGCACAGCAGAGCTCTTTTCTAATTCAAGAAAGGGGTTCAGCAGCAGTTTGGGGAGAGGTGGCACAATTTCTAGAGCTGCCAGAGTGTGCTTGGGACTTCCAGCAGTGAGGGTGAGTCACAAGGAGGGACAGAGAGAGAGAGAGTTCAGATCTGGGAAGGTAGAGAGTGTGGGTGGAGCACAAATACCGTGAAAGAGCAGAGGGTTGCTGCGTAAGTCGATTGAATTTTATAGATACTAATATTTATCATAAATACCAGAGAGGTTTTAGCAACTGCGAACTCTCAGAAAGTAGTAAATGAAAACTGTTTCCTGCAGTTTGAAGGACCAGAGAGGAAGATGTGAGTGGAGGAAAAAGAGATAACAGGATTGCACATGCAAGGGAAGAGGTATTGCGGAGTATGACATAATGGAATATGGATTAGCAGCAATTATGTGGCATGGGCAACAAGATCAGATGTTTAGCCTTTCCAGAAAGATGCTGTGTTGCTTTTCCTAGTAATCTCTTATTAAAAGGGTGCTAGGATGCACGAAGAATGCAAGAAAACCCCTTCTTACTCTAGTGGCTTTTCTTTCTATAACTACATAAGTTTTGCCCATAAAGCAAAATATTTTTTTTTAAACTTACTTCATTTAGGCTTGATGTGTCTTTCTTGCCTGGGTTTTCTATGCAGAAATATTTTTAAACTGAAAGTTTCTTTTGGGGAGCCCTGTTGATGTGGAGACCACTGTTTACTCCTTTTACTTCACAACATTCTCTCTCACAAGGACCTGTCCTGTGGGGTGCAATAGCCTCTCAATGATTCATTTCTCTTCTTTCTTCAGAAAATGTAATGAAGGGTGAAGGAAATGATAAGCATTATAACAATTTTCTTACACAGCTTTTTGATTTTAATAACAAAACAGATATCATGAAAAAACCCCATAAAAGTACTTCTTTGAAGGTAAGGCAGCAGTACAACACTTAGGACAATACAGAGCTTTCTCTGATCCTTTTAGAACATTATAAAATAAAGACTAAACTTTGGGCATTCCCAACATGCAGAAGTGATTTCCCCCCCCTTTTCTGAAAGACAGATTGCAGTGAATTTTAAATATTATCGTCAATGCTGGACTCTCAACCTTCTCAAGTGATTCCATCTACAGGTTGAGTAGAGCATTATTCAGAATGGGTATAAGGATGAGAAACAGGGCCACAGCTGAGATAAATTAGTACTATACATACAAGCCAAAGCAGGGAGGGAGAATTTTTATATGAAATTATAGGAGGGATCATTATGCATTTAATTTGGTGTTGAGACTTTTCCTGTTCTGTGACTGCCTCTAGCAATTTCAGACAGGACAGTTCAGGAATCTCCTGGAAGGAGTCTACAGAAAGGGACACTGCCCTGACCTTCGTGACCGTTTCTCTGATAATCTCGAGAGCTCTTGAACAGGAATTCGCAACTGGTGTCAGAGCTGTGTACAAATCTGGCATTTGAAGTTTGGTTTAAGAATTCTCAAGAGTTAAGAACTTCTCCATTTCACTTGAGAAGTTATTTCTTTTTTTCTGAGAACTGCCAATAGATCCTGAGTGTAGCTCCCACCTAAGTGTGCATTAGTATCTGATCTTTAATTCACAGTCACATTTTTCTACAGGATCCCTGCCTCGGGAATGCACACTCTGGGGCACGCACTTGGAGTGACTTTGGGTCAGTGGGCTTTCCTCCAGGGGCTGTGATTGAGCACAGGCTGTCTGGGAGAGTGGGAGGCTCCTGTGGGTCCAGGCACTTGAGTGTTGCTATTGGGAACTGCGTCCTGTTCTTTCCCCTGGCCTGACTGATTGTGTATGGCCAGCTGAGCCATTAAAACTTTTTTTTCTATATTTTTTTAAAGCTAGTAGTACCTGTTCCCTGTATTTGATGGCTTGATTAGTGTTCCCAGGATGTGACTTGCTGAAATGGAGAGCAAGCCCAGCTGCAGCAGCAGTTAGAAGGATCAGTGTTTCGAACAGAAATAGTATTTTGAAGCATTGTCAAGCTGAACTCCTTGGATTGTTGAATACTTCATAGCTACATCTTGCTAAATTTCTAATGTGGGAGGAATCAAGTCTCTTCTCCTCAAAGAGGTGTTATGAAATGATGTTTCTATCACTCTCACACATTGTATTGATTAGCACTATACAAAAGCCAAGGTCAAGCCCAGAATTCATCAATAAAATGGAGTCTGAAGTGTTAATAAAACCTGGGGGTTGCAGGGTGAACAAGGAGAAAGCAAGACAGAGCAGTCCCTTGTCAAGGGAGTGCATCCACCCTGTGCACTAAGTGGAGGACAGGGTCCTGTGGAAAAAAAAAAGTGTTGTGTTGCTTTTGAACTGCAGGCTGCATCACTGTGCACACACAGAAGACAGATGAATTACAGCTTCACTGTCAGTCCTCATTCTGGCATTTCCTAACTTACAAGTGCTTGACCTCATGACCTTCAACTGTTAGTGCAGAGTTACTTTCTATCAGTTAATATTATGTATGCTTACAGTGGTTTAAATGGAAGGACATGAAACACTGATGTAAATAGTCTTTCTTTTTTTTTTTAATTTATTTTTTTAATGTATTTTAGGGAACAATTCTTTCCATACTTGATTTTCTGAGGCTTCCTCTACAACATATCACAATATACTAGCTCACTCACTTTTAAATTAACAACTTAATTGAAGCCTGTTAAATTCTAGAATTTAATGGTTTGGGATTTTAAAGGCATTGCCCAAATTCATCCCTCATATTACTCTAATGACTTTGGTATTTGGCTTATTGCACCCCTTTCATTTTGGAAGGTTAATCCTGCTAGCCTTACAATGAAGAGATACATCGACTTGGCCTGTTACACTGGACTCCTTTGTGTCAACAATTCAGTAAATGAAGAGACATATTTGGATGCCTTTGCAGGGCAAAAAAAAAAAAGAACTACATTGTGTCTTGCCAAAGAAACACAAGCGTTCACAAAGGCAAATTAGAACTTTGCCACATAGCTGAAAGAAAACTTCTCAGTGATAATTTCACAGGGCAGTTTGCTGAAGACTACACCCTGCTTATAAGCTTTTGGATAAATCCATCCTCACTCTTAAACTCTAGGTCTTATTAAAACAAAGTGTATTTTTAGATAAAGAAGTTAGAACACACTGTAATTTCTACAACTGATTACGCTTTGCTAGAGAAGGAAAGCAAGGTGAGTGGCTGGGTTGTGTGTGAGCACAGGTACGTGTGTATGTGTGCATGTGTGTGTAGGTATCTGTAACCAAGGTGGAGTTAACTATTACTTGAAAGAAAAAAACAACCCTGGAAATTTCTGGGTTTTCTTTTTTCTTTTTTCTTTTTTTTTTTTTTTAAGAAAAAAACAACTTTTAAAAGGTACCTTCTGCAAGCCAGCTTGCTGTGTTAGGCCAGGGTAAATGAGGAAGGGTGGTAGTAGAAGCAGGATGTAATGGAACACATCTGAACAGAAGAATGGTGGCCTGAGGCTGACTAAAGCTCACGGAACAGAGATCTCCCACCTTCATGGTGATCAGCCCAAATTCTGTCAGAGCAGCATTAGTTGGAAGACATCATCACACCACGGCTACTGGGTGGTTGAGCAGTAAAGGGCTCTTGTGGCTTGGCAGCAGCTCCCCCATGGGTCCCATGAAGCCATGTCTGTAACTAGCAGTAACTAACTCCCCTATACCCAGAGTTAGCTCCAAGGCCGAGAGACAGGCCTGGAACGGTGAGAGCTCTCCCTCTGAGAGGCCACTAGGTTGTGGCTAAACTTGTAGAGTGAGCAATGTAGTATCATCTGGACTTTTAACACCCAAAGAGAGTGGGCAGCTGGGAAGAAGCTAAATCACAAGCAGCAATGGGTTAAATTTACTCTCTCACCATTTAACTACCCTGAGGAAAAGCCATGAGACTGGTTAGTGAAAAAGAGAAAGCAATGATGTTTTAGGATGCTACTGTCAGTCGTAGGGCAGAACTAAATCTCGCACTGCAGAGGTTTCAGTTTTCTTTTTGTCTGTTGTTTGCTTTGCTGTGGCAAACGTTAGTGTCTGAGTCAGTGACTGGGAGCTGAAAACAGAATCATTCAGATTTTTACAGTAGCAAACATTACAGCAGGAGTCACTAGGGCAAACCAGTAACGGGACTGGTGGGCTGTTCACCTTGGGAAGTGCTCAGATAAATTTTGGATCCTTTCTGGCATGTGCCAGAAACCATTCAGGGTTTCTCAGATAAGTAATTCATGACCTCTTTAAGGGTCAAAGGAGGACTTGGGTGATATTACAGAGGTTTAGATGGCAGCATGCAGCCACTTGGCTCCTCCATGGTGGAAGAGTGGGAGGCAGCGCAGGTGTGGGTGCCCTGTGGTTGCACCAGCCAAGGCAGAGTGCAGTAGTTTCAGTTTGTTGGGAGTTCAGCTCCTCCAGACCGAGGGGAATGTGCAGCAAGCAAGGAAGGAAAGGACAGCAAAGCAGAGAAGAGGTGTGTTATTGCCAACTGGGGAGTCTAAATAGAATTTATGAATTCACAAAACTTTTGCTGTATTTTTACTTGGGCTGTATTTATGGTAAGAATTTGAGATATAATATATTCAGTGTGTCCTCCTTGTTTTTAGTGGGAGGTAATTGATATACAAACCATCATTAACATTTTAGGCATGTAACTAACACTGTAGTTAGTCCATTTAACATAGCTGAATTTGAAAATGGTCCTTAAGATGGTACTGAGCCACCTGAAGGAGACATTTAAGATTTGTTATACCTACACTTATGTACCTTCTCTGGATCTGGAAAACACTGATGCATGTTTGGCAAAAGTGAAGAGGATGGTTTGTGGTTTGTTTTAGAATTACGACTTTGGCAACAACATGAGCTCAGCTAGGAAAGAAAACTATGGGCAGCTAGAAAGACAAAACAGAATCCCAACCCAGCATCTTTCTTCCATGCAAACGAATAACAGAAGTGGCAGTGAAAATGATCAGGATCATTTAAAAGGGTCCAAAAAGGATAATTTGGATGGCAGAGGGAAGCACTAAAAATGACAGTACCTATGTGGAAATAGTTGGTATGTGCCTTCTGATTAATTTTTCAACTAAATTAATGCCTAGCACTGAGTCTGTGCCTTGGAAGAGATTACAAGAACGGGCAAGTCACTGTCCTGGCCCACATACTGTCTAGGAAGGTAAAACAGATGAATGCAAGGAAGCAGGAAAGAAGTCCAAGGCAATGAAGCGGCTTGCCCGAAGATACACAGCAAATCACAGCCAAGAGTAGGACAAGATCTTGTTATTTTGATCCAATATCCAGGCCACTGGAGAAGTGGTTCTCTGCCTGTTGTCTGTGGACCTCCTGGAAGAATAGGTAAGCAAGGAGAGCAAGTGTAGGCTGCTCTTTAGGACCAGGAGACTCCTGATATCCTGTACCTCTCTGATGCATCCCTCAAATGACTCAGGCTGTGAACACAGGAATTGAACTGATACCCTAGATAAGAAGAGAACCACGCGAGTTTGGGGTCAGGTTGCCTGATTTTCTATAAGTCTGTGACTCCAGAGGACAATTTCTCAGATCTCCATCTCAAATCCTAAACGCATGGGATGATCTGGCCTATCACCTCCCCAACATTATAGTGCTAAGGTTTCTCATTCAGAAAGACAATAGGAAGCTAAACATGGTAAAATACCACACTAAATATATGTCAGCGAGGTGTCCCATGCCATTTAGAAGCTATAAGCCTCTAAAATGTGGAGGATATTGAGGCAGCCAACTAAACCCAGAAAAACTTAACCTAGTGTCCAGCAAGATCAAAACTGCTTGGTTTTGATCCTATCTGAAGGTGTACATCTATTCAAAATCATAGCTAACAATTTTCTACAAACTCCTGTGTGGGGTTTTGATCCCTTTTACACTGTGCTATAATAGTTGGAGGCACTTAACCCCAAAAGGGAACGGATAATTATGCAGGCTTCATTAAGCACTGAGGAGCTGAGGAAGATTTGCTTGGCAAAGATACGGCGTGTGAAAAATTTCACTGAGTTAAGATGGTAGGGAGCCATTTAAGATATTCTCCAGGTTTTTCATTAAAGTTCATTAAAAGATTTGTGAAGCAGAAGGTATTTTGGATTAATTGCCACATTCAAATTCAAAGCACGCAGGTTTTTTGCATATTTCTGTTCCTCAGTATTCACATTTCTAACAGTACCACTTCTCATCTATTGCTATTGCTAGGAATTTTCAATCTCCCATGTCTTAAGACCATAGGGTTTTCTTTATTTCTCATAGGACAGGTTTGAAAATGATTTGGTTGGCCTGCACAGAGTCTCCCCAGGCTCAGAGGAAGGTTCAGAACGTGTTGGATCCCACCAACAGCTGATGCTAATTAAGAAAAAATAATGGAAATGAACGCATTGTAGCAAGGATAAGTATAGAGTTGCTGCAGCAACACTTAATTCCTTGATAAAGTTGCTGCACAGAAATTGCAGAAGTCTGGCTTCGATTCCTGGCTGCAGTAACTCACAAGATCTTCACAGGGATCTACTGCTTCATGTTTTCTTTTTAGTCATCTATTCCAGTGTCAGGTTACAATTTGGCTGCTTTCTACACAACTTTCCTTATGACTTAACACAGGCCAGGCCAGCTGTAAGCTTGCAAGTCAACAGCTTGCAATCAAACGCAAGGATCTCAGCCACCGGGAGGACAGTCTGTCAATAAGACAAAAAAAAAAAAAAAAAAAAGCTAGCCAATAAGTAAGGGATCCAGTATCCAGTAAGGGATATTTAATTCCATTCCCTCTAGCTTGAAGTAACAATGATTTGAAAATATTAGCTTACTTCTGTGTGAGTTATCAGAACTAAGTGAAGCGCAGGTGATATTGGTGGAATCTGTGGTATTTTGTGCAGAATTTTAAAGCCATGAAGATACAAGGACATCACAAAGAATCAGTGACCAAGGAGACAACTTGCTGTAGGCAAATACAATACAGCTTCTTAGTTTCACACCATTGATTCAGATCATGATGAAATTAGTAGTCTTGAATGATGTGACTTTGCCCAGCCTTGGGATAATTTTCAGCAGCCCAGAACAGCACAGCTGCCATTATCTGCCATTGCTTCATTGACAGTTTCTACACAGAATTCAAGGACTTAATAGTTACAGAAATAGAACTACCTCCTCACCCTCAGAGATTTTTCCAGTTCAGCACTGAATGCTGCAGTCCTTGAGTGTAGAAAGGGAAATAAGGGAGCACAACAGTTTCTAGAATCCTACCCCCAAAAATGTGCCAGAACTTTTTTTCTCCTCTTATTCTTACATTTAAAAATACACAAACTATATCTTGGAATAGCTAGATGTGAATCTCTTCTATAGCTGGAAAAAAAGCCATGATTTGGAAAAAAACTCACTATGAATTATCCGCTTTTTTTTTTTTTAACCCAGGCTATGTAGAATTTATTTTCCTTAGCAGTTCCTGTATTTGTCACATCAAGTCATCTAGAGGTCAAGCAGCTCAATCATCTCTGCCACAGTGCACATCTTCTCCGGGATCACTATCGCCCAGTTTGCACAGTGCAGCTGTTGGTATCACCAGACCCTGTTTAACTTGGGTACCACCAGCAGCACAGTGTGGTGCTTGGCGTGGACTAGCAACCCTATGAAGCAGACGCAGCTTCTTCAGACCAGACTGTGTTCCCTTCTGCCTCCTTCACACTGCTCAGTCTTTTGCATAAATCTTTCTCATGTGCTGTCACAGCTGTGACCACATTATGGACATAGGTGACACTCCAGCAATGGAGGGCAGTGGGTATGGTCTGTGAAGTCAGTCTCTTTCTCCCAAGGTTTCCAGTTTTCTCTGGTCTTTCCTATTTTATTCCTGCAAGTTATTAACATTTCAGCCAGATCTTACTGTAGACTTCAGTCAGTAGAAGTGACTTAAGTGGGCTGCAATGTGTTAGGATCTTATACCACAAGTTATTTTATTTCTCTTTTGGGATTACATTTTCCTTCTGAGTGACAGGTCTTTTGTCATGGGAAACATTTATCATTCTTGATGAACTTTCTGCTGTGTTAGGTTTTTATGCAGTGATATTGGGTAGAGATGGAGGATTATGCTGTGCTGAACATTTGGCAGAACTAAGAATAACACCTTCACCAAGAAACTATCAATGTTTATGTCTTTCACTGAAATAGCACAATGGTGGTTTTGAGCTAAATAACCAAACTGGCTAGGGAAGTGATCATGACATTTATGGTTCAAGAAGGATCTATGGTATAAAAAACTTTATAACATCAAGCTTCCTGTTTGAAGTCTCCAGTTCTGTGAATCACATTTTCCTCTATTAGCAAATCAACAATGATCATCCTCTTTCATGCACTGTGGATTCATTCATTCTAGATCCTCGAAGTACAAGATTTAAATTCAAAAGTAGTAAGCCCATTTCATAAGTCTGTCTCTTTTGCCACCCACAATTCCTTTGTGGTTGGTTATGGCCAAAATCCATCCTGGCATCACTTCACTTCTCCAGCCAGAGAGCATCCTAACAAACACACAAACTTGTACACCTTTTCTTTCTGAGTTAAAGGCGCATCCACCTACACTTGGTACGCACTGTGTATAACTAAGTCATAAATACATGATATTTCTGTCCCTTCTGGAGTACCAAAACAGTTGCAGGCTTCTGACATGTGTGCACAATTTTATATTCATGGGATTGTCCCACTGGGCCATAGAGTTAAATACCAAACCATGTCTGAATTCCTAGGCAGAATCATTCAGTTCTGAACTGGAAAATATCAGCCATTTAGCAGAAAACTATCAAATTTACTCAAGTAATCAGCAGGT
Organism: Microhierax caerulescens; assembly: GCA_035590215.1. NCBI lineage: Eukaryota > Metazoa > Chordata > Aves > Falconiformes > Falconidae > Microhierax > Microhierax caerulescens. The sequence continues at coordinate 13,913,817 of JAVJGJ010000057.1, forward strand.
TTCTTGCCCCCAGCTTTACCAGAAAAAAGCTAGGATGGTTGTTGTACAGATAAATGCAGAAAAACTGTTTAAACAGAAAGAGGAGAATACAATATATAGTTCATACTTACAGGAATTTTACACAGGCAAGTATAATTATCTGATCTTCCATCAGTTCTCTGATTCCAAAAAATGCCAGAGTTTTTTTAACACCACAAGAGATCAAACCCTCTGTTTCATCTCTAGTAGCCAACGTCAAACTGCAGGACATGCGTCATCATCTATCACCATCTATTTTCATTGTGGACTAAGCATCTGGTATCTCCAGAGGAACTGGATTTTGGGTTAGTATGAGATCGTGTTGTTATATTCTACAACAAAGATGCTGATTCCTGTTGCCTTTTGGGAGTTGGTTTGTGATGTTTGGATTGTGCTATCAGGATCTGCACCATATGGGTTAGTTATCAGATCCTTCATGAAGCTATAGTTTCCCAAACACTAAACAAAAAACCCCAAAGGGGTGATTTTCTTACACTTGTACTTCTGTAAGACAGAAAGAATGTTGTGGATTTTTTTTTCTTCTCCTTTCTGGTGACAGAAAGTTTTGAAGCATAACAAACAAGATGCTTGAGATGTCTAAAGTATACTTTAAGACATAGCATTAAGGTATTATTTTATAATAACTTTTTCTGTGAAAGCATTCAAAACATGCTTTTTATTAATGTTATTGAACAAATACATATGGTGTTTATTCACTGCAACTAGTTCTTCCTTTAAAATCAAGATTTTAACAACATTATGCAAGTGTTTTTTAAAGCACACCAAAAGTCAGAGTGAAAGCACTCAGCTTGGAAAACACTAGCCACCACAGGAAGAGCCTTGGGAGGATGGATTTTGAACATCATGAACTGTGATTTTTTTTCTGGGCATCTGTGGGGTGGCCTTCCCCACACAGAAAGGCAGCTTGTGTCTCACGGTCAAATTTTCAAGATAAGTGAGATTTCTGTTGACCCTCCAAATGGGTGGCCAACTCATCACAAAGAATTGTCTGTCAACTGAGTAGATTTGTGACAGGGGTGAGTGGTCTTACTTACGGACTGATCCCATGACCTCCTAATCCTATCTCATGTGTAGTGCCTGCTATGCTGTTCAATGGTCATTAGACCTGGGTGAACAATTTGGACAAAAAAATCGAGCCATTCTGGGGATTAAAGATCCAAAGAAACCACAACCCAGCTCCCAAAGTTACTTTGGGCTTTCAGCTTCCAATTTTATATTACAGTGATGTCTTCCCCATACTATGTGTTTGTTTTGCCATGACAGCAAACTTTCATCCTGTATCCTATAGGCTAAGAGAGGAAAGCTTGAAGATATGGCACAAATAATTTGTGTGTGAGCTAGAGAAACTGGAGTTTAAGGATTCACTTTGATGGAATAACACAATGGTAATCCAATAAAATCAGGCACTTTGATTTTTACTAGTGATGAAATACTCAGAAGCTGAAAAAACCCCAAGACATTGGCTTAATTCTAGAGCTGTTTACTTAAAGTGTATCGCATACAAAGTTTTATACCATAGTCTATAGAAAATCCATGAAATACAGAAATTCAGAAGCATCTGACAGTTTGGAGTCAATCTTAACTCCTAGGGTCCCTTGAGCATACAGGCTGGCCTAGAAACCAAACAAAGAGAGACTGCGTCAGCCTGCAACTGAAAGGCACTTTTTCACCAACACATCATTACTACAAAAACTTCTTTGGCTTTGTTTTGAGAGGTGAAAATGAGCCAGTAAGGCTGGAAGTGATGCCACCTCACTTCTCTTGGCCAGTTCACAGATCTCTGATTACAGTAATTCTCCTGAGCAGTTGTTCCAGTTCTCAGAAGTGCAATGAAACCAAACCAGCTCAAGCCTACGTTGGCTGTGGTTTACTGGGAAGCTCATTTCCTCTGCTGAAATTCTACTCAATACTGCACCAAAACTTGGTTTAGATTTATTCAGACTGTGTATTGGTGGGGGCCAATATATGCAATGCTTTCAAGACTCTTAGAATAGATCTTTTTTAAATCACGACTTTTTTATATTTTAAGTAGTTAGTGAGGAAACTTTTACTTGCCAGAGTTTACCGTGTCCCAGACACTAAAACCTTTAATGTAAATATCAAGCTTAACCTATGCAAATTTGTGTTTCTACACTTTTAACCATACTACCCTTCCATCTGTCCCATGTTTTCAAAGTCAGATGCTACAACTCCCCTTATATGCACATCAAAGGAGTGTTGACTGGACACTGATTGCACAACTGTTGCTGTTCCACTAATGAGGGGATGAGGCACAAGTTCCCAGAGTCAGACTATTTTTGCAGGACGCATTTGACGCAGCTGCAAGATAGCTTTAGCACTGGGTCCATGCAGGAACTGAAGAAGTCAGAAACAATGGAAACTCATTGTGAAATGAGGACTAAATATTACTTTACTTCAGTTCTTAACTCTGTTTCTCTCCTCCCTCCACATATAGTTATTTTTAGATTTGGTAGTGTTTTGCTTCATTTTCCTCCTATATCACTATGAAGGCTACAAAAGAAGACCTCAATGTTGAGCCAATATTTGTTTTGATACACTCAATATATTAAGTTTCCCTCTCAGTATGATAACAGTGATTTCTCCAACCAACTCCTCCTCTCTCACCTACAGCTATTGCAGGGTGTGATGGTTAATCTAACGTGAGTAATCAGAGACCCCCAGTGTTGCAGGCAGCCTGAGGTCTCTGGTCCTTAATTAGGTCAGTGGAATTGGTCATTCCCCTTATATAGGACAGCTGTGCACTGGACCAAGCCTCAGAGGGGTAGCAGCACACCTGCCTTTTCTGCTACATGCATTTCAGACCGTGGTATGAAGGAAGGAGGAATGCTTTGGGGTTTGGCTTGACATGATGATGGTGAGTAAGGAAGGGTAAGATTGTGATATGGAAGATACCCACTGATCACAGCTGTATTGAGATATTGGCCACATTAGAGCTAAGGGCAGCCCAGGACCAGTGGGTGGCAGGCAGCATCCAGAATGGTGCTAAATGCGTGGGGTAGCAAAGCCAGTTGTCTTATTATTGCATCCCTGTGAGGAGGAGAGGGGAGTGTATTTCCTTCAGTGCTAGTCATGATATTCAGTTTATCTTGCTGTGCAGAAAAACATGGGCCAGTGGGAAGGAACATTGATAAGAGTGATAGAAATGGTCAAAGGTCTCATGCCTGAGGGGAGAAGCTGAATGAAGAGTTTTTTGCTTTGCAGAAGGCTTATGAAAAACAAAAGTGCAAGGCTTCTGGGGACAAAATATTCTATTTCCATTGGGCATTAGAAAAGAAGCACTGAGCTTTAATTGCAGAAATTTAAAGGAAAATTAAGTTAGGGTGTTTTATAAATAGTGTGAAGTATCTGTCAGGAGTGAGGAAGATGTAGCTGATCCTGCCTCAGGGAAGGTGGATGGACTGATGGACTACTGTCTCCTCAGGGTTACTTTCTGCCTTATTTGCTCCCTTCTGTTAATACTGTGCCTTCCCATCACCATGCAGACGGAAGTGTTTACCGCATTTCTTTCTCACAAAACTCTCTCTGGGGAATGCAACTCATTCAGACTCCAGCATTTGTGGTCTTGTAACACCCTAATAGGAGCCTTTCGATGTAAGCATACACGCTGCTGTGCGTACAGATGCCAGTCCAACAGAGTGCTTTGGCATGTACTTACAGATCCTTTGATGCACACATTCTGCTGGTATACTTAAAGATAGGCATGTGCTTTGTTTTGCCAGGGTTGCCTTAATACATATGCAAAGGTGGGTCATATAATCTGGGTAACCACTGGGAGAAACAAAGGATACAGTTTGCAGATTTCACACCTTAGAGATGTCCATGACTATCCTTGGCTGTAATCATGATCCTTTCTAACTAACTTCACTTTCTGAGTAGAGGGTAGATGCTGTAGGGTTTAATGATATTGAGGTTCTAGGTTTTTAAGAAAATTTGGTAGTTTCATGACTTAATTATAGTCTATGATGCTGTTGTTAGCTTAAGTTTTTCTTCTTTAGAATGGTTAAATGTAATTCAGACAGAAAGGTTATACTTTACCCTTAAGTGCAATAGAAATTGATAAAAAGATTAAAAAAAAATCAGTGGCAAAAGAATGACAGCACTGGGAAAAAAAGAGAGTGAGTATTTGTTACCAGTGAAGGAAGGTTTATCTTTGAGTGTGAGGCTGGCAGACAGATGAAGGCAAAAGCGTGGCTCATATGTAGCTGTTCAGCCATCCTTAACCTGCCCTGGGTGCTCACTGACTGACACTGCGTGTGCCACGCCATCTGCCCATATACTCTATAGACTTCATATGACTTATCTTTATGTAGCTGTTCTAGTACCGCCTCTGCTGACTCAGCTGTGAATTCCAAACTTTTATTATCACCCCTTCGAATATGTTGACTCTTTGGATTACATGGCCATAAAGGGACTTCTTCAAAATTAGGTTTAGAAAGTGAACTGGAGGAAGACAGGCATGCAAGATGCCCATAGCCAACAGCATCTTCAGTTTAAAGGCAAGAAGCAGCTAAATTGGGGTCAACATAACAAAAATGCAGGTAGACGCTTGCATATGTATGATTGTCAGTGTATGTGTGATCTTTTGAGAGATTTTAGAAGTAGTACTTAATCCAGCTGCTTTCACAAGTTTATAGTAATTTTCAAAAAGCCAGGGACACGCCCAACACAGGCTACTGGGATAATAACACAGATGCATGATTTTTATGGCTGCCTACCAGATTTAGAAAATCCTTCTGGAAAAACTACTCAAAATGGCTTTTGCTAATCCTTCTGAACACCTGGAATAAACTCAACAAGCCAGGGAACTAGAAAAGTTACTGTGTGGTTTACCATGGCTCTTACATCACTCAAAATTAAAATTTTGAAATAAGTGGCTTAAAAAAAACCTTAAAAATTCATGGATAGCCCTGTTGGGTGTTACATCGTTTTGCACCAGTGTTGACAGTTCAGGTTATAAAACACTGTGTTTCTGTTTGCAGGAAGCCAACGTGCTGAATAAAATAGTGCTTTGAATGTTTGGAAATCTGCATAGGAAATATATTTTTTTTATATTCTACTGTTTCTGGAGGGTTCCCTTTTCTTTACCCTCAAGGCTTTCTCAGACTGCAGCCATTTTATAATAATGTCCAACTTCTGGGAGCAGATTTGAAGGTCTGATGGATCTCAGTGTACTACCAAATCCTCTTTCCTTCTCTTACTGACATGAATAACCTCATGTAGACAAACTGCCTCACAACTTCAATGGGATAGTTCATGTAAGGAAGTTAAGCATAAATTATCTATCCAATGGATCAGAATTTCTCTTTGGATGATTATCAAGAGCCAGTGGGAGTTCTGCTGGGTGCAAGGAATGCAGGCCTCTTCATAAAAGTGGCAAACAGTTTTGCTTACAGTTGGTTATGATAGTGCAGGAAGGCTGCAAATAATTTTCTCACTGGGAAATAAAGGTCACCAAACAGATTCTGAAGAGAAAAGGCAAGATTAGTTAATACACTAACAGGCTATTAAAAAAAAATATTTTTACAAGTGCAGTTCAGTTTGCTATTTGCCCAAAAACATGCTGTTTTTTCTTTCTTTTGCTTTTAGACAAATATTTATTAAAAGTATATAAAAACTACTAAATGCAGCATTTCTGCACTCTGTAATTCTTAGCTACCTGCCTCAGGGCAAAGCTTCTACCTCTTTGATCTTTGATTCATTTTGATGATGGGATTTGATGTTTACTATGAAGTCTTCTTGCAGGGACATATTCTGATACATTTACTTAGGGTGACTGGCAGCTTAATAGGAAATCTCCCACTGAAGCAAATAGGGCTACATGACCAGGAAAGCACAATGGGTGTCAACTATGCATCTAGAATATTGAAATCTGTCGTATATCTCTTGTATTTAGTATGCTGGTCCTAACAGCATTTTCCCTCTTTAAATCAAGGCTTTGCAAGATCTTGCTTGAGCTGTGCAGGCTGAAGGGGACTTTCAGGGCACCTGTTTGAGGAGCATGCTCCAGTTGCAGCCAGTCTAGTGAGTTCATTTAAAGTTACCCATCTAACAGCACAACCTCCTGGTTGCCAAACCTGTCCCAGGAGTGGGATGAGTACACAGGCAACCAGCCCCTGATCTCGCATTTATGGTGGTTATGCTGCAACTTCTGACAGGTCACCTAAAACTGGTCTGGTTGTGTTTGCGTGAGGCTGAACTCACAGCGGGGTGATGGTGCAGAAGTACCCTGGTCTGAGATGTGGGTTGGCTGTCCAGCTGCTCTGCATCTCCAACACCAAGGACAGGAGGGAGGCTGTACCTGCCATGTCACCTAAAATTGAACAGATGCTTCTCTGCTGCTTCCATTAGCTTGTGCCTGTGTAATTTTCTGTGGACACTCCTTCTGGTCATGCCAACCTGCCACTGACTAATGTGACGTGGCTATTGCTTACTGGTAGCACATGCAGAATGGGTGTGAGTTCTCTGAATCAATAGAAAAATATTAGAAGAGACAAAATACCTTGATTCCAAAAGCAGATCACCTGGGAGAAACCATGATGTAATTAGTTGCTCTGAAAAAGGAAAGAATACCTGCATTCATGCCAGACCTGGAGACGTCAACTGTTTCTGCTTCTGGGACTTTGTGTTTCCCAGTTTTCACACATTTTAGAAGCAATGCAAGTGTGCTCATTACAAACGAGTACACACCAATGAGTATAATTTGAGGGAAATGTGAAAGTGGGCCATTGAGATGGAACAAGTCTGGGGCTCAAGGCTCTGCAACCAAATTGGGAGCATGTCAGAGAACCAACGATCTGCCTGGTACACTTGGGCTCTGCCAAGGATGTGCCCCGTCCTCACACTCACTTCCTTACCTCCTGCACACCTGTGTGGGAGAGGCTGCCCTTCCCCTGACAGTGTGTCATCCTAAAGCTTCATCAACTATAGAGAAAAATCAAGGGAAGACCTTGTGGTCTCCATGCCCTGTGTTGGCAGACAATGATCTTATCTTAAGTGGGAGGATTAGAACAGATGGGAACAACGAGCGCTGCCACTGGTTTGAGCAATGCACCCACTCCAGATGTAGAAACAGGCCAGTAAGTAAATCTGGCAGCAACAAGCCTATGGGTTTTTTGTTTTAATTTTGTTGGCGGATGTTATTTAATTTCATATCCCAATATCTCATGGCCTTAGCAAAAATTTGCCACCATGAGAATAGTGGTAAAGAAAGGAAGAAACAAATCATGACTCATAATATGTTGGTGTATTCAGTATATAAAAATTCAATGTCAGTGTCAAAGTGAATTTAATTTTTTCTCATCTGCTGCTAATTCAAGACCATTCAGTCAGACAGCTTGATGGTTTGTGGTCATATATCTGTGCACAAAGAGCAACCTCCAGTGGTCATTTAGTCCAAACTGCACATTGTCTGTGGGGTCAATACGGCCTCTCTACCTTCCTCACTTAAAAGGACCTCTGAGATTGCTTTGTACAGCTTTTTAGGTGTAGCTTAAAGCCACATACATGCGCTTATCCTCATGTTTAAGACTTCACTGTAGTGGCTGTTAATATTAACACAGAAGACTAAATTTTCCAACATAATGGCTCATTAGTAGATTTTTCGGAATTTATTCTCATTGCTCACATTTTGGCTAAAATGAATTCCTACTTGAACTGCCAGAGCAGTAAAACCAGATGATCTCCTTTTGGGAAGCAGCTATCTTCCTCTGCTCTAGACCCACTATGACACACTTTCCTCTTTCAATTTTTTTGTATCATATCCATGGAAGCCCTGTGCATGCAAAGCCCCAAATTTAAGAGATTTCATATACTTAATGGAAAAATACCACAAAGCATGTATCTTAAAATAGATTCTACCAACAGTCTATCTTTAAGATTTCAAACTCACAATGCACACCTGCTATTAACTCAATCTTTCTTTTCCACTTTTAACCTTTCCACAGGAGATAGCAGACTTTGGACAAAGCCAAAATATGCTCTCCAGTTATGCTTAATTAAGGCTTGGAATTGATAAAGTTTGGAAAATGCCCATATCTATGCGTATGTCATGCTCAATGTAAAGAGTTTATTCATCCTTATTTGCTATATGAAAAACTTAACAAAAGCATGGATTTTACATGTGAAGTGTGAAATTTTGCTTCTCCATGATATTGAACTGTTTTTGCGTAGACACAGAAAATCTGTGGCTTATCTCTTCCAGCCGTTTTGGTATTTCAAAGTTGTATTCCCCCACCAGGGAACTGCAATACCCCACCACATTTATTCTGCAAGGTAATTTTGCTTTCCACTGCGGTGGATCACTATTCAGCAAACAACTCTGTAACTTTCTGTTAGATATCAGCATGACTTTTTCTAGTGCTAAAGAAAAACAGAAACGGGGTGGAAGGCAAATAACAGTGCTAGACATCAATACCAGCTGTAAGGACTCAGCAGGATCTTGGCATTCAGGGATGGACATTTTTGCTACTGGTTCTGGAAGTTTCTTGCTACTTTGCTGGGCTTAACACCCGTGTGTGGATGCTTGCAGAACTGGAATGGTAGATTCTGTTAACTGTGTTTATGTAGCCATAAGAAAAAAAAAAAAATGGAACAGAAGTGTTTCAGTTTGACTTCTAAATCTGACAAAGTCCCGGGTTTTTAAAAGAAATCTAATACGTTTATATTAACACCATTTTTCATTAGACTTACTCAGGTAAGTTCAATTATGCTATGGTGTCACCACCCTCATCGCTGGCAAGACCAAAGCAGAAATATTCCAGCTTTTCACAAATAACCCCATGCACACCGGGAGAGCTGTTGCCTTCCTGCAGCTTCCAACGCAGGCCTATCAGTTTACTCTGGTTTAGCAAACTGAACGCTTCTTGAAACCCAAATTGCTTTGGAATCAATTTTTTCCACACTTCAGATATGTTAACATCCTATTTTACTTTTATTCATTTTTATATATACAAGATGTGAATGCTTTCCACCCTATAGCAAGATGCCCCTAGAATAATGTGATTTGAGACAAGAAAAAAAACCCTTATATAGTAGTTTGCCATGCAAATTCAGAATGCTTCATGTAAGAATGTAAATGTCCAATTTGCCAGTGTGGTCTATACAACAGGGCATGTGAGGCATTTCTGTTTTCCATGAGTCTTCCCTTGGTGTAAAAAACTTCCGTACAGGTAAACTAGAGATGTAACAAATCTTCAGGATATCCTACTGTTACTTACCTTGTGTTGCCTCACTGACTGATTAACAAAAATTATTGCAGTGGACCAGCCATAAACCAAATAAGATATGGGTCAACTTAAAATCAGACTGGATTGTCATTCTGGGAGTAATCCTCAGGTGGCACCATCCCAGAAATGTTCCTGAGCCATAGATGCTTTTGCTTTCTCTTGCTTTGGCATGGACAGCAAGAATTAGTGAAAGGCGAGTACCAAGCACTGATGGAATCTGTGACAGCTGGTGAGTAGGATGGCCAGATTTTGTTTCTAACCATTCCCAGCCTTCCTACCATGGTATAATGCTATTTAGATGAGGAATAGCTCCTGGGCTTTTGGTTGGACCTTCAGCTGTCTTCTGTTAGGAATCCAAAGTGATAGCCACTCCCCAGCTATCCTCTATTTCAGGCTCAGGACCACTGGTATTCCTGTGGTTTTCCACAACAACTAAGAGCTACAAACACTTCTTGTAGCGGGAGGTGCTCTGTTGGGTAACAGCTTTTACCATCTCCGTTCTGGCTCATAATGTTCACACCTGCACTGCTGCCTCTGGTGCTCCGTGTAAGCTTTTCTCCAGAAAACCAGCAGGGTAAATGCCACATCAGCAGGGATTGCATAAAGGTGTCATCTCTGAGGGGTGGCAAACACGTGGGCCCTGAGGACACCTTTTGTCAGGGCGCCCGACTGGGTACAAGCCCACGGTTGCTGCCGCAGTGCAGCCTGCGAGCATGGGGTCCTAGGGGCAGCGCGCAGGCCACCGCTGCACCAGCGCTGTGACCTGGGGACATCCCTCTGCTAGGCAATGTCCCACTCCTTCCTCCTGCAGCCTAATCATTTGCTGCTGGCTCTGCAGCAGCCACCCTGTGCCTCCCAGCTGGCAGGCAGGGGAGGGCACAAATCCAAGGTTTAGCTGATGCTCTCCCCGTCACTACTGCACCCAGGGATGGGGTCCTTGTCCCCACCCTTCTCTAAGGCAGCCATTTAGCCCGGGGTACACTGCCCCTGTGTCAGTCAAACCTCAACTTAGCCCACCATTTTCATTCTTGACCATGCAAGCAATTGCACTCTCTAACCTAGCAGGCTCTTTTTCTGGGTGACCTCCTCAAAGAAACCTCTGCCTTTCATGTGACGGGACTGAACGCGCTGCTGCCCACAGCCCGCAGGCCCGAAGGCTCTGCTCGGAGCTCCAGCAGAGATGGGTGCACTGCAGGACAGCACCATGCGGCCCTATTGGATTTCCATTTCAATAACACGTGTGTCGAACAAGGATTCCCCAAAGTCAGCGGTGGAAAACAAAATTGAAAGCCTAAACATATGCAGATGGCACTCAGAGCCCGGGATGCTCCTGCCAATTTCTGCAAGTGATACACGCTCAAAATATTTACTTAGGCATTCTTAATTAAGTAAACCATTTGGTAGTGGTGTACTGTTTCAGATGTGTAGCAGTGTCACCACAAAATATCTTGGTGGTTCCTTCTAACAAAGAATCCATTATGGGAATTTTTTATCAGCGATGGTGGGGTAAGTTTTCAGCACAGTGTGCCAAGGTTTAAGCCATGCAGCAACTCTGCTGTTAATAGGGTTTGTGTGGCTAAATCCCTTCATTCCTTACGGAAAATGTCCCCCCTGCCCAACAGCAGCTTCAGGTGAATATCGAGTAGCAAGGTTAGGGGTGAGATGACAGTGACCCTGTGGGTGCCTGTTTGAAGGGCTGGTAGTAAGGCTGGTGCAGTGGCTCAGGGGGAAATGTGCTTGGTGCTGCTGTGCAGCTGGGAATACAAGCAAGGTTGTTGGAGGACAAGGTGTAGCTCCTGAAGCTCCTCCTGGCCTGCGATAATACATGATTTGCCCAGGGAACAAGGATTTCTAAGAGGAATTTCTTGGACAGTATTATTTTTTAATCAGAAGGTTAAAACTAACCTGGTTAAGTGCTTCATCTATATGAAATGTGTTCTTGGTTTGGTCTCTCTATTTTACATCTTCTTTTGTTATATATTTGTTGGAACTGAATTTTAAGCACCTTGGAGAAATCTCAGTACATATCTGTGCCTGTACAGGAGCTTGGGGACAACTGTAAACTGGCTAATTACTGCTGTTTATCTATACGTAGACAGTTCTACTTCCTAATTTTGTCAAAATTTGGATTCTTCTAAACCAGAAAAAAGAAAAATAGAAAAAAATTGTCCTCATGTAGTGCATGTAGTTGTACAACTGTTCATTATAAGGATTTACTTTATATTTACATATTTTCCACTTGCTCAAAGACTCTGAGACCCTCTATAAGCTACAGTTCAAGTGACAACTTCCTATGTGTGAAATTCATCTGAAATTGCAAAAATGTAACAACATTTGAAATCAATGAAACTACTAATGTGCTTAAGTAAAGCAAATGCCTATATTTGCAAATGTAAAATAGAGACTCAAGAAAGCAAATTATATATGAAGACTAGACTTTTCTGATAAGCAATACTGCATTACATTTTATGTTCTTAAAACTCACATGATTTTAGGCTTTCATGTTTAATTTTTGAAGTGCGGTTCAAAGACCTTTACCTTTATGAATTGCTTGGAACAGATGATAATTTTCATGGTTGTGACTTTTCAATTTTTCCACATAACTTTGTGAAAAGGAAAGCTGTAGTTGTTCAAGTCCCAGAAAAAAAGACACAACCATAACAGGAAATACATTTTTTGGGACGATTTTAATTTTTTTTGTCACAGTAGTCATCTACCTTTGCATAATTAAACAAAAATATTCCAAAAATAGGCTGAAATTTGTCTCCCACTGCCATGAACTTTTGCTTGCTATGACTGCAATCATAGTCATTTTTTCAAAGAATTAATAAATGGATGTTTCAGGATTCTGATGCAGTAGCCAGGCCTTCCAAAACATTGCTCCTCAGGTTTAGTTTGTTGGAAGTTTGAACTGCAAGGTCCTATTCAAGCCCAGATCAGTGTTTTTTTTCAATTTGGATGTAACTCTAACTATTGCTCAATCTCAGTGCTGACCTTTCCCTTGGATTAATGACTAAGTGATGAAGAAAGGTAAAAACTCTTTATATGCCAGTCACTACTGTTAATTGCTTAGTACATGTGACATTATTCCACTAATGCTCTTCAATTGGATAACCCATGTGGATGACCCAGCATCAAATTCTGAAGGGTGCATGGATGTTGTGGTGCAGGATGGTTGCAATTACTGTAAACTGTACCAGAAACCTTCACAAAAATGCTGCACTCAGGATTTCCTTGTGATAAGAATCAAGGAATCTTGTACCACAGAGAAAGATTAGATGGGAGAAGATGCCAAAATATGACATGGGGATCTGCCTTTTGACAGTTATAAAGTGAAACACTCTCCATCTAGTAAAAAAAACAATGCAGCCTTCAACCTGCCAGGGGGAAGGAGCATGGCACAACCCTCCTGAGTGTGTGACAGATGCACGAACTGAGGCATGCCACAAGAAATAGCAGAGAGGAAGCTTGAAATGCTGCTGGGTGCATTTCTTTAATATAAATAAAGTTTTCCAAAACCTCAGTTTCATGATTCAGCATTTCTTTTGGCAGTAAAATTATAGTAACAATTTAAAAGTAGGCTAAACAAATCTGAGGGAATATGCTGGTAAGTTCAGGCCAGAAAAGGGGAAGTCCCTGCAAGTAATAATAAAAAAACCCTAAGACCCCCTCCACACCCAATATTTGCAGTTTAATTATTTTCATC
>JAVJGJ010000057.1:13926906-13940112 GCA_035590215.1 Microhierax caerulescens
TGAGGAATATCTTAAAGCACTTTACAAACGTAATAATTATGATACCTTCACAATACCTTCTAAGGCAGATATGATCATGCTTATTTTCTGGATGGATAAATTGACCCACTGTATTAAAATACTTTGACCAAAGCCTGCTCCGAAAACAATGTGAGACCAAAGAATACACTCTTTAACCTAATTACGTGACAGTAGCAATGTGTATGGAGGAAGCAACTAAACTGGAAATTACACAAGGGTTAGATACTGTGGCTAACTCTTTCTTGCTTTCCTTGGTTTGAACGTCATAAGTTTTTGCTGCTCAACTTGAGATAATAGTGAAAACTGTGGGCACTCAGCACTTCTAAAAAAAATTATGTCAGAAAGTTATCTCATAGCTTTTATCAGTTTTTTTTATTTTTTTAAAAATGTTTATATTATATACAAATAATTTTTATATACATTTTTCATTAGTAAGTTGGTTGTGTGGCCTCAGTAAGTCAATGATCATCAGGCAGCCAAGGGACTGGAACTGCATGTCTTGTACGTGTGTGTTGAGTATGAAGTTAAATTTTGAATGATTGTGCAGGTCTGCTTCTTGTGGTCCAACCCCAGATACCTGCAGGATTAGGTTTTCCTAGAAGGGTAAACGGATCAGTGTCTGAAGCAACTGCAGTTGCAAGAAAAATGGGTTACCAGATGGGGAGGTCTCGCAGGATGCCTGGGCACCCGCTCTGTCCCACAGAACCATGCCAAGCCAGGTGGAGGGGATGGGGTAAGGACTGGGCACGGCCTGAGAGGCACCCAGAGAGCTGCTGAGCCAGAGAGGTGTTGGTGACAGGGAGCCCTGGCTGTTGCTCTGCTCTGAAGAACAGCTGTAGAAATCCACCTTTTCCTCAGCTGACCCACTGCCTGTGCATCCCGGTAGAGAGTGAGTGGCTGACCTGGGTTCCCTTCAGCCTCCCTCAGGGAGAAGTACCACCGAATAAACTGTAATGGCAGGGGTCCCCTGTCCCTGTGGCATCTTCAGGTTACTTACTCTGTACAAGATACCTTTCCCTTGTCGTAACTTGAAAACCATGGAAGGGCCAGACATGGATCCTAACATGATTTGGGAAAGGGTCCTGGCATTTTGTGGTCATCAAAGAGTATATGTTCCTGGAGACGACACATCAGCTATAAAGGAAAAATGCTTTTCTTTGCATTTTACTGCAACATTTTCAGAATGTACATCCTACTTGATGTGGAAAGTCGCTGAAGTCAGAGAGATCAGCTATGAAAGAAAACAACACCTTCATTTGTCTGTATCAAGAAGTGCTTGATTTTTAAAAAGCCAAATATTGATACTTTCCCCTGTGATTTTCATCAACTTTTGAAGCCATAAATTAATATATTAAGTACCATTGTAAAGGTCAGAGAATCTGATCTCTACATCAAACTCATGTTTTGTTTTTATTTTTTTAAGATTATCATATATCTTGGAAAGTCATCATTTAAAGATGTCATAATTTAAATATTTTATTCAGTTGTTTAAGTAGAGATGGGCCAGAAACAAAACGTTAGCTCAAAACCTGCATGAGCCTTGAGGACTCAATGGGTCTAACTGATGCTCCAGCTTTGTGGCTCAGTACCCAGAGGAATGTGAATTAGAGCTACAGATCTGAGTGCTCCTGCTTCAGAGACTGTGAGTGGTGGAAGCTGCAATTGCATTTTGTTCTTATTTTTGTTTAATAGGTTGTACCACATGGCATGCATGCTCTGTGTTTGCAATACCTTGTCTCTGTATCTATAAACCCCTCCCAAGCCATAAATGAAAAAACACAGTGGATATCTCATGGACTGTTAACTTTAGAAAAGATGCACAAATACCTATTGAAGGCAGAGTGAATCATCATGGAATTTCCATTTCACAGTAAAAGTGGTATTTCATTTTGGCTAGGGTGGAGTTCTCCATTTCACCCTTTTTGCTCTGGCTTTATTGTAGTTTATTGAAATGGCAAAATGAAACACTCTGAAATGAAGTTGAAATGTAACATTTATGTAATTTCACAGTTAGCTTTGTGATGAAGATAAATTCCTCTAAAATTTTGTTTAGTCAGCATTTTCTAAAAGCAGCATTTCCAGTGGGAAATTTTTAATACTCGGAAGAAAGGCTTGTCAGTGTTCAAGATGGAGAGGAAGGTAATGGGGAAGTTCGTTTGTACCCTGCTACTAACCTGTTTATATACTGTGACCTGTTACTGTGGAACTCCACTTAAGCCTGAGGTGCTGCAGCATGATCTGGATAATCACCTTTACCTTACAGAGGCAGTCAACAACAGAATTTGACAGGAAAATGAAATTACCCACGTGATACAATACCAGGCTGGGACAAGCTAAAGAAGGGAGAGGGTTTGTGGAGATACACCCTTGCAGGTGCCAAGAAGCAGCAGTGCTCTTGGTGCCCTGGTTTGCCAGCTGAGGAGCAGGAAAGCCTGCTGGGCAGCGTGGCGGGTGCTTTGCCAGGCTCTGGTTGTGTAGCTCTCTCAGGGTCCATCACACCATGCTGAGCAAGGCCTGTTTTGTTAATGCAGCTACACTGGTCTCTTTGCTCCTGCTGACTTGTCCAGAGTCAGTTAAAGCATCCCAGCATGGGCCTGGCTAGTACTTGGCAGATGTGATCTGAGGTATCACTGAACGTGTACCCATGTTGTCTTACTTTTTTCAAAATGTTACCATTTAAAATGTAGCTTGTAAAGATGGTGAAAAGTGAGCTGAAAAATGAAAAATAAATGTACTAAAGTGAAAACATATGGCAGGTGCAAGTTATATGCAAACTTCATAATGAATTCTGAAAATATACTTGAAGAATGAGAATATTTCTAGTCTGGATGGCACATACTAAGGATCACTCTTATGAGCTCCGTGATATTTGCCAGATCTAAAAGCACAGCCATGCTGGTGAACTTTCATTAATCACTTAATACCCTGTGTGTAACAATGGGCAAGATGGTTGGTAGCATTGTTATTCTCTAAATTGTGCTTAACACTTTCAAATGAGGGATGGATGAACTGGCTGCAGTAACTAAAACGCTGAGCCTGAATCTATGTAAGGCCGTTTAAAGCAGACATGAGTTTCAGCAATTTGTGGACAATCAATTATCCCTGTTTTTGGCTTTTAAATATGTTTTGCTTCCCACATCTCATCAGCTGATGGCTCTGTGTAGGACTGGAAGCAAAAGTGCCAAAATTCCATTAATTTGTTGTTTCTGGCACAAATCAGATCAGGATTTACTGCAAGATTTCCAGCCCCTCTTGACAGATCAGAGAGGCTGGGATAAGTTGGCATAATTATAGAAACCCAAACTCCTACCACTCCCCTTTGACCAGCACCTTGCCTGCCACATGGCAGCACATGGCAAAAGCAATTAATGGCCTCAATTTGGTTATAACCTGTCTTTCTGCTTTTTTTTTTTGTTTTTTCTTCAGAGCTTTGTCTTCTGTGGTGGCTTTAGGAGCTAATATCATCTGCAACAAAATCCCAGGCCTGGCCCCTCGGCAGCGAGCAATCTGCCAGAGCCGCCCTGATGCCATCATTGTGATCGGGGAAGGGGCACAAATGGGAATCAATGAGTGCCAGTACCAGTTTCGGTATGGGAGGTGGAACTGCTCTGCGCTGGGAGAGAAAACAGTCTTTGGACAAGAGCTTCGAGTAGGTAAGGGTGTCTCTAATACAGTGCTGAAGTGATGCGTTGGGGCTGGTGTTCTTTTAGCTTTCTCATTCTCATGCTGCAAAGGTTTATAAACCTCTGGTATTTGCCTACTGGGGCTCAACAGTGATGCTCCAAGAACAACTGTGGTCTGTATGTTTCCACTCATCGAAAAATAACTGGCAAGAGACACAAAATCTCTAGTGATCTATAGATGAAGTCATTCATATCTGTGCAACTTCATACCCAGCAATGACCCAGATGCCTGCACCCTGTGCATCATCACACCCTGTGAAAAAATATTTCCAATTGTTGTCCTGTTAGAGGTTGCCATAATAACTGTGGTGAATGTTACGGCCAGTCAAAAGGGAAGTAAAATCAGCTCTAAAAAATCCCTCTGCAGACTTCCCAGCAGCTAAGGTAATGGGACAGTCCCAATTAACTGATGGAAGTACAGTGCATACAACGCTGGCCTTCCGATATAAAGCAGCGGTACATATCCATTTTAGTGTTGCTATCATACTGCAAAGAAAATACTGCAAGTGATTTGAGGCAGGAAAACTATTCAAAGAAAATAATACAGGACCTTGGCCTGACAAGCTGTTAGCTGGCAGGAGTTAAATTGATCACTTTTGATTTACCCTATGTTTGACATTATTTCATAGGGGAGATTATGCAAATTTTTTTCCAGCACTGAGATCATCATTTTCCTCATTGCCTAGCTGAGTATCCTTAGCCTATTCCTGACCTTTCCTTTCTCCCCAAAGGGCTGCCCACTTACCACCCCCCATACTGTCTGCTGCTCAGTGTTGGGATAACATTGTGTAGTATGTGGCTCTCACAGGGTGCTCAGAGTGATAATATCTGTCTTCTCAGTGGGGTTGTAGCCTGTTCTTCTTGTGCCTGATTCTTCCTTGGGTAACACCTCTTTTTTGAATTCAATGGTTTGGGTAAGTCTTGTGCCTCCAACAGAACTGAACGTGGTCATACATAAGATCTTGGTAAAGCTGTGTGGAAAAAAAGGCATAACATTTCATCCCATCTGCAAAGAAGAAATTGCTTCCATGGTGCTTTGGTTGTTACTGGAGATCAAGGCTTTCCTTTTTTTTCCCAACACCCTTGTGAAGTGAATGCCAAAAGCTGAGGTACACTTAAGTCAATGGTGGAACTGAATATTTTTTCAAAGGACATGCAAATCTGAGAGTCTGGCTGAGGTTTGGGCATTTTTAAAGGGCACAGTGGCCCAGCTGTAAAGCGTTGTGATTTAATCCACTGGCATCAGGAGAACTAAGCTACACCCATAGAGAATCTGTCATATTCTGTGAGCGTTACTCCACACCAAATCATAGAAGTGGAGAGGTTTAAAACTAATAACAAAAAGACCCATTGATTTACATTGATTAAGTAAATCAATAGCAAAAGAAGAGTCTGACCTTTTGAACTTCATTTTGTTTTGATGCTGAAAACCTGGTGGTGAGACATTTGCTCTTCAGTGTCTCTTCCCACATTTGTCCTATTGTCTAATTCTGTTTAGATAATACTTCTTGTCTAACTTTGTGTCTAAAAGAGTGTAAGTGGAAGGCATTAAACATTCTCAAGACACCATATACAGGCAATAACTTGACATTTGACTTTTACCTCCAACTTTAAATGAACTAGAAAAACATCTAGCCACGTGTCTTGACTATTAGACACACAGGTCTGGTCCTCCTTGGTTGGGCTTATGCGTGTTTATCTTGTTGATGTCCAAAATTATGTTGCTGTCAGAAAATACAGAGCTGCCAAACATGCCACTGTTGTACTTCATGCAGTATTGTGTTGATCTGCCAAAGCTTGCAGGCATGCTCTGACCCTTAGTCAAGTCCTCTTAACATCTGTCCTTGAAGAGGCACGCTCTGGAAGGTTGTACCAAAATTGGTGTCATCACTAAGCTTCCTGGTGAAAAAGTTTTCACCAGTTCTGCTCTCCTCTTTAAGTTGAGAATCTTGTGGCACATCATCAGCTCCATCCTTGTACTCTATGATTAATAATCCTCTTATAATGAGGATTTTTTATAAATTATTCTAAACCCAGCAGAGAGACCCCTTTCATCCTCAGAAACCTTGCAAGTGAGTGCAGCCAAAATGCCTAAAAAGGACTACAAGTCATGCCTCTGCTTTCATTCTGAACTTTTTTATACAAAATAAAAGCTACAGGGAACAAAAATTGTTTGGCACCAAGATGGACCAGCTATCAGGTTAGTCAGATTATAAAGTCTCAAAACCCCAAGGTTTGCTTGAGCCGCTGGTCAGGCCATATTTGCCAAAATGTTTCCCAGATTCCTGACCTCTTCACCGAACCTGGGTGGTTTCTTGCAACTCTGAAATGACTGATGTGGAATTTGGTGGGTTCTTTTATGGCTTAACCCAAACACAGACAAAACTTGGCAGTTGCAGCTGAGTTCTGCTTTGACATTTGTTGGGTGTGAAACCACACAAACTGTAACGGATGGAGAAGGTTTACATGACCCCTGCCAGCTAAGCCAGATGAGTTTCATGCAGGTCTATAAAGGATTCCATGATCCACATGTCTTTATTTGTTTTATTAGTGGAGTAGCACCCAGAGATGATGTGGTCAGTATCTAGGAAAAGGAGAGGGTTTAGGAAGTGGCGTTATTACACTAGTAATATGTAGGGGGGGAAATGTAAAAAAAAGGACAAAGCTTAAAGAAACTCCACTTAAAAGTACAAAATACTTGTAAGCGTAAATATGCTTACGTGTAACAAAATACATCTGTATCTGACGCATATGGCAACACCGAACCAGACATTCGGTTCTGCCTGAAGAGACTGAAGAAAAAATTAAGACTAAAAAAGACAGGCATGTTTTTCACTTCACCCCAAAGGAAAGCTCATCTACCTTCTTCCCAGGACTGCTTAGGGAGATGAACAATCAAGACAAGTTATTCAGGTAACAGGGTGGAGAGGGTGAGTAAGCTATGATAGCATGAAATTAGTTGCTTTTTCTCTGTATGGGAAAGAGAGGACCCACTCTTTAGCCACTGGGCCAAGACTCTACCACTAACACTGACAGGTGCAGATTTATGTTTATGGTATTTCATACCCTGATGCAACACTCCCCATCAAAACTCAAAACAAATCCCCAGACTCACCCAACATGGGGTTTCCCCAACATCTGTGCACCTGTTGACAACAACACCTCTTGGGTGCCATTATGTTCCAACTATGCATGTCTTCCAGCCACAACCAAGCAGCAGCCAGAAGGCATGGCACAGGAGCAAATGTCCACTCATGTGGCTTCTGGGGATCCTACTGTGCCAAGGGAATCCCCAATAAGTTAGCTAAGCTGGATCGGTGCTGAGCCGTTTTTTCAAAGAGGTTCTTCAGTGAATGAGGGCTGTACCACCTATATAATACGTGGGAGTCTGTATTAAAGACAACTGAAGTAGCTTAGAGGACAGTGTAACAATGTAGAAATTATGTTAGGCATGGGGCGTTCATGTTGGTGTGAAAGATTTATGGCAGCCAGATATAAAAAGTGACAGAGAGTTCCAAATTAATAGCATGAATAAAGGATGTAGCATGGGATGAATTAGCCAAGCATTGTGCATAGCTTTTTTTGGTATATTTATAACTGGGAACTTTTCCATAGTCATGCCATCCCCAAAGAAAAATCACTACTGCACTCACTTCACTCATCCTGTCTCTGCACATACTTGTATTTGTCACCTTCCTGCACTTATCCCAGGGTTTCATGCCACCTTCTCATGTAAAGTCATCTTCTGCACTCTCCACGCATTCCTCTTGTTTCAAGCTTCATCAACATATTGCCTCTTCAAAGATTACCTCTCTAACAAATGGATCCAAAAATTAATTGGTTAATTGATATTGTTATTGATAACCATTGATGAAAGAGAATTGACCTAACTTTCTGAAGGCAAGGATAGTGATCTGGAAGACTAAAGCCTGTGGTCCTATCAGGTTATTGATGCAAAAGAGCCCCAGCACGAGGGACTGGTCTCTAGTCCTCTAAATGATGGTTGAAACATTCTGTTATGTAGGTACCTTTAAAAGTTACAGATCACTAATAATGTTTGGAAGTAAATAACTCCACACAACAAAGTAAGTAGTGCAGCCTCTGAGTATGGAGTCAGAATCAGTGATGAAAGTGAAATCCACTTGTGCTCTTTGACAGTGGATGATTCTGGCTAATTATTTGTGCATTGACCATTTCTGCTGGAGTTCTCCAAATCGAAGTGCTTATAAACAGACTGCTCTTGCAAGTGCTAAATCCAGGGCAAAAATAAGGTGTTTTAAAAAATATAGCTGTCCAGATATCAAAAGCATTCTGTAGATGTCTCCTTTCTCAGACTCATGATGTGGAAAATTATCATCATTTAGAGGTATTCATTTGGCTGTGTCGTCGTTACAATGATTTGGCAAATCATTGATCTGGGCAACTGACAGGAAAGAATCAATGAATAGGCAAAGAACAAGGGAGTTCTGAAGTTTTTTAAAAATCTCTGACCTTTTGTATTGTTCTGTGGTTTTCTGGCATGTTGAAAGGATGCATCTGAAGTGAGGTTAAAACCCTGCTTGCCTTGGGGGGTTTAGGAGAATATCATCTTAAGAAGCTCGCTGTTGCCACGCATTTGCTGAGCTTCTGGTCCACTCTCCAGGCAGAAAGGGGGAGGTATGGGAGAGAAAACTACAGTTCTAAAGACAAATCTGTGCATGGATTTTGTTAACTCACAGGTGAAGAAGACTTTACAAGTTATTTTGAGAAACACAATCAGAAAATAAAGTTGAATGTCAGAGTTATATACAAGCATGCACTCGTACACATGCACACATAAACTGCCAAGAAGACAGCATAATTCCAAACAGAAGAAAGACTAAGAAAGGGAGGGGAACATCTTCTGAAGGAAAGATCCTTGTTAAAAAAATCATTCTTTCTATGTTTGTACTGGAAACAGGTAACTAAGTCCACGTTGGATCCCAGTGTTTTAGCTGCAGTCCTGAAAGAATATGGGAATTGGGCATGAAAGATATGTAAGTGATGGTGTCATGGAGAAATGGTTGGCATCTTATCATACATGCTGAGGGGGTGTCAGTCAGTAAATTATTTTTGGTTCACGCCATATATAGGCTTAATTAAATTTGGATTCAGACTTGCATATGAATTCAGTCATTTTTATTCTGGGCTATGATGATGGTTTAACCGAGATGCCAAATGTTCATAAAAACTTCCTACCAAAAATGGGAGGAGTAGAGAGGCTCATTATTCTCCAAAAATGGAAATTTGTGTCCAAGCACATACATTAATCTAGCACAGTAGTGTCTAGTATGGTATGAGTTGGCCAACTTGGAAAGCTTGACTTTCAGTATGAGCAGAAAACTTCCAATACATGAAGACAGGCGGCATTCTTAGGAATGCTTTACAACCATACTTGTGCTGTAGTGCTATCAAAAAATCAATAAAGGGAACCATAAATGAATCCAGATAGTTTGCCTAAAGTAAGTACATTTCTCTCACTTTTTGCCTTTCTTTCCTCCTGCCATTTCTTTCTCTATTACTTTATGTTCTCATTTTCCAGTTTTTTAATCGATTTATGTTGTTACTTATATATTTATTAATGCTTAGTAATATTCATATATCAGGTTGACTGTGTGTTTATTATTCTAACATCTGTGTATTTATTATGGGAAAATCTATCTTTACGGACTTGCGTTATATCCAATAAAAACAATATGGGGGAAAGAAAGGAATAGTACAGCTGGAAACAATTTGGAGGGGGAAAATGAGTTGGAATTAGATTATTTTAAATATGATACAGAGCAGGGTACACACTTCACTGGTGGAAAGGCAGTAATTATCTTTGTCATAGCAGTAGGTGCTATGATTGGTTTAGGCATTTGTCAGTTATTGTGAACCTCAATTGCACGGTGGCTTTTGGAACTAATGTAGAAAAATTTCTGTTTTTTTGTTGTTGTCATATAGCATGGTCCCAGACAACAATAAGCATTCAAGCAACTGATCAGAAAGAAATTTGTTTCCAGTAATTTGAACTGGATGTCTGTGTTGGTGCTAGGCTATGGTAAAAAACATTGCAGTGTGAGAAGTGGCTTCTCAGGGGATGGCATCAGCTTTCAACTCCTAGTGCAGCAGCATGCCTGGAATGCCAGGAGAGAGGTGCATAGGATGTATTCGATCAGCTGAAATCTGTTCTAGGAATGTATGCAACTTACAGAAGTCCATGTAGGACAAATAGAAACTGTGTCTTTATTATTCATATAGCTACTTCGGAGCGTCTACTCATGTCCATTCCACAAAATGTATGCAGCCATTGCATTTGCAAGTGTGATTTAGTTAAACTAGTAGATGCTATAAATACCATGGCAAATTTAATGAACTGTAGCTTATGCAAGGATAGCTTTTAACAGAAGCACAGTGGTGTATAACAAGATGTATAATTCCTGGTTATTTAGAGAGAAGGTTTTCTCTAGGCTGAATTAAAAAAACCCAAGGAGACACGCATAGTGAACCACCACCCATACGAGCTGGCTAACTTACAGGCAGGCAGAAGCAGCTGGTAAAGAGAAAAAAGACCCCAGAATTTCAGGATGGCCTCAGCGTGCTCACTTTGCAGGAAAGATTTATCACACTGCAAACACTCATTGCAAAGCCTTCTCCTAAAATGTCTCAAACAGTGCATTTCTTTTCACAACTGACATGTTGTTGCTGGAAGGAGAAATAAAAATATCCTTAAGCTTAAGGATATCCTGTATATTTGTTCTAGCTTATTAGATATATATTATTGCGGAAAGGTTTAAGTTATGTCAGTGACTATCTCACACCTTACAAATGTAGAAAGGCCATGCTGGAACAAAGCTGGGCTATTCCACCTAAAGAACTGTGCACCTAATTACCCTATAGGCAGTAAGGTAATCCATAAGGCATGTAAGATGTCTTACAAGGACAGTTTTTTTCAGTGCAATTAATCTTGATGGAAAGCAAAACAGTGGAAAAAATGCTGTGAAAAAAATCTAGCAGTTACAAACTAAAGTAAGAGGTCTATTTTAGTTTGCATTATCATCTTTGGAGGAAATGAAGTTGATTCAGTTCATACTTTCTGACTGTAGAAGGGTGGATAAGCTTTTTGCTATCACAAGCAGCAAAGCAAGACAGTAACCCAAACCAGAATAAGAAAATAAACCTCCCAGCTGGTGGTAGCTGAGGTTGGGAAGGATTGGTAAAAAAGTTATGAAACAGCTACTGTGCTAAGAATTTATATTATTTTAACTGGGGAGACAGCCTATTGTGAGAGTGGTAGGTTCATACTTCATTTTAGTAGGTTTCTGTCACTTGGAGGTTTTTAGAAAACTAAATATATCTTTCTATTCTAAGGAAGTACTATTGTATTAAAGAAACATCCTATTTTGAGAGGACAGAGGATTACCACTTAGTGAATCAATTTGAAAATTTGTGGGTGATAATTTTTCTGTGCTTTAAAAATTTTAGATGCCAGAACCTCATAATGATCCAGTGAGGCTTTAGTAATGTTTTCAAAACACAATGTAAATCATAGATTAAAAGATAAACATGAATGGACAGTACCGTTTGTAAATTATAAGTTGACAGTAATAAATTTTGTTTGACTTTACTAGAAAAAATGCCATTTTTCTGTATTAATTTTATCATCTCTATCTCTTTTTGTCTCCCTACAAAATAAATCTCTAGCATATATAATCTGTATCATATAATAATTTCCATCCATGAATAGATTTATATTTCCCAAATAGATCTATATTTCCCGATTGATATTGTCTATTCCCTAGTCTTTTTGTAAGGTACTACCATCTAGTTCAAATGTAGATCAATCATGTTTTCTTTTTGCTCAAGGGTCACAAGTTTGAAGTACAAGTTATCTTCAAGTAAAATGTTATTGTTGCCATTTAAATATTTACCTCTTTGGCAGCAGGCTTGCTTTAAAAGGCAGACACCCTTATTCTAAACATAGCACTAATATGTTAACACAATTACTTCATGAACTCTATGTGGCTTGCAGCTGGATGAGAAATGATAGATGTTGACCTCAATGAAATCTGGAATTTCCATCCTGAGGGAAGTGCTAACTTTTTAAACTTCTGTTTCATTTCATTTATACATATAAAAATAACGATTTTCTTGGAGTGGAGGTTTTTCTGCAGACATTTTCAAACTAAGATACACCAATATACCTGACTCTGAATAACTAACTCCATTTTGGTTTGCTAGTTTGAATTAGTTAAGTGCATTAATGTAAATTGATGAAGGGAACTGTCACTGCAGAGGCTCAAGTCTCTCTGTCTCATGAGCTCTGCTCTCACATGCTTCTGTATGTATTTGAAGCTATAGGGTTCCACAGCATACTGCATAGCTTGGTAACAGACATCACGTAGCATGACACACCGCCTTCCTGCGACCTTAAACCTCAGGTCTCCCAGAAAACAATGGACTGATGCAGGGATGCAGTATTAGACTTTGTTTCAATGGTTCAAACCCAATTGTATCTGCTTTTTATTAAATGGAATAGCTCCATTTAAGTGTCAGT
Source organism: Microhierax caerulescens (assembly GCA_035590215.1). Classification (NCBI taxonomy): domain Eukaryota; kingdom Metazoa; phylum Chordata; class Aves; order Falconiformes; family Falconidae; genus Microhierax; species Microhierax caerulescens. The sequence goes on from JAVJGJ010000057.1 coordinate 13,939,168, forward strand.
ATGGAAAAGAAACATTTTTTTGGGGAAGGGAGAGAGGCAGTTTTTTTGGTATTCTGTGATCATCCTCAGAGTAGTCAGCATGGATTCAGCAAGGTGAAATAATGCCTACTCAACCCAATAGCCTTCTGTGATGGATGACTGGCTGGGTAGATGAAGGGAGGTAGGTAGATGTTGTCTACCTTGACCTCATGTCTCCCATAACTTCCTCATAGGTAAGCTCAGGAAATATGGGTTAGATGAGTGGACAGTGATCTGGATTGAGAACTGGCTGAATGGCAGAGCTCAGAGGGTCGGGATCAATGGTGTAGAGTCGAGCTGGAGGCCTAAAGTGTTCCCAGGAGTCGGTACGGGGCCCAGTCCTGTTCAACTTATTCATCAGTGACCTGAATGAAGGCACAGAGCGAACGTGCAGCAAGTTTGCTGACAACACCAAACTGGGAGGAGTGGCTGGTACACCAGAACTTGGGCTGCCATTCAGCCAGACCTGGACAGGCCTGAGAGTGGGGTGGAGAGGAACCTCATGAAGTTCAACAAAGGCAAGTGTAGGGTCCTGCACCTTCAGGAGGAACAACCCCATGCACCAGTACAGGCTGGGGCTTGACCTGCTGGAAAACAGTTCTGCAGAGAAGGACCCGGGAGTCCCGGTGGGCAGCAAGTTGCCCACGAGCCAGCAGTGTGCCCATGTGGCCAAGAAGGCCAATGGGATCCTGGGGGGCACTAGGAGAAGGGTGGCCAGCAGGTGGAGGGAGATTTTATCCTCCCCCTCTATTCTGCCCTGGTGAGGCCCCATCTGGAATGCTGTGTCCAGTTTTGGGCTCCCCGGTTCAAGAGAGACAGGGAATGACTGGAGAGGGTCCGGTGGAGGGCCATGAAGATGATGAGGGGACTGGAGCATCTCCTGTATGGGGAAAGGCTGGGAGAGCTGGGCCTGTGTAGCCTGGAGAA
>JAVJGJ010000057.1:13940342-13971301 GCA_035590215.1 Microhierax caerulescens
AACCCCTCCGGGATGTGACTCTGTGCAGCCTGCTCTGGGTGAACCTGCTCTAGCAGAGGGTTGGACTAGATGGTCTCTAAAGGTGCCTTCCAACCCTGATTCTGTGGTATTATTCTGTAATAAATATGTACTTAGCTGTAGTGGAAAAAGGTACTGTTATGTATATTGTGGCCTTACAGGCAGAGTCTGTAATGACCTGCAACTCTCTGTCCTGCTCAACATTGTCCATAACCAAAATCCTCCTTTTCTCTTGTTTTTAACCTTGTGCTTAGCTACTCAGAATAAAATTTTCCATGTTACTTTTCTAGTCTGTCTTGGGATGAGTGAGTCAGAAGTCCTGCGGAAAAGGTAGTTTGCAAATTCTAGGCTATTATTTAATTGAATACTGTACCAAAATTTGACACAACAGGGCTAACTGTGTAGCAACATTAAGTCTGACATTTTCTTACTTCCAAGTGCCTCACTTGGAACGCTAATGTTCCTTTAATGTAATTTTTTTTCATGTCACTTTGTAATAAAATTGCTGGCTACAAATGATCCATAGCATGCTGACTCAATTAGTCACTTTCAGTGTCCCAGTCCTATTGGTCAGTGACTTACAATGTTATGTACTCTTAAAACAGAAAGGCAAATAACATTTAAAGTTAAATAGAGTGGTGCTGGGCTTAATCCAAAATGACAGGGGCCAGATTCTGGTCCTATTGCTGTCAGTAGAAATTTTGCCACTGCTTTCACTGGAGCCAGGGTTTTACAGCCACTAAAAAGGCTCCTGGCTTTGGGTATGGGCAGAAGTTCCAAGTGGAGGTGAATTTCATAGCAAGGACTCAGCTAAAACCTAATTAAATGGCAGTTAAATGGAAATCAACTATACAACATTTTATTTTTTAAGTACAGAGCAATTTCATGAACAGGCAGGTGCTGCCAAAACTTGCCACTGCAAGGGAAGCTCTTTACCTAAGATGACAGGTAGCGTGGGATGGCAGCTAACCTGCCAGTTTGTGATCCTGTAATAACTTGGGGTTCTAATGACTTTAGAGATTCCTTGAGCTTTACTACTGTGGTTAACTATGTTGTCAAAATCTCTTCCCTAGAATTACAGATGATAGGTTTGGTCATCTAGTACAACCTCTACATCAAGCAGGACAGGCTAAACATAACATTAGACTTCTGAGTTACATGTGTAGCAAGCATCCCTCCCTTTCCTCCTCTGTTCTTTGGGATACGTTCTGTTTAGTAAACCATCTGTTTCTAAATTGAAAAACTTGAAATGCACAGAGAGGCATTTACAAACATTACAAAAGACACAGCATTCATTGATCTGTAAATTTTGATTTGCAAACAAATGTTTTAGCATTCAGGCTTAGATGACCAATCCATGCACTTTGCTGTCTTGCCTTCAGTCATGAGAAATTTCTTTTTGTTATGAAGTGGCTGGTGTATTCAAGAATATTACATCTGACAAATACCTTATTTTGTAATTGACAGAATTTCCTTCTTGAGTATCATGCATGTCTTTTTAGCATTGGATTAAGTTACCCATTACTATAGTTTATTTATGACTGACATATTGCATGTCCATAACTGTGAAGTATAATATTACTGTTACTGATATAAGAGTCAGATTAAAATGAGAGAAATCAAGCAAGCAAGTAAAAGGCCTATATTATCTATCATTTGGAGGCTTGAAAAAATGAATGTAGCATGGTAGTGCTAAGGTAACTGTTCTCTCAGGATTCAAACTGGCCAACAACTTTAGTTGTGCTCTGTTAACCCATTACATGCCTAACTTTAAACTCTCCGTTGTAAGTGCTGTTAAAGAGGGTTTGAAAGTGTTTCACTTTAAACGCATGCCTGAGTGGCTTACAGAATACAGGAGTCACAGTGAAAGCCAACATGCAAGATCAAGCTGATGATGGGTCCTTCAGCTAGTAAAAACTGTCACACATATCCAGTTTTGATCAGATTTGGCCTTAAGATTGAAGTGGCTCTAGGAGACACCTTTTAGCTGCTGTAATCTGTTGCTGTCTATAATACTCTCTCCACTGCAGAGGTTCAATCTCTGGTTAAGTACCAGTGTGAAAAGTGGACTTGCATTGCTGAGGAGTCTTTAAGTAGTCTGCTCATGCCAGAAAGCTATCTTCAAGAAGAAGACACTTCTGTCTCTAGATAGAAGCTCAACAGACATGGACTGAATTGCTGTAGACTGGAAAGTTCTATTCAAGTTGCTCAAACAAAAAAAAGTTTACTCATGGATCATGATTTATTTTTACCTGTTCACTTATTTCTTCATGACAACATGGAAATTTGTTTTCTGTCTGATTCAGCCTCCATCCATCTGGTTCAGAAGAGGTCTCTATGCAAAGTCCCATTGGACATGGTCAGTGCAACCTTGCACTTTCTGAGGGGAATGGCATGAAGAGGTAGCTATGGTTTCTGTCTCTGTCGCTGAACTAAAGGCTTCAGACAACAAAAGCAGAGAAATGAGGAGCCCCTTCCTCACTTCTTTCCTTTGGCCCAGTTTCATACCACATAGCTCCAGGCATTTGCACAAGATGTCTAAGATAGGAACCTATCAGCCTGTATTCCTTGTATGGTCAAAGAAGAGAGAGAAGCACTTCCAGAGTGTGATTTGGATCTTAATTTGACTGCATGACTGTCCCTGTTGACTATCCTGGGAGCTTAGACTACCTAATTATGTATCAAGCTTGTTAATATCCAACTTTTATCTATGAAGTTTTTCTGCCTCTCCATGTATGTTTCTCAGGGGAGCATGTGGTCCTCTCATAAAGTCATACCCACTTGCCCCACACAGCAGACATGGGAACTTGACCTTCACTTGAAGACCTAGTTATTCTTGGTACTCATTCGCCAGGAGTACCTGCAGAAGTTGTCTTAGCTGATGGCTTTCAGACAGCTAGTGGCAAGAAAAAAAAAAAAGTATGCTGCAGCCACAGGCAGAACTCCACCACTGCTATTTGGAAATTTAAGAACAAGTGGGAGTCCAAAATTACCACCAGATGGTGCACCTATTTAGCAAGTGACAGAGACATGTTCCACAAGAAAGGGTAGCCACAGCCTCCAGCAACCCATCAAGTTGCTTCCCCTGCTGTTTATTCTCAGCTGTGATATAAATCAAATGTGTTTGAAGCATAGACTTGCTGGTCATACTATTCTGTTACATTTAATATGGAGTATGTTTTCAATCTCTGTGATGGAAGGCTTTTAACTGCCTGGCTAGGGACATGAGGATGTGGGAAAGAGTGGAGCAGATCTACGAATGCATTGAAAGAGAGAAGGAAAGAAAAAGAGATGAGCCAGGAGCAAGAAAAATTGGTAATGGTGAATGGCAATGAGCAGGTTCCAAAATCAGAACTCCATGCAGAGCATCTGTGCGTTGCTGTTCATTAAGCTGGGTCATTTCTGGCTGTTAATGGTATGTAGCTGGGAGAAGGTTGAGGTCAGTGCATTTCTGAAGGATAGTCTTGATGTCTAAGTCAGTATTTTGGAAAACTGCCAATGCCGGTATCCCAGGTGAAAACACATGGGGTATTTTATTAACTGCATAGCAAAGGGAGTGAACTTTCCTAAAATATGAAGTGTCTTTTGTTCTCTAACTTCTTCTCATTCCTAAGCACTTGCGGCACTCCATACTCAGAGAAAGATTAGTGCAAGTTGATAAACATATATTTTCTGCTTCATTTCTCACAATGTCACAAGGACATGCAATTCTTTCAACTAGATTTGCTGTAAATCAATACATCATGATGTGTAGGACACAAGTAGGTCGCTCTTCCCATTCTACTCTACTTCTTGCCTTAAAGAAAATTCTAAAGTAATGTCCAGGTTCCTGCAATCCTTTTTCATGAACAATTGATGCAGAAGAAGATACTGTGAGTCTTTCCTTCCTTTGCATAGGCGGGTCCTTTACTGCTTTCTATTGTTTTGGTATGTTTTAAAGGATGCCATAAATAGAATTTAATATATTGCTAGAGAATTATTGATTAGAAAGGTTGCTCTTTTAATTATGACTTGGTCAGTAAAGAAACATCTGAACTGAAAATTTCCACTGAGCAAAAAGTGAAAATATTTGAATATTCTTTGACCTGAGAAGTACTCATTCAGGATGGATAAAATAATTTTTCATTCTCTTTGTCCAAGCTGAGAGGAAAGAGTCACCTCAAGATGCTCAATGAAATTCCCTTCCTATCATTTTTCACATACCCTGCAGCTCCTAGTTCAGTGTGAGAACTATTATTTTACAGTTAAAGCACGGACCAGGAGACAATGGATTTGGACCCTGTTCCCAGCTGTGCCATACACTAGTGATCTTGGGCAGGTCACTTCATACCTCACTGTTTGGAGACTAAAGGTATCTAATTTCAGCCAAGAATGGAAAGGCTTAAATAATGTGGACTAACCTCCACTTAAACATTTGTGAAATACTCTGGGCTCCTCAAACAGAAATGGTTGCTGTTGAAGTCTTCTTATCCAAACAGGAAGCAAAGGACAGAAATGTCATGGAGGGATTTGGTCTTCTAGAAAGCAAGTCCAGGCCTGGAAAAAGACCATGCTGAAAAATCTCAGTAGAACAGGCCTGGTAAGATTATTACCTTAGTTTGCATAAGAAGGTAGTTTGGAAACTTTAGGCAGTTGTCCACCAAGAGCCTAAGCTCAAATTTCAAGAAGAGAAAATACTTACACGTTCAGTACTTACATGTAACATAAAAAAGACAGAACAAAGCCCACAGGCAGAGGGACTACTGGTCACTTACCATACACTCACTGCATGTCTGCTGTGGTTCTCCAGGTAAATCTTCCTGACACCCTCTTTTTCTAGCTACTGGTGCACAGTGACATCCTGACACCAGCGATAGGGCTTGAGTGCTTTTTCCCTCCTTCTCTTTCTTTTTCTCTTTGCTGTCTCCCATTTTTTTTTACTTCAGCAGTTCAATAATGCTGAAACCAAGTTCCCTTGCTTTTTGTTTGCTTTGCCCTTGTCCATTGATCAACCATGTTGCTTTATTACAGACACTATAGTATTAACTACAGTATAAACAGAAGCCTGTAGCAGGAGAGTTAACTGGGATTTCCCTGCCCTCTTACACAACCAACGTTTCTTCAGCACTGCTTTCTTGTTTGTTTTCAGGGCTTAGTGGCAATATTCCACATACTGCTGACATAATGAGGCATAAGCTTCGCTCAAAGAAGGCAAGACGCTGACTTTTAAAAGACCCTGGACTACTGTGCTCCTAGGGATGGGCACAGAAAGTTTGAAAGGTGGCAGACTACCCTCAAATCTGAGTGGCAGTAAGATTGCTGATGGGTTTTTGCACAGCACAAAGTATTTCTGTAAATACTGTGTCCTGCTCAAAATTAAGTTCAAAGTATCTGCATGGAATATCTCCTACAGCAGCATGTGCGTGCTGTCAGTTCGTTGATAGCCAGAGGAACATGACATCATGTGATAGACAAAAACACTACTTGGTACTGTGTAGCCTAATCCAAGACTTTTCACGTGAAACATTTGTTTTGTTTTGGTTTTAAGACATTTGCCTTTCTAACTGGTCTGTTTTAATTAGAGCTCAACCTGAACCACAAACGATAGATTTGAACTTTCCCAGAGTTCAGTGGTGTTCAGATCTGGCTTTTGGTTTGGCCCATCACAAAGACGGGGTCAGCTTCAAAGTTCAGATGTGGGAACAGGCTGCTGCAAAGCGGGGGGCTGGAAAGATTATCTAATGAGACCCGTATCTTGTTTTAGTGGTGGATTTGCAGTAGGGACATTTGCTAGCATTTTTTAAAAAGTACTTTTATGTAATCAGCATCTCAAAGACTGGTATTAATACCAATCTATCTGTTTCAATACTCTTATATTTATACTGCAGAAAGGGACTTGTCCCTCCTTTCCTGGTCACAAAGCCTGGCCTGAAGCTGAAGTACCTTCAAAATCTACTGATTTTGCTTCTGATCTTTGTTTAAAACTCATCCTTCAGTTCTAGGGTATTGCACTTAAAAACAATGGAAGCAGCACTTTGTGGGCTAGAAATTTGATCTTTTTATCCTTATAACATTTATTTGTTTCAGCTGAAGGGACAGATAACTCACAGGGCCGGCATCTACTCATTTGTCAAGCTCATGCAGGTGTGGATCAGCATTTTAGGGTGAGCTTGCTCAGTACCTGGCAAAACACAAGCTTAACACAAGACAAGTAACAAATAACAGGCACTAGTCTACTGGGTAAGATAACATGACTGGTAGGGCTGTCTGGACAGGTTCAGATTAAACATTGATTCAGTATCTTTCATGAGTCCTGAGAAGATTCATATAATTCTTCCTTGTTTATGTGAATCTTGTTGCTTTCCAACTCCTGTCAGGACCAGAAACTCCAGAGCTGAAAAAAAAAAGACTTTGCTCTTGTGATGCTTCCAGACTCATTTTGTAAACCAGAGAGGTTTGGACCAGAATCTAAACTTTGTGTATTTATCCAAAACCGTCTGAGCTCTTTACTCTTTTAAATCTCTTTCATATGTGTGATTTGTGCCATGTCTTGTTCACTGGGGTTACAAACTTGACTACCAGGCAAAACCCTTTAAACACCAAGAATCGTAGACATCATTACTTGAACCTAGCTCTCCTCCCAGAAAGATTGTCAGGGAACTCAAATGTATCAGAAATGTGAATGCAGCCACACAAGCAGTGTAAGAGTATTTGGAAAATATTTAAGCAAATTTGAAAGCAACTTTAAACCCAGCCCTTTCATTAGAACTTTCTAATTTGCTTTCCACAAGACCTGAGCTCTGACAGGGGATGCCAGTGACTTAAAGGGTTACTGCCCAGTTGTTTGTCCGATGCCTAGAAGATGTGATCTCTGCAGCAGAATTAGCAGAGCAGAACATAGGCTCATACTGATGACCTGCAAACCCAGCGTCTCTGCTGCAACTACCAGGGAGGGGCTGGTTTGGACTGGACTATAAACTAAAGCCAATGAGGCACAGTTCTTCTGCTACCACGGGATATCCTAACATCCTAAACTACCAGATCAAGACTCACCGCGTCTCACCTGTGAAACCCTACCTTGCCAAGAATGCACCAGAGAAACACGTTAAAGCCCCCACACCTAAAGGATGAGTGGTGAGTCACCAGCTGTAGTGCTCATGATATAGATTTCCTTGTGAAATTTGACATCTTGAATTGGTCCTCTAAGTTGTCCTGCCAGGCATCAGAAACCATGCCAGGAATTTATGTAAGAAACAGATTTGTAGGACAACCTCAATGAACAACATGCAGAATTACCCTCCAGGAGACAATCTAACAGCAATTCCTAGAAAATGCAACGAGAACCTCTCTGCTACACTCCTGTGCAGAATTTTACAGAAGAAGGCAACGTTCTGGTACACTGTTTACACAAATTGCTTTTCAGGGGCCCCAGCCTGGCTGTCACTACTTCTGAGGCCGGGCAGTACTTCCTCCATACTCATTGCTATTGCCACAAAAGGGTATGTAGATCAAGGTATTTCTAGATGGCATTATTTCATGGTCAATTGACATAATACTCCTCTTGTGTTGCTGTTGCAGTGAAAGCTACATCATGATGGATAGTTACGCTATTTTATAATATTTCTCTGGATTTAGATTGTAAATCTGACAGACAATTAAATATTTATCAGATCCTAGCCAGACCAAGTAGATGCTTAGTGTATGCGATTCACTTTAATAAAAGATACTGCTACTCTTCATAAACCTTATTTTAAAAACATCACGACTAAGTAGGATTAATATTTTATATAAAATCATCCTAATTCTGTACTTGATAGAATCAAGTTAAATGATATGCTGAAAAAACCTAGAAAAATACACTAGTAGAAGTTATATTATGTTCAGTAGAATATTTTTATCCTAATCAGTGAAACCAACAAAGACATCTTCTGGCTTTTAATGTAATGAAATCTTTTTTCCCCATTCAGAATATAAAACAGGATAATGGATTGATAGTGGAATATTTCAAGGGTGGGATCTCCTTTGCTAAAACCACCATATACCCTCAGCAATTACACTTAGATGACTGCTGCCAACATAGCTGGAAAAGCTCACTGTGCAGGGAAATCTGGCTTTACTCACCGATGGGATAACTTTAAATTCTCTCTCTTTGGATTTTCTGCTCCCAGCTTTGGGGCTTCCCCATGCAGCTTGATAGCTTCTGGAAGGCTTGATTTTTTGGTGTTTAACTCTCTCAGTGATTGGTAAGGCTGGATTCCTATCCAGGCCACATGCAAAATACTAGGTGGAAGAACATTTAAAAGACAAACTTTAGAGCCAACATCCCTTCGCAGATTTAACTTTAGGTGCCTAGCTCTTGCCCTATAGATTTAATTAATTTTGTATACTGTAAACAATGGCATCTAATTTGAAAACAGTACCTCATACCTGCGAAATGTGTTGGTCTAGGCTTGTTTGCTACTGCTATTGCTTTGTGTGTGTTTCTAAAAGGGTGTTTCTAGATTAATACACACATATATAAATATATATCAAACAATGGTGTTGGCTAATGTAAGAAGTGAGTATGAGAAAAAAGTATGCTGACATATAGAAGAAGCCAGCTTTTAAGATCCTGCTTGAAGTTGCACATCTTACTAGTAGTCGAGAAACATGATCAACCCCAAACACGGACAGAAGCAAATGCAACCTCACCAAAACTCTGTGAAGACACTTAAATTAGTTACTTTTTTCAAGAGAAAAGTAAAGGAAGGATGTGGATCTCATGCTGTGCAGGTATGGCATGTGAGGAGGTATGAGTACAGAATGTTAGCAGTGTACTTCTCTGGCAGGCACAGTGATGCTGAGCATTGCTGTGTCCAAATCCCTTTATGGCTCTGGCAGTAGATGACCAGTTCAGTACTATGCCAAGAACAGCATGTGTAACAGGAGAGCAGAGAATTCCCAGTTCCAGGAGCTGCTGCTTCTTTCTTGGAGCTCTCCTGTCCCACTGAGACACCCTCCCTGAGAATGGGGTTGAATTTGTGTTTCAGTTGTCAGCTGAGAAGCCTACAGTTAAATTCCTCTGTGGCCTCCGCACAAGGGGAATCCAACAAGAGGACAGCTCGTTCTCTTACAGGTTCTTCTGCCGTATGGATAAATGCCTTAACCTCCTTGTGCCCCTGTGAAAGAGAGGCAATAGTAGCTCTCTTCTGCTGTCCTCTCCAGCTACAAGATGCAGCTTCTTACGGCAAGGACTACCTCTTGCATAAACAGATTTGCGTCTAACACCAATTTCAGCTGGGTTTCACTTAGTATATCTATAATTCAATAATTATAGCAAAGCGGTACTGGCCCACTAATAGGTTCTGCACAATATATTGAGGTAACATTCATGATTTAACTAAACTGCCTCAAGAAAATCTGAAGCAAGAGATGAAATTTCATCTGCAATGTACACAGACGTTCGCACACACAGACACCCACCCACAGGCACTCTGGCATGCACAGGTATAGGAACTTAGTGCTTACAACTACTCATAATTCAGTGAACCCTTTAAAAGGTGTTATTATTTAACATGTTTCTACAGCAAAGCACAGGTGTGCACAGTGATTTACAAAAGAATACAGACATGATCACTGCCCTTAGGGGTTTGTTATCTAGGTTAGAAGTGACATAAGATAATACAGCAGAAGATGACTTCATGCAAATGGCAGTGCAGATTTATTTTTAAAGAGATGTTCTGCAACACAATATTTGTATGTCAGGCTACTGAAATGATTGAAATGAGTTAATTAAAATAACGACCCAGTAGAAATCCCATTGAGAAAGTCTGATTCTGCAAGGCGATGATTTCTTAATATTTATGAGGGTGGTAATAGGGATGAGAGAGTATTTGTGAAATTGGGTCTGTAGCAAAGTCAAATACAAACACAGAATCACAGAATGATTTAAGTTGGAAAGATCTGCTATTGACAGCCAAGGAGAACATCCATTCTGAACTGATTCACTCACTAAAGGCTCAAGCCTATAAAATCCCTGCACATGAAAATTTCAGTGACTAAAATGGTTTGGTAACAACCTACCCTGCTGTTGTACCCTACTAAACTGGGCAAGAAAATTGACTTGAAAAGAAATTTACTTTAAAAATGTGATAGTACTGTCCTCCATTTCCCTGACAGGTTCAGAGTGGTGGTTTCTTTTCTGTGGGGGTTTTCTTTTGATGATGTGGTAAGCATAAAGCATATTTTCTGTTTCTTAAATCAGAGTGGACAACATTTGCCTTGCTGAGCACCACACAGGTATCTCAGAAGCCTTTAACAGGTCATATTTAAGCTATATTTAACAGGTCTTATGTGAGAGCACTATCAAGAGCAAACCTAAAAAAAAAGAAAAATATGTGCCCATATAGCTATAGATTCCCTTACCTTTTTCTTAAATATTGTTTTTATTTCTCCCTGTGAAATGCACTTAATAAAAGAGACCATAATGCAGTGGAAAATCCTACAGATAAGAACTGTTACTGTGAATAGATTGATGTGGTTGAATTATCAGCATGGAATAGAATGGAAGAGTATGTAACAACAACTGGTTCCTCACAGCCCCGTTTAATTTAAGGATGTTAACACACTTGAGGACCCAGTTTCTTTGAGATGCCTTCAGGAGTCCATGCTTTCTGACAAGGCGTGTAAAGAACTTTTTAAAACCCCGGTACGCTGCAAGATGTCTCCAACTAAGCTTTCACATATTATGATATATTAAACCACTAGTTATCACTGAAAAGAAAAAGCACCAAACATTCAGCAGGGAATCATTAAGTCCCACAATGGGACATCAGTAGGTCCAGAAAAGAACACAGGCAGGAGACGATTTCTCTGCTCCAGCTATTGCTTCCCACATCCTACTTCGATAGTATTAGCAGTAGCATTGTGAAAACACAGCCGGCTGTGACACTGCACAGGCTTTTTTCTCAATGGTACAGTGTATCTGGGAACTACCCCCTCACGCTTTGTGCACTGTGAATTTCTCAAACCATGCCCTTGTGCATTCTTTAAATGAGTGCTTAACACCATGTTCTGATTAAGCTTTGACAAAAACAAGCAGTGGTGCTTTTGGATCAAAACTCAATGTCCCCAGTTTCTGTAAGAATGAGATACAGATTGTTAGGGCTGAGTTAGTGAGAAATATTTGCTGCAACAAATACAGTTTTTACGGCTCAAAAATTTCATATTTCTCTGGGCACTTCTAAACACCCTTCCAAAGATCACAGCTAACTCACTAACCTCACAGGAGCTGTCCCAGAAAACTTCACTAAGGGACATGCTGCCAAAAGACAGTCAAAACCACAACAGAATTATGCTCACTTTGGAACAGAAATGCTGACTATTGTTTAAAGTTGCCAGGAATTAGCTGAATATGTTTTGGGCGTAAATTAAATAAAAAACCCCTGTAACTCATTGGAAGCCTCATTACAGAAATCACAGTGGAAAGTACCACCAAGCTTTTAGGAAATAACCAAGAAATTAGAAAAATGCTTGAAAAAATGTGAAAAGCAGAGGCATAGTAAATAGCTCTTTTTAATAGACATGTTTCCAAAAGTATATAAATAGTGACAGCAAGGAGCTGCAAAACGGCAAGTGTGAAATACATCTGGCTCCTATACAGCCCATTCTAAAAGAAAATTTGACGAACCCACATGAGCAACAAAACAATCCAGTTGACAGAGTGATTCTAAATTGATGGCCAAAATTCTGGCACCTCCAACCATAAAAACAGTGGGAGTATAGAGATGAAAAAATGCTGAATAGAGAATAATCTGTAAATAAACCATTATGTCATAGCACTACACATTCTCAGCTTTGAATCTGCAATTTTCTCTGTCCCAACCACATGAAACCAGAACTAGACAACATGACCTGTCTAGGAAGAAGATGCTGAAATCATGTGCAAGTCCTGCTCTGGCTCTAGTCTGACTAAACAGACCTATCTATCTGGATGAAACAAAAGTAAACAAGACTATTTTAATTAGAATGTAGTAGAAAATAAGGGTTTTAGGGAGGAAATGGGAAACAAATAAATATTGTAAGAACATCACTCAACATGACCATCAGAAGACTCCATCAGATTTGACCTGAAAGTCCTGCCAGAGGAACAGATATTTAACCTGCACCAGGCTCATCATTCAGGAGCACTTTTGAGCACTGGTGCTACAAGAGGAACCTCACGAGCATGGATGGCTACGTCTGCTTTTTGATGACAGGCTACACAGTCATCATTCAGTTGGTACTTCGTCAGTGAGTGGAAGATGAAGAAAAAAAGCTGGTCTACTACTCAGTGGAGTGGACCCCTGGGGGGAGTGTAAACCAAAGTTAATGTCAAGAAAGCCAATTGCTTCTTACATCGGCCTTTGCTAGAAAGGTCAACGGTGAGCAGATGGTTACAGAACTAATATAATTGACAGAGGAACACCATCGTGGCACCAGACAGAAGTAAGCATTTGTCCAGGTTGAATGCTTTCCAGTTAGCTGTCACTTACCTTGGAACATTTAATGAAGCCATTTTACAGCTGTTAGTCCTGACAGCTATTAGTGCTGAAAACTTGTGGAGAACTCTAATTAAGAAGAATTGAAAAGACAAATGTAGTGCCTTTGTCTAAAAGAAAAATAGAAAGGAATTATAGGACCAATCAGCTTAACTTCAGTAAATGAAAAAATATGGGAACAAAATCCCATTTGTAAGCTCATAACTGAGAACATGGAGATGAGTAACAGTCAACAAGTATCTGTCAAGAACAAATCATGTTAAACCAATCTAATTTCCTTCTTTTGCCACCCAGGGCCTCAGAGGCAGAGAAGAAGCAGTTTATAACATATATTTTGGACTTAACTGAAGGTTTTGACATTGCTTTCTGTGATGTTCTCAGAAGAAAACTAAGGAAACACCGAGTGGGTATATACCATCTGGAAATTGAACTTGGAGGGTAGTTGTCAAAATGGAAAGATGTGATAACTAGGTTTTCTGGTGATCTGTGCTGGATCTAGTACCGATTTACATGCTGGACGTGACCACGGGAATAAGCTGTGCATATTGAATTTACAAATGATGTCAGGCTGGGAAGGACTGGAAGGAAGTTGGAGGAAGTTTGGGTCAAACTGAAAATGACCATGGAGAAATGGTTCAGGAAAGAAGAAAAAAAGAAAAAGAAAATAAAGCGGAGGCAAATCAGAAAAAGAAATACAAAGATCTATACGTGGGAATAATCAGCTGCACAAATGCAAGATGTGAAACATCTGGTGTGAGAGCAGCTGCACAGAAGACTACTGCAAATTGAGTAAGAGTCAGAAGTGTCCTGCTGCTGTGAAAACACCATGCTGGCATGAGTAAACAGGAGTGTAGCATGTGAGACATGTGAAGTGCTCCTTCTGCTCTAACCCCAAGCAGGCAGGACCTCAGCTGTCACATCTCCGGCACCACACTGCACGGCACAGGCCAGCCGGCCGGGAGAGCAGCGCTCCTGGAAATGCTCTGCGAGGGCTGATGGTGGAACGCATCTAGTAAGGGGTGGAAGACTTTAAATATTTAAAGGCTTCTGCTGCAAGAAGGAGGGAGTAATTGGTTCTTAGCATCTGTGGACAAAGCAGCAGTGGGTTTGTGTTCAGAAAGACAGTTTCAGGTTAATATTAGTAAAACATGTACCAGCAGGCATCCTGAGGCACTGGAATGATGGTAGAACTTCCACTACTGAAGATCTTTAAGAACAGGAGAAATAAAAAGCTGTTGTGAAGGACATTATTAGCCTATGATAGGGTTGAGGGTCAGACTAGAAACCCTTCTGAGGGTCCTGCCAGCCCTGTTTTTCTGTGGTGTTTTTTTCTGCTTGTACAAACCGATTTCAGTGGTCTGTAATTCTGATATGCAGCAGTGGGTATAGTAAATTAGAGGGACAGTGGAATTAAACCAATCCCTGCTTCTAGATTATAAACCAAGAAGCCCAAAATCAATTACACTGAAAATGCAAATAGAGAAAGGATCTGCTCCAGACAGTGAGAAAACTCTCACTGGCTTGTATTGCCCTTGGACTGAACCCAAACAGAAGAGCCTGTACTATTATCCTTGAGAATTGCTAAATAGTGTGCTGAATAAAATACAAAATTACAAAGGAACTAAACTTGTCTGCAAAAGTCTTCATCCAGCCCTACTTAGGGTGCTGTTGTCTGCGTTTTAGTTTACTCATCTAGCTGTGCCTATTGTCTTTTGCCCATTAAAAATGACTGAATATGTCCTCAGCTTTCACTTGTAAAAGAAGACTTGTTGAAAAGGATAGGTTTGGCAAAAAAATCAAACTTCTGCCATGGTTCGTTTCTTCTTACCACTGACCTATATTGTATTGTGTCATATAATCAATCTGGTGTCTTGTGTAAATACATGAGGAATTTGTTTTGTTTAACAGTAGTGTGTAGTATTTTTTTCTATCATTGTTGATAGAAAGATTTAGCAAATTACTGGCTAAATAGCATGTATTCTACAGTTTAGTATTACAAGTGAATTTACAGTTCTAATAGCTGACATTCAGTGGCAGTCTTATTTATCTAGCTGCTGACATAAGCCATTTCAGAATGATGTGTGGAATAGCAATATTCTCATCTAGTTACTCAGAAAAAAAGATGCCTTGCTAATAACTATGAAACAGTTAAATCTTTAATCCTGCACTCACTGCTGAATGACCAAAAAATGTATTTAGTGTATATGACTCTCAGCTGATTGTGGTTACATGCCAAAAATATGCTGCTGAATATATGCATGTTTGACTAGTAAACTACAGCAATTATGGAACTTGTAATAATTTCTACATCAGACTGTACTAAGTTTAGACTGCTCAGTTACCAGTCTAAAACTTAGTCAGAGATGACATCTAAATTAGGGGTACAGGCTGCTCCGCGACTCCAACAATGGATAAATAGGCTCCTCTCACCCTATCTGCCAGAAATCACTCATGTGAAGAAGCAATGATCCAATATCTGTCTGGCTGAGCAGCAGCTGCCTGCATTGCTGGGTGCTGGAGTGCTTTTAAAATACAGCCCTCAGTCAGAATGCAAATGAACTCAAGCAAATGGCAGTAACTCAGACCAGCAGACCACAGACAAGACTTCTCTCATGGCCTGGCAGATTGCAAGAAGTGACCTTCAGCGCCTTCACCAAAGACAAAAGGCTTCATTTCAGTTAGTACTGGTTGGAGTTTTTAGATCAGACAGTTATCAGATCAGACAGTTACTACATCAGACAGAGTAACGTTCATGTTACTTATGTAAATATTCATTCTGTCTTGGGAATTAAATCAGATCGGTCTTCTTTGACCCCAAAGCAGGCATTTCTAACAGAGAAATGGATGAATCCAAGGGTCAAAATAAAAGCCAAAACAGTGTCTTTTCCACCAAAATAAAATCTTGACAGAATTATTCTGATCCATGTGACAGAAAACTTGAAGAAGTCAAATGAGATTTTTACTTCTGAGACACAGATACTGAGCATATGCAGCCCCAAATAACCAGATGACCAGGATATTCACTGGAAAAAGAAAAAAAACTAGCTTCAGAGTTGGGTTGAGTTCCTTATCTGCTGCTATTTACAAGTATTTCTTAATGTCATGAACATTTCTGGAAAGACTTCTCTCTGTTTCACTGCAGAACAAAAATATTTTTGAAATCTCAAAAAATTCCATAAAATGAGATTACTGTTCTCCATTCAGGTATCACAGGAATCATTACTTAAATATTTTTAGCTGCCTAACAAAGACTTGCTTAGAACTGATTCCAAGTGATGACATGCTAATGGAAAGCTTTGTGTACAGCAGACACACTATTTGAGCACAGAGGTTCCCCTCCCTCCCCCATCAGCATTTTCTGATGGACTCTACTGATCCTAGGACTTTAAAGAACTGCTGAGGTAATGCTTACACTAAAGTTCAAGGCAAGTTTTGGAATGTCCTCTACTTAAAGAAACCTAAATCTAAAAAATCCTTATTTCTTAGCAGGAGAACTTGCAAAAGGAATCGGATTTTCGAGCCAGATTTATTTCTGAGTCCTTCTTACTTCAGAGCTGCATTGAAACAGAAGAGCAGTCTCTTCAGAGAGTCAGTATGGTTTCCATTTGGTATTACCCCATTACTTGAGGTAATTCCATCACTGCTATAGCCCTCAAGTGGGTAAAGAAAAGAAGTTTTCCTCTATTCCTGAAGATAATCAGTAATCAGGGGTATAACGGGAATGAGGGGGAGTGAAAGAAAGGTAAAGACAGGATATCCTTCAGTTTTACAAAACTGATCGAGGAAAGCACTGTGTGAAAACTCACAGACAGGTGACAGAGTGGCTGTGATAAAATGGCTTGTCTTCTACCTTGAATACATGTGGCATCTATTGAGCTTCAACATAAAACATAAGCAACCTCTCTGGTTAATCTCTGAGTAAATCTACTGAACTGTGGGTCACAGCTGCTATATTGCCTGACAGGAATATGTTTCTGCTTGTTTATAAGCATTTCTACATATGTTTCAAAGGTGTCTGAACAAAAATTTTTCCTGGGTCTGATTCTGCATTCTTATTTACCCTCATCCTGAAGAAAAGAAAAACTTATCTATATATGTAGTTCCTATTACCTCTGACATTCCTTTTAATTTATAGTTAAGAATACATGTCTTTTAGAAGAACAAACTCAACAAGATACATTTTAAAACACAGGTCCCAGATTTGACTTCAGCTGGTGGGTGAAGAGAGGAATGAATATTGATACGCATTTTTAGAGAACACACTAGGAACTAAAATAGTGGTTCCCAAACTTTTTTGGATTGCTATCAACCCTCAGAATTTCTTGCAGACCACCAGGCATCGTTATCATTAAACTTTTAATTGAAAACACTATTAAAAACAGTTTTTAATATGGCTCTGCGGATTAGCTGCGAACCCTTTACCGTGGCCTCCTGGACCACCAGTGTTCTGCAGACCACGGTTTGGGAACCACTGAACCAGACTACACACATCGTACACCCCAACAAAACAATCCTGTGTCTGAAAGCAAAGTCAGTGCTTCTATTGCCTGATGTACTCAAATAATACACAAGTCAGTTTAACCTTCTTGGTACCTGAAGAACACAGCACCCTTTTGTTTTTCTCTTACCTTAAGTTTCTTTTTTATTGCTTTGGAGAAACAAGTAAATGGTGCCAAAAACCAGTTTATGATTGTTTCTTGTAGGATCTTTCTCGTATCCGGCAGTGGTGTAACCTTTCAGGAAGCTATCTGTGAAAATAAGAAATATAAAACACAAAAAGCCCCACAGTGTGCACTGGTCATTCAAGAATAGTTATGATACATATGAATCCTAAAATAAAAAATTAAAAATACCATCTAAGTTTTTTTGTTTTTTTCTCCTCAGGAAAATTTGTTCTTTTTTTTCCTTTACAAATCTGTTAACGATGTTAAAGCTCTGTGTGTGGTCATTAAAGCATTTCAGCAACTTTCTACAAATTCTTTACTGTTATTCTTTGGCTGCAGTATTACAAGATTGCCTGTTTATCACAGATAAACACACAGAGGAAAACAGTGAGTGCTGAGAAGGGAACTTGTAGGGAAACATTATAGATCAGAACAGCAAAAAGCCAAGGGCTGTGATGCAGCCCTACTGAAGGTGGGTGACAATGTGGTCTCACGTGAGAGCAGGAATGGGCTGTAGCATCCTTTTTGTTCTGCCCCTGTATCTCCTTGCTTATGTGCACCCCACAGGCAACTCAGCCAACCAGGGTACAGTAAAGAAGGGAGCTTATTTACCTCTCTTCATATAGTCAATAGCAACAGCTGTAACATGGAATTGGGAATGAGGAACCTTGGCAAGCAATGGCATCACAGAAAAAAAAAAAAAAAGGAACTTTCTAAACAGACTTTTTTCTGAACAAGGCTGTACTTCCATAACAGTATCTCACTTGTTTTGGACAGGAAATAATGCTGCCACAGCACTTCTATACCCCTCGTATGCTCAATAGCCAAGGTAAGGCAGAGGTCTGAGCCAGAGTGGGAGACGAAAAAGGTCGTTACAGCAAAACTAATATCGCTGAGAAGTCAGCTAGGGAAAAGGGTTGCTTCTACTTTACCTAGAAATAAAACAAAACCTACCCAGCTCTTGTCTCTATAGTCCTCTCTTGCAATACTTTCAGCATCACTAACGGAAGCTGCTGGAGCATTTATAAAGGTGGATTAGTAATCTTCCCCATTTGTGTCGTAGTCCTCTCACACGTCTGAAAAGGTCTGGTATGTTTTATGTTATCTGAATGCTTTTATTTTTCCATGCAGTGCCAACGGTTAGAGGTAACTATCGTTTTCCAGTGAGCATTGCCGCCAGTGACTCGCTTATTATTCATCTGAAATAGATAAAGTTCAGCCTGCAAACCTGACTAGACAGTGTAAAAACAAATCGTGTTGCCCCACCTCTCCACTGTCCAGAATCATTGCCAAATTCCCCCCTGGTGAAGGGGTTTAGGTGGGACTACCATATGGCTGGTGCTTACCTGGGGTAATATGCCCCGGCTGAGCCAAGCATTTTAAATAGATATCTAATTCTGTAGGAATAAGAAATGCACACGTAGTACTAATGCCCTCCTCACAATGCTGCCTGATGCCGTTCCTGTAGAAAATGTGTGTACTTTCTTTAGTAGGTGCTGCCTTTCTGCCAACCCATCAGCTTTTGGCTTCTCTCCACAGGAAGCAGGGAAGCTGCGTTCACCTATGCCATTACTGCTGCTGGGGTTGCACACGCTGTCACGGCCGCCTGCAGCCAGGGCAACCTCAGCAATTGTGGCTGTGACCGAGAGAAACAGGGCTACTACAACCAGGAGGAGGGCTGGAAGTGGGGAGGCTGCTCTGCGGATATCAGATACGGCATTGAGTTCTCCCGGAGATTTGTTGATGCCCGAGAAATCAAAAAGAATGCACGGAGGCTGATGAACTTGCACAACAATGAGGCTGGAAGAAAGGTATTCCAGAAAGGATGAGGGATGGGGAAATGTGTGTGCTGGAGGATGGGGGGAGGCTGGCTTTGTGGCAGGAGGCTATCCCAAGAATTTACCCCTCTCTGCTGTTACCCCACACTCACTCATCAAGTTACCTGATGGCATCTAATGTTTACATTTTGTTGGTGTTTCTTTTTATTCAGCACTGGCCATGTATTGTAGCTGCCTCCCTCAATGTTTCTGCTTCCCAAGTCTTCTTTCCAGGCCCACTGGTAACATAGAGGGTTTTGCTGGATCTGTTTGGCATAACGATAAATTTTTGCTTTTCATCTCCTTTGCAAAAATCTAGCAAGAGATGTTGGGGCTCGTGATGGGACAGGACGGAGTGTCTGCATTGCATTTGTAGCTATTTATTCCATTCCAAACAAAAATACCTCTTTGACAACAGCTCTAATGAAATATTTCATAGCCAATGCACAACTGTCCTTTTCTAAGTGGCGGGCTACAAGCAGCTGCATAAGTATCACTTTGGAAGAAGGAAGTTTCATGTCTACAACAATTAATAAGTTGCTTTCAAATGGAAACAATAAACATCATAGAGCTATGCCAATATACGTCCATTGAATAACAGTCCTCATAGATCTCAAAGCTTGCCCTTGAAAAAGCATAACAAATCTTTCTGCGTAATGTATACCTACCTCAGGTGAGATTTTACTATACCCTTCCAAGTGTTTTCCCCCAGGGAAAAAAAATGCTGCTTCTGCCCTCCAGTGTTGTAGAAGACCACAGTATACCAGTCCTCCACAACCAGCCCCCAAAGTTAGACTGACATTTTCTCCTTTAAAATAGCATGTGCTTTCAGTCTTACACTGAGCACTGGCCACTGTGGTGGGCAGAGGTGGCTCAATTGGCAGTGACAGAAGCAGTACAATTACCTTACTGCCTGTATTTTCCTTATTAACACTCAGTTCATGCAACAAAACCTCCTGGGGATTGTAGCTGGCTGTGCACTGAAACTGAAGGCCTCGTAGGAGCAGTTATCCACTGGCATGAAAGTACTACTGAGATTCGATGTGATGAAAAGACTAATTATGGGGCATAATCTCAAATGGAGAGACAGGATTGATACTTGAATGATGGTTGATACTGAGGTCTCGAGAGGTGAAGGAGAGAGCTGACTGAAAAGCCAGACAGAACAGCATCCTTAAGAGGTGTAAGAAGAACAGAACTTCTGTTCTTCTCTTGGAAAAACAGAAGCTTGCAAGCCCCACTCCAGATCTCACCACTTCTCTTAGCCTGGGCGTTTCACCTCAGCATCAGGCATTATGTTCAGATGCCAAAGAAGATGGAAGCCACAAGTTAAACTTGCAAGGGAGCATTTTATTACCGATAGGTGCATTATCATCCCTGCTTAAACCTACAATCCTCTGTGGTGGGCACTGTATCACTGCCACGGAGATGCTGATGCATGTCCCATTTCGAACACGGGGATGTGAAAGAGTCTAGATGTGAAAGAGGGACAAAAGAGCAGAAGTGGATGCATAGATGGAAAACAGTGAAGTCCCTTGCCCAAGGACAGAAGGCAGCTCAGTATCTGAGCCAGGCACTGATCCCAGGTCACCCAGTATAGCCCAATAACCAGCAACCACTAGGCCATGTTGCTGATTCTTATTAAGCAAATTGTGTTTGTACTCTTTATCAGAATTTCATAAGCAGGGGGCATAAACAAACCAAAGCGTGTGTTTTTACACATAGCAGGGTAGCAGCATCCATGCAAATGCATTTCTCTTAACATTTGTAAAACTTAATTTTTTTGCAAATGTTCTTGCGAAAACAAAGAATAACACTCACTTTCATGTTTTTGAGACAGTAACAAAAAGGCCTGTAAGTACTGACAATGTATTTTCCCAAACGTATTTTTTTTTATAAACAGTATTTTGGAATTTACCCACTTTTTTGTTGGCATTTTTCAGTAGTTATTTATACCCACATATATTCATTGTAATCATTAAAGTATTGTATCGCTTTTAAAAGCTAAGGATGACTGAAAGGATTTGGTGTAGCTTTTTTGTTTTAAGTACAATCCATCAAATCCAAAGGAATGTACTCATATAAAAGACGGTTTGGGGGTCACGTTTAGAAATGATGTTGAGTTTATGACATACATTCCCATGAAATGGATATGCAAAGGTGTACAGTGTATAATACTTAGTGATTTTGGTTCATCTGAGATCATCTACTATTTGTATAATTTAGACATTACGAATTTGAGACTAACTTAAACTGAAGTTAGGACAAAATTCTGGAAACTAGGTTATGTTTTCTCTGTTTTGAGGTTGGACCTTTACAAAAGCAACCGCAGAATTTTGTGCAATTTGAATGTGAAGTCACAAGTCCCTTCTGGCAATCCAGGCAGACTTGAAATCTGACCTGCACTCACCTGAAATTTGGCTGTTATGGGGGTCCTGGGTAAACCCGGATTGCATTGTGAACCTGACACAGAATCTGAAACCAGGAGATTTTGCTTATGTGTGGATGTCATTCTGACACATTCCACATGGTCCTTACTGACACTCAGGTCAGAAACAACTGCATTTATGTGTGGACATTTGCGAGAAGCACAACACTGAGCCTCCATCTTCCTCATTTTCCCTTCCAAAAATCTCACAACACAACTGGGAAAAGCTCATACCTCTCTGAGTAAGTAAGACTCTGTCAGTACCATCCTGATCCGTATGTGACTCATCTTAAAATTTGGAAACAGGTTGGAACCAAGGTTCTGTTCATGACTGTTATTATTAGGGACCAAAGTAAGGATATTTTTCCCTTGTTATGAATAGGAATAAAAGGTAAGAAGGAGATCACAGGCAACTCAGATTATTTTTTTACTTCTTTGTTGCTTCTGAATTTCTCAAATAATCTTTTCAACCTTAGGGTGGGAATGCCATGACAGTAAAGGAAATACATGTTTTTGTAGTTTCCTACAGAGATTTTACAGCACTTTCACTATTTAACACCCCGCACCCACCTGCCCTTACCCCCCAACATTTACAACTAATTGTAAGGCTCACAGTTCTTTTTTAGTCACACAAAACTGGCTTTTTGAGTTAGGTAAGAATAACAGTATTTAGCCAATAAATCTATTATCTTTTAGTCTTCTCTTTAAATCCCAGAGCCTCCTAAGGCAGAAACATGAGGGAAAAAGGATGCAGAGAGCTCCCAGCCCTGCCTACAGTTATTTTCAGCTTGCTCTGAAGTCAGTGGAAAGCTGTTGATAACGTCACTAGATCTCTACCAGGTGGCCAGATCACTGCTAGGATCACTGTCCAGGACTCTGACCACCAGTTTTTCCCCCAGGGCAATTATTTGGATGCTTTCTTATACCACCGCCTGGATTTTTTCATGTGCCAGGGCAGGAGTCTTGCCCATCCTCAGTCTCTCCCATCACTTGTCCCAGACATGCCTGGAAGTTGGAGGCTTTTGTAATTATAGAAGTGACTATAATGTTTTGCTCTCGTAGGGATGTTCTCAAAAGCTGGCCTGCTGGTATTTCACTGTTGTTAAAAATAGAGTCCTGAGGAATTTCTCTTTGAGGAAAAAAACAGCACGCTGTATAAATAATTGCAAAAATTTTGCAAACAGATGAAGGGGGGAAATAGTTCCAGGGGCTCTTTAACCTGAGTCTGGGTCTGGGATGCTCAGCACAACACCCTGATAAAGTAACTCCCTGGAAAAAAATTATTTAGGTTTTTCAGGGGATATCTGATGACAGTGGAAAGAATGAATCCCCTGATTGCCCCACGTTGCATCCCCTAATGGCTCCGCATTTAATTTCTAGAAATTGTTTCAGCTAATGGCAAGTTTGTGAAGATTCTAATAAATTTATAATGAATAGCAACAGTGAAAAAATAATGGACTTGCCATCGGTGCCATTTGGAAGGAATAAATGCTTAGGGATTCCTGGTGACATGAGACGCTACTGATGGAAGATTTATGCTTTGTGGCAAAACAGCGCCGTGCTGTGTAAAAGAGCAAAGCAGTTAACTTCATCATCAGTTTTTAAATGGCCGCTATGATTCGGGGTGGAAAGTACAAGTGTGGTAAACGAAAACAAGCCCCCAAAGGAAGACTGGTGTAAGTCTAATGCAAATGTTACTGAAAGAATGGTTTGTTGCAAATCTGAATGATTGCAGAGAGATCTGTGGGCAAAAATTTGATAGAGTAATGAAAAATTAAATACCAACAAAACCAAGTAAGCTTTGATGCTGTTTTATGAGACAGCTTTCTGCCATGTATTTTTAGAAACAAGTATCTTTATTCTGGGATAAATGAACTTAGAAAGAGTAACATCTGGGAATGCACGCCATTAATCTTAACTTTTTGTTGAAAGCTTCAAAACAATGACCGCTCTCATGGGGAATCTCAATTATAAAATGGGGTTTTCTGTTTGTTTGTTTTTAAGGGGGGAGCTAAAAGAACAAGCTGACAAATTGGTAGCAGATCACAGTTTTTACCAAAAAGAAGAAAATAACTGTTTCTAACAGTTTATCAATCAATTAGGCTCTTACGATAGACAATGACTGTGGTTACGTGGAGAAAAAGTTGGCCTATTTCTTTCCCTTCCAGAAACACACCCATCACGCTGACTGCCAGCAACTCAGCCTGGTACCATCCCAATATTTATTCCTTTGTAATGTCTATGGGTTTTTCTTCTTGTTTTTTTTGAATGCCTGGAAGATGACAACATCTTATTTTACATTTGAAACAATAAGAGTGTGGGGACAAAAAAAAAATAATTCAGACTCTCTTCAGAAGAGATTATTAAATTACTGGGGACAACATTTCCATCTAAGCCATGGCTCGTTCTCACAGTTCCTGGCGCCACAGGACTGTGGTACTGGGAAGGGTTTTTTTTGCTGACATGCTTTGGCTGTAGAACAGCTAATGAGGTGATTTGTTGGTCACCATGCGTGTTATATATACATACACACACACACACACTCTACGTGTGTGTATACATATTTATGGATATTTAAAAACATTTCTATGTTTGTGCCCAAAATATGTACGCAAGTGTTAGCTCACTTCACCTCACATGAAATATTTAAATTAGTCAGTTCACTTCTGCAAGATGCACAGCATGCCCTAATACGTTGCAGGCTGCCCTCACTGTCACCTAACAGGACATAAAGGTTAGAAGCAACGCCCAGAAAATGACTCTGGATGAAATGGTCCAAAGTCCTAGTGGAGGCTGAATCTGAGTTTCAAAAGTGAAAGCCAACTAATTTTATGTTTTTATAAGCCTAAAATATTCTTTAAAATGTGACTTTGTTTCCTAAGTAATTCCAGTGATTTAAAGAATGTGACTTTCCAGGTTTTACAGCCCTAAGTCCATCATTTGCTGAAAGTTTCTTTCTCTAAAAGAGACAAACTATTTCACTGCACATCCCTTGTGAGAACAGTCATGAAAGAAAAGCTTTCGATAGTTGTGCTTCATGGCATACTTTCCACTTTCCCACTTAAATTGATTTGCAGACAGATATAAATCCAATTTCAAAAAGTTTGGTGTTACAGCCTGGGTGGGTTAGATGGATAACTAATGCTTATCCATATGTCCTGAATATTCAAGCTTTGGCTCAAAAGCTCATAAGGATAGTTCTCCTGCTTCCAGTCGGGCTGGATTTACTAGCCTATTTTTTTCTTCCAGAAACACACCCTTAATATTGACTGCCAGAAGCTACATCTGGTACTATCCTACTTTTTGAACATTTTGCTTTAAAATTAGAGGGGGGAAATAGCCAAATATTTTAGGACTTGCTAAACGGATTTATTCTAGAAATGCACATGCCCATATTGTTCTATGTATGCAAGACAGATATCACCCATCTAGTAAAATATTACTGCACCCCCTCAAACCTGACATCTCTATACAGCCTTACAGAACAAAACCAGCAATGGAATATTTTTAACCCTTTAAGATGAAACTCAAAATTGTACCTTCAAGCTTTACAGCAAATTCCATAGAAGAGAGTGTGAAATACTGCAATCACACTTGGTTTGAGGATGATTTGAAGGGTGCTTCTCAAGGTTTTTGCTTTTTGCAACACTTCACTGTAAAAATAAAATTCAGAAAGTTTTAATCAATTGCAGCGGTTTATTGCTCAAACTTAGTGGCTATTTTCTCTTCTTCTAGAAGGTAGGGAAGAGGCACAGATGGGTTATGCTCTATAGCTCATCCTCATTAAAGTAGGGACTTCCATCTGATGGGCAGGAGGTCCCAGAATCCCAAGCTTATTTTCCTGTTAGCCAAGAGGAGAACTTGGATAAAGAGAGCAGTGGGCTTTCGGGTTTTTTAATACATTCAGTGGAGATACTATGGGAGAGGATACCTTACCTAAGGAGTCAGGTGAAGGGCAGAAGGTCAGTTGGTGCCTCTTGGTACTTCAGAGGGTCCCCAGCCCTGCTGAGCTCTGGCCGGTGTCAGGAAAAAAACGTCTCACGCTGTGGCTGGATACTGATCTGCTGCAAAGCAGTGGCCCCCTGCTCTCATCAAATTAAACAAAAACAAAAATAGGGATGTGACAAGAGAAGGGGTAAGCACAGTGATTCAGATCCTCATCTTCCATCCCATAGAGTAGAAATAGTGTTTTGATGCTTGATGGAACAGCCTCACAGAGGAACAAAAAGAAGAATATATAGCTGAAGCACCCATATTCCTCTCCTGCTGGCTCCATGTCTTCAGGGCTTGGTGCTACCCGAGGAGACATGGCATAAACTGCTCAATTTTGGGCTCTGTGATCTGCTATTAATGAAGGATATTTTCAGGACATGTGTATTAGAGGAGTAGCATTACACCCTACTAATGTTAGTTATACCCCTAGCTATCCACGTTAAAAAACCCAACCCAACCCGACCCAACTTTGTTTCCCAGATGGGTCCATGAGATCAGCGTTTTGTCAGCAGTGGTGGACCCCAGGCTGCACTGAGACTAAGGTTAGCTGGTGCCCACACACCATCAGCAAGCCATCAGCTCCTGTGGCTGCAGCTCCAAGTACCCAAAGGGGTGCTGACATCTTGCGACCAGGATCCATCTCTTTTGGTACTGTTATTACCCAGAATAAAAATTGATAACTTGCATATTCGATGGGGGAAGACTCCTAAAGTCTTCTATTTCTTTTTGATACTGTAGTCAAAAAGTAATATGGATTTTGTTACATTCAACATCTGGTCCAAAAATGTGCATTTCCACTAAGGAAAACACAAACCAGAACAGGCAAGCCAAAACAAACACACACAAAATGTTACTATTGTTTTTACATATTTTATTCAGATAGGATTTTTAATATGTACAGAAACTGTATCTGATGTTATGCAGTTGGGTCTAGATATGGAACTTGAAAAAATTAATTTCTTTTCATGCGTATCATTTTGTTTTATTTCATTCTTTGTGAGTCGGTTTCTACTTAACTGGCAGTGGACAACCTTCAAATTGCATTTTCAGCATATGATTTATATAGGTACAAAAATGTGGGATAAGAAAGCTTTAACATTATATTTCACAATTCATTTAACAAAGTAGCAGTAGTTAGAAAATTTTACTTGGCAAGATCAAACTGGGGTGGGAGCGGGTCTGTATGTGGAAAAGGGACCTAAGGAATGTTCCTATGATTAGTCTGAGGCAGCACAGTTCAATGATGGGAATTTGCTCTGGGAGGTAGATCTTGCTGTAAACCATTCAAGATTAGATACAAGGCAGTGACATATGACAAATGACACTGCTGAGAGAGTGGGTTGTACGAGCTAATGATTTTCAATCTTTAATCAGGCACCTAGCTTGGCATAGTGTATTACATTTGAGTAAACAAGTACCTTCAAGGCTCAGGGTCAAAGCTCTGATGGGAATTTTGCTGAGGAAAACGGAGCTGGAGGGAGATTTAGGAAGAAAAATGTTAGTCACTCTTCATCCATAGCATTGAACGAACAGGGTCAAATCCTGTCACCTTTTGTCAGTGGCACCTTGCTGGCAAGTGGGAAGCTGCTTGAAGCACCATGCAGACGGACATACCTCCAGGAAAGCTGGAGCACGCTGGCTGGTCAGCAGAGAGGAACGCTCCACGCCATCTGGGTGGAAAGAAGGGAAAAAAATGTTGCTTAGAATCTGCTTAGTTTGAGCCTTGTATTCCCTGACCTCCAAGTTTTTGGGCACAATTTTATACCCACAGCTGACTGTGGGCACACAAATTATAGCATTCAGGAATTTAACTACCTGATGATTGGGCCTGCGCTCAGTGTTGTAACCCCAAGCATTCCACATTCATGAGAGAAGCCTCTGAAAAAATAAAAAACCTGTGAGATTGGCTTCAGAATCATGAATTAATACTTTTTGAAACTTCTGCTTTTTTGAGCTTGCGTGGCAGCTTATATTTGCAAGTTCTTCCAGCATAATAAATAGTGGAAACCGTTGAAAAAATACAGCAGTGAAATCAGATTTCTGTACAGCAAAATGACTCATAAAACTGGACCTTCAGAAAGACAACAAGAAAAGAAATCAAGACTTAGGAGAAAGATGGAGGTTGTACAACAGACTGAGCCAGACAGTGCTGCATATAAATGGCAGCATCTCAATGAACACACAAACCCACAGGCAAATGTTTATACACACACATATCCATATATAAATATACATCTACAAAGATACCACCTAGGACACCAGAATGGGTGATATCTTTGTCTTTCAGGAACAATGTCACTTTCCGTTGTATCAGGGAAGCACAGCAATGACAGAGACAGAAGCTCCTTGGAAGCGTCCAGGGTGTTGAGCCCACACAAGAACAAGGAGCCTCACAAGCCTTCACCTCCTCCCACTCTGAGCGACTCACTGACTCAGCCTTTTCAACCAAAAACCAGACAACAGAAACACATGCAGAACATGACAAAACGTGTATTCTTCACCAAGATTTACTGCTTACGGAGTGGACCAGGTGTGGCAGATCCATCCCATTGGTAATGCTTTTCTGGAAGTCCTTAGATCTTCGTGCTCTTTGGTGAAGGTGTACAAAAGGTTCCTTCCACCATAGTTTGTCACAGATTTTGCTGCAGTTCTTATAGCTGCAGCTGCATGTTGACCTGAGACAGCCGTAGAAACTGGCTAGTTTCAAAAAACGCCACATTTCAGCAATATCAACCAAATCTTGTAAGCGCTTTTATACATATTTGCATGCATATCTAAACATCAACGAATTATTCTAACTCAGCTTTGTGGAACAGGATTGCAGTTGTGCTTGGGGTCTTTGAAAAATCATGTCCTTCTGCACAGGCATGAAGTGGAGACAGTGGAGACCCTGAAAAACCCTGGAGTATTTCGTAAGGCATTCCTCTACTCACCACCACTGAAATGCTGCCACTGCAGCGGACGGTGGCAAGTTTTCTCTATTTTCCATAGGGAATACAGGAAGGTGATATTGTTTGTCAGTGGCCTTTCCGGTGTCCACGAAAAAAGCAGCTCATCACAGCCTTTCTGATTTTCTTTTTTTGTAGTAGTCACAGCTATAGGAACTTCTTCCCTCTAACTCTTCCTGGATATCACTTCTGCTTCTGCTAGGCTAACTTGACCTTGACCTGGGCAAAGCCTGTGGTTCCAGGAGGTCTAAGGTATTCTTCAATAGGATGCTCAGCTACCTTGTACTTGCTACTGTGTGTTGGCAAGGCAGAATCAAAACCAAATATTCTCTTTAATATTGAAACCCCAGAAATCTGGAAATGAACAAAACATACAATTTAAGTGAAACTCGAACAACTCAGGAGGGTGCCCTCTATTTGCAGGGATAACCAGATCCGTACAGCTTTTATTTTAAGGCCAGTTTCTTAAGCAGTAAGCATTTTTTACTCCCTTCTACTTCATTATGCCATTGTACTCAGATTTCGGCCCTTTTATCCTTTGCCCATTTCAGTCGTGTTCTGGGATCAGCAACAAAACCACTACAGGAGATGGTCTGCAGCATCAGTAATGCTTTAAGACAAGCTCGGTAGCTCATATTTCTTTGTTAGCATCCCATGGCGAATGGGAAAGATCAGTCTGCTTTGTTCTTAGGCCTTGATTTTCATAAGCTAATGATGACTGTGGGTGTAATTGTGGTCAGGCTTAAGTGGTAGTGCAAGGGCAGAAAATCAGAGAGGCGCTTCCGTGAGGCTGGTTTCCCCTCCGCCATGCACACGGAGCGGGATGGCATCTGCTTGCCTTCCCCCCCGGCGTACACCCATGACTGGTGAAGGAGGGATGTGCCAGCTGTGGTGCAGCTTGGCTGCAGTGGAGGTGGGAGGTTGGGAGCAGGGCGTGAGCCTGAGCACCCACCAGTTTGGGCCCCTTCTAGGGACCATCTGTTGCTGGATTAATCTCCTCTAGCTTAACCTCCTCTAGCAATAGCAATAATAAATGCTGCCCTTTCTCTTTGGCTCACAGCTGAGCAGGACCCTTCGGTGCATTTTGTTTCCTCTAACATCACCTAATTGTTGCCCTGGTGCAAAAGATTTATTTGTTGCTGAACATTTGCTTGATAGTTGGGCTAAATAGTGTGAGGAGGGCTGCTTTTAAAGGGGATGGTATGCTCTGTGGTTTGAATAGGTAATAGGTATGCTACTGTTGCCACTGCTGGTACAGTCAAAATTTTTAATTATGCAGTAAACATGAATTTATGTGAAAACATGTGGCCGCTTTTCCAACCAGCCACACAGTATATATTGTTCTGTGATATTAAAGCTGGTCAAAAATTTTAAAACATTCTTTGAACACTACTTAAAGTAGTTAAGATTAAATATTCTGAATCCTACATCACTAAAAATAATTTTTTTTTCAATTTTCAAAAAGAAAACAGTTTGATTTTTTTTTTTAAGTCAGTGGAGTCCCATGAATTACTTTGGCCCTAAAGACGTGTCTTCTGAAATTTAAGTAAATAGTTTCCAGTATTTGGAGACAGAATTAAGATGTTCTCTAACAAATGACAAAACACTGTGTTTCCAACTAGACACCATGTAAAACAACATGTGCTATAAGCATTCTGCTGGGAGGTGAGAAGATTTATAAGCATGCATTTGAAAAATTCAACCTGCAGTAATGAATATTCATATGAAGTAAACAGACAGAGATTTAGCAAGCTTGCAATGCCATTTTCCTGCAGTAACAATATGCAAATGTCTGTACACATAGGTTCTTGAAGAGAGAATGAAATTGGAGTGCAAGTGTCATGGAGTTTCAGGGTCCTGTACAACTAAGACCTGCTGGACCACGCTTCCTAAATTCAGAGAAATTGGATATATTTTGAAAGAGAAATACAATGCTGCAGTGCAAGTGGAGGTGGTACGAGCCAGTAGACTAAGACAGCCAACCTTCCTGAAGATCAAGCAGATTAAGAGTTACCAGAAACCCATGGAAACGGATTTAGTGTATATCGAAAAGTCACCCAACTACTGTGAGGAAGATGCTTCCACGGGGAGTGTTGGTACCCAGGGACGACTCTGCAACCGTACCTCTCCCAACGCTGACGGGTGTGACATGATGTGCTGTGGAAGAGGGTACAACACACACCAGTACACCAAGGTGTGGCAGTGTAATTGCAAATTCCACTGGTGCTGCTTTGTGAAGTGCAACACATGTAGCGAGCGGACAGAGGTGTTCACCTGCAAATAATGGCATCGTGCAAACGAACAGAACAAATCACCACGAGTGAAGAAAGTGGAGTACAACAAACAACGACAGCATCATTTTGCACATCTAATCTTCTTTGGGAAAAAATAAAAACAACAACCAACCAACACCACAACAACCACTCCCTCCCCACTACTTACACTTCTAAGGATGGTGCATTTTGGCTGGCTGGCTGTTGTAACTGCTTTGGAAACAAGGGCAATAGGATTAAGGTGATGTTGACAACCACACAGAACTTCCTCTGTCTCCACACCCCCCCCCCCTTTTTTTTTTTTTTTAACAACAATCTGGG
>JAVJGJ010000057.1:13971401-14007188 GCA_035590215.1 Microhierax caerulescens
TCCACACCCCCCCCCCCCTTTTTTTTTTTTTTAACAACAATCTGGGTGTTGTAGAGTTCTCTTAGTGTTGTAAGTTATACATATCAGAGAAGCTGATTGCATTGCAGGTCCCATGAAACTTAAAAGAAAAAGACACTTTCTCCTATTTTGCAACAACAAAACCACCCAGCCCTGTGCAAACAAAGACTTTTTTTAAGGAAACGAAATCTTCACTGACTAGAACACAGCAGTCTTCCTGCAAAAACCTAAATTTCTAAGAAAGCAGGTAGAGAGAAAACAACTGGTAGGGAGACAAAACCTATGGTGGAAATACTCCACTATCAGTTTGGAAAAAAATAACGTTCACAAAATTACATCAGCTGCCAGTGACACTGGAACTCTTTGAATGAACATTAAAAATAATTATTTATGTTTTTAATAGTATAAAAAATTCTAAGCACTAACGGGTAGCTATGTCTTAATTCTGTACTAAATGTAAACTTATTGGAATTCTGACTTTATGACTTTTGTATTTGGTTCTCCCTAAGTTCTTCAATGCTACTGATCTGTTGTCACTCCACTATTAGAATTCAATTACTGTAGGCCTTAAGCAATTACCAGAACTGAGCAAATAGATCATGTGAAACTGTGGTTACAAATGCTTGATAAAGACTTTTCCCGCTTGCCTCCTGAATAAGAATGACTCTTTTTAAACTCAGGCTTGAGGCATGGAGCACCTGCTCTCAGCTCCCTGTAGGGAGTTCTAGGATACAAAGACATGCTTCGACAAATATCAAAGGTTTTGCTTTGCTGTCAAATGCACTGGCAGGATCTTCCAAGCATTGCATTTTGCCTTTAATGGTTGAAAGTTAATATTACCAATAGTTTTCAATAACTTATGCTCAGTATGAACTGAGAAGGTAATAAAAATATGGTAGCTGAGCTCTAGGTTGCTGCAACCTGTGAGCTGTTGTGGCCTCACAAGCCACATAAGAAAGCTAAAATTTGGGTTAGTTTGCATTGTTGTTATTCTAAGGTTGGCAATAATGTACCCCCCAGTAAATACATGAATGTTAAGAAAGACACCAGCGCTCAATTCTAACTCATACACCTTTTCCCTATGAGAGATTTAAAAAAAATCCTTGGATATTTTACTACTGTAAAATCTAGTGGTTTTAGCCCCAAGAACCAGATATGCCCGCTTACAACACAGCACACTGAGTGACAAATGTTTGCTTGTAGCAAAGGTTCCTACCTGATTTTCTGAAAAGCTGGATTAAAAATGTCCTAACGTCTGCATATCTGCATTTCTAGCTTTTGCCTCATTCGATTACTTTTATTGAAGGGCTGCAGAGCCATGAGCCCTCCCCACCTGATACGGGAGCACTTGCCACACCACATGGTGCTCTTTGGGCAAGGGGCTGGTAGAGTGGTAGCTCTGCCAGCTCCCATGCTGGATATGTGAACGAGCCAGGATTACCTCCATAATTTTTGGACCTGTATTATCAAAAGTAACTACTCACTTGGGGACCTTCGTTTGAATGCTCATGAGGACCTGCCTTTCTGATCCCAAGCACTTACCCTCTGAAAATCAGACCCCTTTCGTGAGTCTGTCACAGAGCAATCCAAAACTGAAGAGCTCGTTTTTTCCATTGTTGCTGTTGGTTTCTAAATACCAACCTTGGTGTGAATGAGTGCACCTTCAAAGAAGTCAACAGGGGCCCTCAAAATTGCTAGAGTCACTCCATATCTGAAGTCTCTTTGATTCATGGGTATTGTTGTTGAATAATAGTGATATACTGTATCTTCACTACATTCTTGACAGGAAGCAAATAAAGCTCCCAAACACAGTAATGCACAGTCTTATGGTACTAGATATTGTAAATATATTAGAATAGTATTTGTTAAGTACAATTGAGGAATCCAATTAAGTTATATTATTGTATATCGTTTAAATGTCTATAGAATATTTTAAATTATTGTGAACTACACTGCGTTAAAAAAGAAAAAAAGGTTATATATTATAACACCAACCACTCTGAAAAGTGGACCAAAGTGACACTTTCTCTCTTTTTTTTACATACCCCTATTTCAAATAGCTCTGTCAGCTATTGTAATACCACAGTAGCAGTCCTATGATTGGATTACCTGTCTAGAATATAATGTTTCAGAGCATCCTATAAAAGTTTTGCTCATGTGGGGGTGCAGCATTCAGCAATGTACTGAACGGTACAAAGCAGGGGCTGACCACGGGAACGCATGGACTTTGAACTATGTCCTAAGAAAAAGCAGTTTTGGTCAGAAAACACCATTACCATGAATGTACTGAAACATCCCCCCAAAATGGCAACCTTTTAACGAAGGTGTCTATGAACAGAAGTGGGCTACCCACAATTTTTATTCTAATAAACGTAGTTTGATGAAAAAGGACTGTGACAACAGAGGTTTGAATGTGACCAGGAACACAACGTGGTTTAACCATACCTTAGCCTTGGCAAAACTAAAAATACTGTATGCTATTAAAGAACTTAAGAGCAAAGCTAAATTTGTTTACTATGTGAATGTTTTATGGCAAGCAGAAAACAAAAGATGAAATGTGTTTCCATTAAAAAATTTTTCCCCTTCTAGTTCCTTTTCGTTTGTTACTCATTTAGGAAAAAGAAAGAAGGCAAGAAGGCCTTATGCAAAGGTCATTTGTGTACAGGCTTCTCTGGGTGAGAAATGATGGGCAGATTCCAACACCGATGTTTTTGTGTTTTTTGAGAAACAGTAATGAACATGCCCGTGTTTGGTATCACAGTCCAAAGTCATCTACCTACGCCAGTGGTACAGAGAAACTGGCACTTGCTACTGCTGGAGACTTCGGTTGGCACAAATGAGGAGATGATAAACGTTTTGTGATAGAAATGTGTCATTTGACTCCAGAATGTTTCTTGATCAAGAACCTCACATCACAGATTAGCAGAGAGGAATAAGAGGCACAGAGAAGAAGCTTGAAGGCCCTGGCTTCAGCACTTGCACGTGTTCCAGCTGATTCAAGCAAGTTATGGACACATCTGAAAACCCTACCTGAAACTGGACCTAAAAGGTTTTACAGCATTTATCTTGGTCACAATAGCAGCAACATCCCTGATACTGAGAATAGGGTCTTCCTATACGAAATCTATAGAAAATGTAGAACATTTTTTTTGTGTTTGCCCCTTGGGGAAGATACCTAGCTATAGATAAAGTTATAGCCAAATTCCACAAAAGCTAAGTCCAAAACAATTTCATTAAAATGAACTGAGTTGTCCTGGGTTTATAACAGCATAAGTATGCCCAGAATTTTACCCACATATGCCAAAGAAAACACTGCACCTTTTTTCTAATTACATCATGGGAAACTTGTTAATAGAGTTGCAGGAAGTTTTTATAGCAAATGGTAATATTACATTCGTTTCTACAACGACATCTGGAAAGTACATGAAACTCATCAAAAGTTCGCAAATCTTTTAACAAATCTGAAGCATGTTGTGAGTAGGTTACTTAGTTTCAAACATATTTCCATGGATTTCTTTCTTAGTTTAACGTTAAAAGCCAAAGTGGTACTGAACGTAACAAATGAAGACCTTCTTTTACACCAGCTTTCCCATGTGAATAACTTGATATGCCTTTCACTACTGAAGGCACGATTGGTGTTCAACAGAAAACACTTTCTATAAAGCTAGAGATAATTTGCATTCATAGCAATTTTCATAACTGGACAGAGTGACTGCACGTTTCCTTTCCAATCCTTCAGACCTTTTGTTGCAATGACAGTTCCCACAGCGAAGGCGGTACAGTAAGTGGTACAGTAAAGTCCCAACATTCTTCTCTCCGAGTGACAGCCACAACGAGATGTGGGATATACACAATGAAAACTATGTCTAAGGGGAAAAAACCCCAAACACATCAAAGTTGGAAAGGCAGGGGAAGTTGTAAGCAATTTCAGTTTGTGATACTGATATTGTAAGAAACCTCCTGCACACAAAACAAACCACGTTGTAGGCTGGGCTTCACCCACAAACATTTTTCCCCTTGAATCCAAAGTCCCCATCTGCATCTCTGCACATTCAGACTGTTTCATTGAAGCACAAGCACACCCAAAGGCTGGCAAGTATTTTCCTTTTGGTGCTTTTTACCTGCTACTAGGAAATGTTAGGGGATCATTTTCTGACAGGGGACACACAGTTGCAAATTTTAAATTTGCATCTCATCTTTTAAATTAAGATCTAGGGGGTTTCCCAGGCATAGACCTGCAGTACAGGTATATGTGATTTAGGAGTTTTGTTTGGTGAAGAATAAAGATAGCAGTTTTCAGATTATACATGTTTGTTGTTTGTAACGTGTTCCACAGAACACTGAGGCAGAGGGAATAATAGTCCTGTAAATTCAAAATCTTTAGTTGTGCTCTTTTTACTGAAAGCAATACACTAAATAGTACCTGTTTGGAGACCCTAGGGCAATTCTATTTCATAGGATGGTCCTTTTCATAAATTGGTGCTATGAAAGACCAGAACAATGGGAATAATAAAGTTTACTTTGGTTCCAGGTTCTCGCTGTAAACAGACCATAACATCAATAAGGAACCAGCTTAATGGTATTTCAACTTGGGCATAAGCATTAAAAATGATTCAGATATTTGTTTCATAGGTGATTCCAAACAAATGGCACTGCACCAGACATTGGAAATGTTCGCATTGAAAGCCAGCTGTATGATTAGCCTCTGCCTTCATTTGCCCAGCAATTTAGGGGAAAACCAGCATTTTAGGTCCCATACAACTAAAAGGAATTCCCAAGGAGATTACAAGATTTTGATCTTATTGTTTAATTCCTGTGGCTGAGAATGAAAAGGAGCATTCCCTCAATCTTTGGGTAAAGGGAAACCCAAAGGCATTTTGAAGACTATTCACACCACTCAACTTAAAAGACTAAAAGACTGGGCTAAGTGAGCTGACAGCCTCTCTGGACTCCCTCTACAATAGGGAGAGCAAACTTGCTCCGGGGGAGGTGTTAGTTCAGCTCTGACAGACCCTCTCCTCCTCCTCAACTGGAGAAAAACCCCAGGGAGACACACGGCATAATTTATCAGCTGAAATTAAGCACCAAAAATTGTGTCATGTGAATGAACTCTGAGTTCCCCTCTATCGTTTGCCTCAGCTGCTCTTGGGCACTAATTATATTTTCCTTAGTTGTTTTTTTTTTTTTTTAAACTGCAAGCTCTATTATTTCATGTGTTGTGGAATAGATACTCTATTATGTCAGTGAAATTGGTTTTGCCTTTCCTTTTTACTGCCACCCTGTTCTTGTCTCTTCCAACCAATCCCCGACCCCCGATTTTATGCATGAACTATTTTCCTGCAGAAATTATTTCAAAGAGAATTGTAAAAGCCAGACTATTATCCAGTGATTTGACGAAGTAGTTTCCTACAAAGCAGCCCATTTATGATTTTAACTTCCTTTTAACATATGTGCTGTGCAGGGAACGTCAGTCCAAGGGGTGAATGTTTAACAGCTCTACGATACGGGTTGTGAAGCAGCCTAACGGGTGTGCGTGGCAATGCTCTCCGGCTTATTTCATCGGAGTGCATCCAGGCTGCCGTTCTTGAGCACATCAGGCTACGTGCAGCAGCTGCATCCCAATTACCTGCATGGATTACACCCTCCTGTTGAAGCTGAGTTCAGGCTACAGGTTAGGCTGGTTAAAAAGGCAGTGAAATTTAGCAGTCATGGATTTCCAGTAGTGCTAGGCATCACACACAATATGGTAACTTGTCTCAACACCTTTTGGAGGTAAGTATTTCATCTTTTAAAGACAAAGAAATATATATGTAGCAGTATTTGAAAGAATTAGCATACCCAGAGAGAGGAAAAAAGGGACTCCTCAAATTGCATCATACATCCCAAATACAAAGCCTAAAATGCACACACATCATATATGTACTTGCCCACACACGTACAAATATACGCAAATACATTAAAATATACATACATATATGCGTGTGCATATCTGAAAAATGCATGCTGCAGATATTCAGAGCAATTTTTCTCTGATTTTTCTCAAATTTCCCTCTTTATGGGGAGTGGATTTTGTGGCCTCTTACTGAAATACAGGGATACAACTTTTCTGCATTTCCTTCCAGATGTGCTGTGTCATCAGCACCATAATAACACCTGGTAACACCTCTTTCTTTCATTTGTAGGTCTTTTTATTTGGAGGTCTCAAAGAAAAAGCAAAAGAAAGCTCTCATTTTGCAGCTGGAGAAAGTGGAGATGTGTGAAATCTCCCCCCACTTCATCCAGGCAGGAATGGGAAGCAGCCTCACTTGGCTCTAAATCACTTGCCAAAGCCCCCAGCAAAAGCCAAGAGTCAGGGCTACAACTCAGACCTCCTGCTTTTCGGTCTGGGGCTCCAATTACCAGCCGTCCCTGCCACAGTTCCTGCAATGCACAGGAGCGTCAGTTGTGATGAATCTACGTTTCTTGGCAAGCACCTCACAACCCTGCTTCCTTATCTCTCTCTTTAAAAGATAAGCCACTTAATATTTGCCCCTGGCTGGTATCAACAAATGTGTCATGATACGCACTTACTCTGCACCCGTGTTAACCTTTCGAGCAGATGCAGGCACTTTCAGTCAGAAAATCATCACCGGTATGCTCTGTTAGTACATTTACAGTAATGAGTCAGATAAATGCTGTCTGTTTTTAAAAGGCTAGAAGCAATGCAGCGGGACAGGTTTGTCCACCCACTGCATTTTGTTCCAGCAATTCTGGCACAGAGCTGCATCTGGGATCAAATACACTTAGGAAGCCAACATGCCAAGCTTGAACAGTAGGCTAATGTAAATATATAATGGCGTGGGAAAAAGCCTTTTGTTTGTTAATATTGGGTGATACAGAATATCTGTTATTCAGGACAAGGAACCAGAGAGAGAGTTGTTGGGTTACGTTCAGCAATGCCCAGTTGTCCTTTGTCTCAGCGCATGGATTGCTTGTCTCCCTGGGCATTTGTGCGCGCGTGCACGTGCAGGGGGACTTGGGAAGCGTTTAACTAAGTCAAGGCATGAAACTTTTAATTTCATGGGCAAACGGAGGGTGTGTGGGGAACAGCATTTAGCGTGAATCTAAGCGAGAAATACCTGGAGATGGGTTGCAGCAGCACGGTAAGGAAATACGTGCTGTGGAAGTTTCAGCTGGCTACCTAATGCAAACCACTCCTGGAGGAAGGAGAAGGAATGAGGAAGTCAGTTTGCGGTCACCAGCTTCTCTGCCCATGATCTCCAGTACATAATTATTACAGGGCTACAGTTCAGCCAGCTTTTGACAAATGAAGTACCAAGAGTTTTCTCTGTGTGTTTTCTATTCAAGTGTGTTTAGTCATAAATACTTGGTTCTAATGGCATTTTCTTAGTCAAACAGAGCCACTCCTAAACATTAATAATACATTTTATTCTTGTTATATGCCTCTGAACAAGATTCTTATATTCTGATTGAAGGTCTTTTTACAGAAGTTGAACATCCTGGATTTTTTTCACCCATGTTAATTTTGACGAATTATACCCCTAGCACTCTTCATCTCCAAACCCTTTGCAATACTCTGTATATTCTGTGCTGAAAAGTTTCAACAAAATAGAAAAAATCCCTGATATCTAATAAAATTATCAAACTAATTTTATAAAAGGAAAAAGCAATAACAAAAGGACACAGGCATCAGAACACCGAATTTCCTTGTTCCCAATGACTTTCCCCATACTCATCTTTTCTAGTCTTCAGGTTCATAAAACAGCAACTCCTGAGTGCATGCAATGTTCCCATTAGCTCATCTAGAGATAATCTCATTTTAGAGCTATCTGTAAATATCAACTTTCAGTCCCAAAGATCCGAAGCAGGAAGCAATGAGCCATAAATACTCCCTGGTAGTGCTACTGCATGATTTGACTGTATTGGTAATCAATAATAAAAATATAATGTAAGTATGGAAAATATTGATTTTTAATCAGGGAAAATTTTACAAAACATATTTCTATTTAAAATGAGGGGCATTATTCGTTTTCATTCAATGCATTCTTACAAGCAGATAGTAAGAGATCATATGCGCCTTTGGTGATGGTTTCATGAAATGGAAATTAAGATTTGAAAAGTCTATTGTCCTCTACTGGTATTTGAACCATTTTTTGTAGTTTTTGACTCTGTATAAGTCATATATACTTAAAACACATTTTAGTGAAAGTACAGCACTGACAATGTGTGTTTTCAGGTATTCCTGAAATTTTCTCCCCATCCCTAACTATCCACTAGAAAAGAGAACAAACAGAAATAATTTTTTTTAAAAAAAAAACAGACAAATGGATGCTTTTCCAGGGACCTGAATTTCCTTTCCTTTATGAACAGTATCCTCAGTTTTCTGTGTAAAACATTTTGCATTCAAGAGATGCCCCTTTTCTCTAGATGGACTCACTTGAGCTCATTTTTCCACTCCAGCTTTTTTTTAGTTAGCTACACTCCCTCATAATCTGATGCCTGTTCAAATGTCTCTACTCAAGATGAGACAGATCCAAAAAGTACTTGTAGAGGGAGTCAGCCACAGTCCTGAAAGCCTTTCTGCTGGCACTTCAGAGTAGTGAAGTGTTTGCCTGCTCCCATCCTCTCCAGCTGAAAGAGGAGGAAAGTGATCTTACCCTTCAGCTGCAGATGACTGCAAGGTATGATGCATCAGTTTAAGGGGTAAGAAATCAAATCAGGCCCTGCTCAAGCTCCTGACCTGAAACTTGCCAAAGGTGATGGTTTTCACCAAATTCAGCTCTGACCCTACATCCAGCAAAGCTGGACTAAAGGATGATGTGACTTAAATGAGAGGATTGTCCAAGTCTGGCTTCAAAAGCGATTAAAACCCTCTGACTGACTTTTGAACGCCTCATCCTAAATATTCCGTTTCAGTTTTGAAAATTTTGAAACACTTTTTGTTTGAAAGCTTTGTGTTTAGCATAATTCCTATGTTTTACTAACCCTTCAGCAATTCGGCTATTGAAAAAAGACCTCTCAACAAGGCATTTTCAGGCCTTGTCTCAAAATGATAATGTAGCTCATACACTCAACAGAAACATCAGAAAGAAAAAAAATAAAAATCATAAAAGAAGTCCCATGAAGATCAAAAATTGAACCTACTGAAGATGGAGTCTGTGCAGAATAGTAATATTAGCACAGATCCTACTTAGTATATAATTGCAACGGTTACAAGGCTAACACAGTTGTGCACATCTTGTCTGTCCTACATGTTTACACACTTATCCTGGTTGGAAAAAACCCCCAGATCTGTGAGAAAACTTTGCAAAAAAAATTCTTTTATGAAAAAGGTTAATCAAGACCAAAATAAGGAAGAGTTGGGATGCAGAGCTCAAGTTTGCCATAAAAATGGGAGACTAGCAAGTGAGAAAATGTTTTAGAGTAGGCTTCCTCAAAGTCTTAATTTTTGTTTCATTTTTATTATCTATTTTATTATATTTAAGCTAAAAGCTCAAAAAAAGAGAGGGAAGAAGGAACAGAAAGATTTCAGAATGACCAGACTGAAATGAGGGTCTGGTTTGGACCAGCCAACTATCTTAGGTCCATGGAACTACAAACTTCTGTGCTCCCCTGGAAAGAGAGTACTTTTCAGGGTTCTTTTCTTGTGTGTATGTGTGATGGGAAAATAATTTTACTTCTAGCTTAAGGAGCATGCTCTTTTTTAACATTTCTGTTCAACTAGAGCCCGTAATCTATCTTTCTTCCTAATTTGGTAAAAAAACCCTGACCATGTGACAGTGGTGACATTTCATATTTAAGTTCCAAAAGAAGACAACTCTTTTTTATTCCCTCTAAGCCTTCTCAGATATATACTATATATTTTATAAGATGCCATTCTTCCAAATGCAGACACCCAAGACAAACAAAACTGTTTCTTAGATAAATTCATCTTAGATAAATATATAAAGCCAAAAGGTGTTAAAAGTATCTTTTTTAAAAGGTAGTGCGAATATAAAGAAAAAAAGCACTACAGAAAACAACATTTAAGTAGTAGAAACCTAATATTGAAACAAAGCCAGGCTGTCATATTATCTCAGTTTTAAGATAAACACAAGTGTTTAAATACGAGCTTACTGGCCAGACTTGAGACCTCATTTGTGAAATATTGCCCAACAGCTAGATAGTTTCCCCTTTTCCTTCATTCAGAAAATCCTGGTGAAACTCAGTCCTGAGGTCAGCTGTAGTAGAGGTCAGGAAGACCAAATCAGATCCGGGAATCCAGGGAGCACATGCCAGGTGTAGCACTGCATGGATTTAGCAAGCTTTTTTTAACATCACGGCACCATTTGCAAAACACAAAAATACTCATACCAACAGCCATGCCACATTCAACTTGTGGCTAGAGTTATATTCAACCATGAAAATTGTTAGACTTCTCCACACCGTCGGGTGGTGACTGCTTCTGCATCCTCTGGGGGAGAAGAGGGCAAGAAGGAAGGCTCCATGACTTCATTTTGAGAGCTACAGGCAAACTGCTGCAAAACTAGCACTCTGGCATCGGTGTGGTGGCCAGCAATGGAGAAATTATTTAAGAGAGAGAAAGGAGTGAGATGCAGTTGGTGGCCAAGTGCAGAGCTCTTCTCAAGTGACACTGCAGCCCTGTCACAAAGCTATCAGCACCCTACTGAATCCCACAGAATTTAGCTGCTATTATTTGGAAAGCCTTGGGTCTTATTTGTTTTTGATGCTTTCCTAGAAGCTGACAGCAGGTGTCTTTCTTCTCAAGACCAGTGGCAAACCAGGGCAAAACAGCCGTCCTGCCATGAGTGTGTTGTAACACATCCTCAGCACAGGTTGCAGAGTCACTCCAAGTGTGGATAAGGCAAACGAACCAACATGCCCCCCCCACCCCCAGCTGATAAAGCAAATATTCCATTTGTGTCATTTTGGCAGTGGCTGTGTCAAGAAATCAAAGGCATGGGGGACCCCATCCACTCTGGGGACCAGACTGGGATTGCTGCCCTGCTGCCAGCAAACAGCGCCAGTGCAACCGAGGAGCTGGAGAGGCATGAGCCCAGCCCCCAGCACACCTCGCTGCACTTAAGAGATCATGTTTGCATACTCAGGGCATGAATAAAAGCAAAATTTTCCAAACTATTTTAATGTAAATACAGGGGCGTCCACAGCTAACCAGCGTGGCAGTTTGACTGGGATGACTGCCAAGGAACAAAT
This sequence comes from Microhierax caerulescens, assembly GCA_035590215.1. NCBI lineage: Eukaryota > Metazoa > Chordata > Aves > Falconiformes > Falconidae > Microhierax > Microhierax caerulescens. The sequence goes on from JAVJGJ010000057.1 coordinate 13,982,634, forward strand.
TTAATGCAATGTATTTCATTTACTCCTAAACAATGGGCAAATGGCACTCTCTTGCTGTTTAAAGGGCATACCCACCGCTGTCTACGTGTCTGCCCACAGGTGTTGTGCAGTACGAACACTCACCGTCTGTTAACATAAATTTGTTCGCTTGTGTTTGCTTCCCTCTTCCAGCTCGGCTGCTAAGCCTATCAAAGGTCCAAAGCTAAACAAGTACAAACACTGCTCGCAAAGTGTGTAGGCAGCAATTAAAGCGCGCCGAGGTGGGGTGCAGCGTTTTAATCGCGCTGGCCGGGGGCCAAGGAGCTGCAGAAGTGAACTGTGTTTCCCCAGCCATGGAGGAGGAAGGAGGAGGAATTCCCTAACGTGTTGCTATCAGTGCTCCTTCATTGCGGAGCTGCGCCCTTGTCCGCACATTTCTACCTGCCGGTGGATATTCACATGCTGCTTCCCCAAATTTGCTGTCACAGCACCCAGTCTTGCAACTGTATTAAATAGTAGTCATAGCCCCATTTTCCCCCCCCCGACAGTCACATGTGACTAGCAAACAAGGTGCTGCTGAAGTGAATTTATTACTTGATCGGAAATGCTGACGGCTCTTTGTTGGTTTTGCAGTATTAGTGAAAATTCAGTGCCTAAACAAAAACATAGAAAATACTTTGCTACTACACAATAATGGGAGGCAGGGGGAAGTAATTTTAAAACATTGAACTAATATTTCATCAGTTTACAGTCTTAAAAATAAGGATGCATAGAAATAGTTTGCTGCTAAATTGTAACCTAAATAGTTTTTACCTTCTGGGACAAAAACCCAGTATAGTAATGATGACGGGTAGCAAAAAAATCTGTTAATTCAGTGAATTTTCATTTCTAGTATTTTTTTTTTTTTTCAGTTTTTAAGTATATAAAATACGATAAGGAAATAGATTTGGCTCATGTAATTTTTCCTTTGGATTTAAATGTGGAAAAAAAAAGTAAAATTCACATGGTTCACGGCAGTGCTCCCAAAACTTTCAGCTTTCCGTTCAGCGTTCTATTGCTGTGAAATAACTAGAAGTGCATTCCGGATATTAGCGTACGAATAGTATAATTCAGTATAAACCGAACTGTTTATAAACATCAAACATTATTTATAGCACTCACACACACACATCACCATGGAAACAAAGTAATTGTTATACCATTAGGATGCAATTTCTCTGTGCAGTGAGGGAGAATGGCAATTTATCTGCATCTGGGTGGTTTCACGTTAATGTTTGTGGTCACAGATCTCCCTTCCAAAGCATCTTTTGGATGTAAAATTAGTTTTGATTACTGAAGAAAAGATTAGATCAATATAAGAGTGAGACAATTTGAAACAGAAGAGCACATGTACAGACACTGCAATTATTGCACAGGAGCGACATGAACTATTCAGCGATGGGGATTCAAAGACAAACTGAGGAATTTCAAGCCCAGCTGAAGGTCATTGTGGGCCAGGGTCTCGCACCTTGCTGTTGCCAATGGTCAGTGGTTGCTGCCATCTGCTTGCTGCCTGGCAGCCTAAATGAAGTAGTATTGATTACAGATTCAAAAGGTAAAACATTAGTATGAAGAGACACCCTTGTTTATAAACCTACTAGCAAGGTCAAGGATTGAATGGACTGGAGAGCTGTTTCTCCTCTTTAAAGAAAAGAGAGGGTATGCAGTACCAATATTTACAGGTAAACAGAGCTTTGTCAGAAGAATATAGGGGCAGAGTTTCTAAAGGACAGATCCGCCTGCATACAGAGACAGACATCTACTGAAGGTTTTTTTAATGTAAATAAGAAAGTAAGGCATTAAGACCACTGCTTTCCATCTTGCACTTGAGAAGGAGACTATGGTACAAAGGAACATATTCTTAGCCCTAACCGTGTTAATGACAAGATCATCACACCTTGGCAATAACAGCTTCCTATGTGGTCATCCCTGTATAACAAGAGCCCTTTAGGACAGATAACAGAAAATGGATGACAACTCTTCACAGCATCATACCAGACTATATTAAACCATGGCTTGAATTAATCGTGTGTGTTTTAGTACAAGAAAACATAATAAAATTCTCAGCTGAAATTATCAGCCCCCTCAACCAAGATGGTATGGAAGAGCTTACACAATCCTTGTAATTTTGATGAAAGGTTCACACTGAGGCTAATTTTGTAGTATTACTGCAGGCAGAACTCCCAGAGATGTTAAGTCAGAGTTGCAAGGTTACCCCAGAAAGATTGTATATAGGAAGACCCATTACTGTGTGAATTGAGTTTATTCCCCAGCTAGATTTCCTATGAACTGACCTGCATTCTGTCTCATTAAAAAGTGCTCCTGAATTCAGAATGGAAGATTCCTTTGTGCAATCTGTCCTAATAACAGTGAAACCAGAATGGCTTCTGTATTTCTGACAGAGGCTCTTTTTCAGAAGGGAAAAAAAAACCCAAACCCAAAACCAACCTCCTCTCTCCTTGCAGATGTAAATGCTGCAAAGTACTTTGGGAGCCTTTAGCATAAAAAAAAAAAAACTTGCTCAAGTAAACACAGGGTATAATTATCATCATCTGTCATCTCTGTGAATCCATACATTTTATATTCCACTTAAAACAGAAAAAAAAAATAAATCCTCAGTGGGATGTCTTCCAGCGAACCAATTTAGCTAATGAGAGTGAATATCAATGACTGCTGGCTAATCAGAATGGTATTAGCATAAATTTTACTTAATGAGGACATATTTGCCTGGTGCCAGGAGCAAAATGGTACTGAGCTGGAGTGTAAAATGCAAAGGATGGGTAAACCTCATTTGGAGGGGGGGAAAAAAAAAGCAAAGTAAATAAACAGAAATTTATCTGAGGTCACTGTTACACTAGCACTTTTTAAGCAACCCAGGATTTTAACCTCACCTGAAGCTTTTCAAACGAATTTTTCATTATTACAGAGTTTTATCAACGCTTTAACTGCGATGAATTAAACACCCTGGGGAAGAGCGTGACAAGAGATTCAACTGAACTCTTTTAACCTCAAGTTGGTAGGTAGATCACCGAGGGAACTTGCTTTCCTTTTAATTTAAGGCACACAATACATGTGCTCTGCTGCCCAACAAAAGTATATTTTTCCTTTGTGCATTGTGTGAGGCTCTCTTCTGAAAAATGCCCCAATATTACTCCCAGCTTCAAAACCAGCAATGTTACATTGCCCTCTGTCTGCCTGTGAGCAATCTCAGGCGGAAAATTCCCTTCGGCCACTATTGTCTTGAAGGAGTTAAGCCCCAGCAGCATCCCAGTGCTGTTATGCACACTGTGTTTCTTCCTCTTTATATAGGCTCCATATTGGACAGTCTGAGAAGTCTCCATGAATAATATGAAAGATTTTTGTCTACAGTAACACAAAGGGGTTAGAGTTCAATGCTCTCACAAAATATTTAATCTTGTGAAATGTTATTTGTAGTGTCATTCTTGTATATACCTGCTTTGAAATTCCTAACCTTAGATTCTTCCATGTAAAGGAATATAGGGCACAAGTGTTCTTACCTTTGATATACTATAGGATCTAACAATATTTAACTGGTGAAGTCATTTTTGTTTCCAAACCTGTGTCTCAAATATGCTTGGGAACGTGGAAACTCACAATGCCCTTATTCATGACATCAAAATCAGTTCCATGGTAACACATTGTGATGACAAAATACACAGATTGCAAGGTCACAAGTCACACTTAAGAACAGGCAGGGGAGAAATTGTTAGTTTAATGAATAACATTAGACAATTCCAATAGGAATAAAAATAAAGAAAAAAATAAAGTGCCTAAAGTAAACACCCTTAAATGCACTTCAGAACCATTTCATCTTAAGTAGTTCTTCAAAGGCAGAAGGCTTCCACAGCTTTCACCTCTGCGGCTAGTAGAAGCCCATGTTAAAAATAAAAGAAAGACACTGTGCACTAGCAATGGCACTAGCAACGCTTTTTTCCTCTGCGTGCACAGAGAGAAACAGCAACTGCAGGGAAGAAAATTTAAAAGAAAAGGAGCGATGTTAATTCCAGGCCAAATCCCCCAAAGCAACTAACGATTCTTATGCTTAGCAAGGACTGGGTTTTCACACACAGCGATGAGCCACTTTTAAAGCTTGCATTTCCTTGGGCTCTAGCCAGGTATTTGAAATATTTCTGTCAGAGAAGTCAGCAACCCGCAACTGTGGTGCAGATCCTTCTAATGAATTCAAAGTGATTCCTTCATTGCTGATTTCCTGAACACTGTATCACAAGAAAGCAATCCAGATTAACAGGGTTTTAATGTACACAGGCCACCTCTGAAATTTAAGCCCTTTTGCTGCAAGGACCCCAACATATGTAGGTAAGAGAAATCACTGCAACTGACTCATCACTTAAGTAGATAAAGGCTGCAAAAGAAGGAAAAACACAAAAGAAAAAATTGCCAGCCCAGTATCTGTACAAATGCCTGACCCCTCTAAGACTTTCACATAGCCATCAGAGTTGCTTGTGACTTCTCATAGCAATGGGAAAAATTTGGAGTACTTAAGCAAATGAACCAGAAAACCCTGTGGTTAAGGGAAGGTTCTTGCATATGGCGTATCTTAGGCATTAGGTGGTTGGTCCATGAAGTTACTGTACAAAAAAGTAACAAGAACACATTTGACTGAGTTTTCCCTTCTAACTCTTACATCAAAACCTTCTTTGAAATCACAACTAAAATATATCACATACAATTTATCTGATGTGGCTGTGTCATAAAATTGGCACTGTATGATCTTTGCTTACCACAGTCTAAAAGGTCAATGAAGAGGATAGATTCACTTTAGCCTCTTGTTTAAATAGCATCTTATTTTTATTAGAAATTATTTTTTTTTTTTTACCATATCACGGCAGACAGCCCTATCCCAATACATCCTTATACAAACAGCGACTGAATAGCCAAAAAACAAATTGCAACTAAAACTCTACAAGGAGAACCTCAGATTAGCTTTCTTTCCATATATCAGAGCAAAAGATTTGAAAGACTGGAGCATTTCAAAATAGATCAGGGAGCAGGATCTTTATTTTTATTTAAATGACATAAAATCACTGGCTTATTAAAAAATAATGAAACATGCTTTGGTAAGACATGAACATTTTTAACATATTCCTGCACTCTGGCAGTGAAAGGGATGGTGAAATTCCCTCTGTATTATATAAAACGGCTTGACAGTTGCATACATACTTAACCACAGGTGGGGGGTTCTTCTTAATTTGGTGTCTATCATGTGATGCTTCATAAGCAAAGAATAGCAGGCCATGCTGCTTTATTCAATTGGGTTATGCTTTTACTCTTTCTTCCTGCATGTGAAAAGCATAACAGAGAACTAGCAGAGCAGAAGTAAGATGTGTTTTGTTAGTTGTCTGAAGCCCTGGGGCCCGGAACCGGATAAGTCCTGATATTATACCCTGGATTGAGCAGAATAAATCCATTTTGTTTCCTCCAAACATTTAGCCATTAAAAAAATATGAGATAGAAAAACAGACTTTGCTGTCTGCATGCCTTCTTGTAAAGCTTGTATTGTGGAAATGTCAGAATCATTAGGTCATTGGCATATATTTTGCAAGCTAATGCTTCTACTTTAATTCTCACTGGGGACTGCATGTCTGCTTTTCAAATAAAACCCAGACTGAAGAAGGTGAAGAGAGCTTAAAATGATGCTGGTAACACTCTGTGATGGCTGATAACACTTCTAGATATGAATAATTAGGAAATATCAGCCAAGGTTGGTACAACCACAGCTATTAAAAGTACCTACTCTAATACCAAGCCCCACAGAAGTAATTGGCAAGTGTTAAAATCGCCTCGTAAATATTTGTGGCTCCTTTTAAATGCACACAGAGAAATGTGACTGAAAATAAATACAGCACAAGAAATAAATTTAATATGTGAAATTATGCACATAATGGGAGAAGCACGGCGGGTTATACTTCAGAGAAGACAAGTGGATGAATTTGCTCCCGAATCACCAAAGACATATACAGAAGAAACAGTCACGGAAACACAAGCACTGTTCCAAAAATAGTTACTCGTCTCTCAAAACATGTATCGCTGACAAAAATCTGGCATAAGTTGAAGAAAGAGGTTAATACTAGTAGACATAATAACGCAAGTAGAAACACTCTCAACTCACAACGGGATAAATAGCTCTTGAATTTGCAGCGGTTACTCCTCTGCCTGAATGCATACTCCCCAAATCAGCTTTTCAGCTCTTTACAGGCACACACACATACGCGCTTTCTTCTGCAACTGAACACAGAAACGCCTCCACTCCCGAGAGAAAGATGGATTCCTTCAGTTATAGTCCTGCCCTTGCAGAAGCCGACCTGGCTCCCCTGTGCGACTCCTGCAGCCCTGCCAAAGGCTCCCGGGGAGGGTGCGGGGCAGGCTTGGAGCTCCAGGCTTCCCACCTTGAGCTTGGGCTCTAATGAACTTGAAATAGCCAGCCAAAACCACCGAGTGCTACCTGGATTAGTAGCATGGCCAGTTTAAACTGTACGAAACCACAAGGTTAGCATGATTTTGATACCGGTTTATAAATCAGCCCAGGTTTATCTGCAAATTAATTTGGAGTCAGCAGGCAAATTAGTGAACTTGAGTAAACCTTCGGACAAATGCAGCTTTTATTCTGAATTTCTAAACAATTCCTCAAACTAAACAAATCTCATGCAGTTTCTGTTTTCATTGTGGACATCTTGCACAGCCCTAACCAGTTGCAGATTTCTGGGTCCGTTTTTACATTTCTGATCCATATTTCGTGGTTGCATGCTCCATAACAATCCTACAGGATATATCCTGACCGACTTTCACAGGAACTTCACGTACTGTGACACACTGCCTTAGAGTTACGTTGTGCCAAAACACAGGAAAATCAGCTGTGAACACTGAAAGATGCCATTTGACCTGACATTCTTCAAGCTATCTATTTACTTTCTGAGTACTTTATAAATCAAAACTTTCTGGTGAGCTTCTTTACAGTGAAAATGCAAGACCCAAACAGATCTCGGGCAATGCATAAGCATGACTCTGTAGCCATCAGAGCAGGGATATATTGTACAATCCGAATCATGCTCTGATGTAGAAAAGTTTTCATGTTTTGCCGATCTCTTTTTTCAACCTGTTTTCCTTTGTATTTATTTTAATTAAAATCCATCTGGCTCTACAACCTATGCTATATATTACAGACAAATATATAAAAATTGTTCTTTGTCATTCCTCTGAAACTGTATCGCAGTTGGCATTATCCCATACAAATAAAAATGAGTTTACAGGCACTCAGCTTTTATCTGTAAGTGCCTCCCCAATTCTCCACTGCAAAAATGGGTGAGATGATCAGTAAACAACTCATTAGAAATGCAAAATTAAGTTTTACTCAATCCTGTTTATGATTCATTCTTGTCCTTCAACTAATATTTGAACAATTCAAAGCGTACTGGGACAAGGTGAATTCCCAAAAGCCTGAATGACAGAATAAAATAATTTTGAAAATATATACCCCCAAAACATTAAAAATATAATCTATGCAATGTAAATAATCCTGTTAAAGCAGTGATCTTTAACAAAGAGCAGAACGTCATCTTAAGTATCAGTACTTCCAGTGAATGTCTGTGGACTATTCAGAGAGGAAGGTGTTTCACACAGAAAACTGGGGAAATCAGAATTAACAGTTTCTTTGTGGAAGGCATATAAGTTTGGAAACATTTTCAAAAAGCAAATACATATTTTCACAATCTGCTTTGGATATGGATTTTCTCTGATTATTAGCTCAGTGGTACATCTATTTATTCTTAAGTGCTATACAAAAAGAGTTTGCCAAGTATTGGCCTCATGTATTTTCCTTTCCAGATCAAGCACAAGAATAACTGGAACATGATTAAAAAGAAGCCCATATTATTGCTCCTGCAAGAACGATGGCAACGTTTTTGTGGGTTAGAGCAAAAGAAGACACTTACTGCAAGAGAAGTATCCCTCTAAAAGGCACAGAGCATTTTAATTTTATCCTGTCCTTAGATTTAGCTAACTGTGGAGAGCCTTCTAATTCCCTCTTTTCACTGTTTGCTTATTCTAGAAAAGACTTGTTATAGCTTGTAAATTGCAACACAAAATTCTCACTGGAGTGATGATCACTCCTGAGCATTATCTGGTACCATAAATTTGGAGGCAGACCCTAGAACTTGAAGTAAAGGGGTTCTGTGATCCACAGAACCAAAACTGAAGAGGAAGAGCGATCTGATTTCGATACAAAAAGGAAGCCCGTAGAAGCTGAAAGCATGGATGAGCTACCCAGGAGGAAAAGAGACACTGCCTGAGCTGGCAGGGATGGTGCTGGGAAAGCCAAAACTCAGTTGGACCTGGCACTAGCAAGGGATGTGAAATATAAGAAGGGTTTTTTCTAAGTACATTGACAGCAAAAGGAAGGCTAAGAACAGCATGGGCCTGTTGCTCATTAGGATCTAGTGACAAAGGACATCTAAAAGGCTAAGTTGCATGATGCCTTTTTGCCTCAGTTTTCACTGGTAGGCTTTGCCTCTGGACCTCCCAGGTCCCTGAGCCTCCTAGCAGAGTCCACGGGCATGAAGCAGTACCCTCAGCAGAGGAAGATGATGTTAGGGATCACTTAACCCACTTGGACATACAGAACTTCATGGACCAGAGTGGATGGGCCTGAGGGTGCTAAAGGAGCAGCTTGGCATCATTGTGTGGCTGCTCTCCATCTTTTTCAAAAGGCCATGACAGTTGTGGAAATTCCTGAATGATGAGAAAGACAAATACCACACAGCTCTGCAAGAAGATAGCAAGGAACAGGGTCCTGGTCAATCTGCCTCCAGGCATGAGAAGGGCAAGGAAGTGACTGGGAGCATCCAGCAGGGATTTACCAAGGGCAAAGGATGATGACTAATCTCACTGCCTTCTCTGGCACGGTGACCATCCCTGCGGACAAAGGCAGCGGGGAAGGCAATGCAAGTCGTATACCTTGGCTTCAGCAAGGCTTTGACATAGTCAAACCCCAGGACAAAAATAAACAGAATGTGCGTGCCCATGCTGTGAAAAGGAAAAGAGGGGAAAATGTTGGGGGACTGTTTTCATATATAGCTACAACCTGTAACTAAAATATCATGTTTTTATAGGTTAGACTTCAGTGCATAAGTTATTCTCACACCCAGAGAGTGCGTACAGGATACTAGTTAGCTGAAGTTACAGAAATGGTTTTGAAAAGAAAACCTATTTATAGGAAAAAGAATTGATAAATGCTTTTTTTGATGACACTAGAGTGAAATCAAGCTGTTATGTGTGGATGCATACTCCATATCCATACTATTTGGGTATATACTTTCACTCCATGTGAAAGCATAACAAAATCTTGAAGAAATAACATTTATAATTGTTTTCTTATAAAACATTTTCAGGAAAGGGAGTACTTACTCAAAAGGTAAAAATGCCAGATAGTAGGTCATTAAGAAAGTGAATGCAGTAGGAGGACAGAAGCCATTAAAAGACAGAAACATATTCTCAGCTGTTTTTGCTGGAATAGAACAGCTATCAGCGGAATAAAAAATAAGCTTAACAGAACTCAATTTCTTTGTTATATGTGTGCCAACACATACTTAGAAGTGTACTTGGACAAAAACTTAAGGAAGAAATTAGACTTATTGCTCTGAATCTAGCAGAGTAACTGATGCACCTTTAGAAGGAGTCTTTTCTCTCTAGCTCCAGAAGAGAAAGGGGAAACTCTTTATCTATACCTACCTACTAAGGGGCCAAGCCAATGCCTGTGTACAGAACTCCACATATCTACAGGGAAAGACATTTCTTAATAAATGCATTTTGGCCCTCTCCTCCTCATCTCACCCTAAGTACTTCAATCAGGTCGTGGAACATTTCTTTAGAGAGTTCATGCCTGTGAATTTTTAACTGACCCCCCCGACCACAGTGCTCTGCTGTCACTGTCAGGCTATGCTCTGCACCCATATCGTTTCACAAAAGGATATCCGAGCACGGGGAGGTACTGAGGTTTACCGATGGTGTTCTGCTGCAGGAATGGAACAGTATCACGGACATGGAGCCAGTGGCGTAAGCATGGAACTGTAGAGACCGCAATGTAAATGTAGGGGTGAATAATTAACTTAGGTAGGAAAACCAGGACTCATCTAGGGGCCCTGCTAGGCCTTGGGGGGTTATAGATGGTTATCAATATTTCCCTACTTACAGAGAAGGAAAAGTACACAGGAGTGATAAATTTGTCTGAAAAAAATTCTATCCAAACTGGCTGCCATAACTGTTGACCTAAACACTTGAATCCGCAAAAAATATTTAGCGTATCAAAGACACTAATTGTAAAAACTACTCTAAGAACAATTTATAGAGAAGATGCCCTTCCTTTGATTTTCTGATGGTGATTGAGATACAAAATTGTCAGTCGTGCCTGCTATGTGAGGCCTTGCAACAACATTTTTGCAATGATGGGCATTGCCAGAGACTAGTTAATGCTGCAGGAAACCTAACTTCAGCTGAATGACAGTGAATACGAACAGGAAAATGAAAAGTCTTCGGCCCTTATGCATGCACAACCCCCCAGTTCCTCATTTGCAGAAGCAGACTGCAAACTGCTTATGGCAATGGTGGAGAAAAGGGTTTCACAAACACAACTTCCTTAAGAAGGTTATTTTTTCAATTGCAGATGGATGATTTATAGCTAAGATATAAACCTGGAAAAGACCTTTTGTCAGCAGACACTCTGTCTGAGCTTTCAATAAAAAAGAGGTAGTACAAACACCAGAGTCTGATGTTGTTCATGTAAATAGATTTGAGAAATTTTTCTTGGTCTCAGACAGGATGCAGTCTGTCACTGCAAGAGACCATAGCGCAAAATTGAGACTTTGCAAAAGGTAATACTAGTGATTAAGGCTGGCTGGCCTTCCAAACATAAACCTACTCCTTTTAACAGCTTTGGAGGATAAACTTATGTTGCAGATGGTACTTTACTCAAAGATTGTAGACCAGTGGTGTGTAAAATTTTAACAAAGGAAATACAAAAGTATTTTGAAGGTCTGTGGACACCAAAAGTGGAGAAAAATGGTTAAAAACACATGGTACTTGCCTCAAAATTAATGCAGATATGGGGGTGGACGGGGGGGACGGGACCCAACACTACAATAAATGTCAAAACTAGGAATATTCAGAAACCGGGGGGGAAGAAAAGAAACTCTGACTGTAATTATAAACAAGGTTAGTCCTATACACCACATTTGGTGTATATAGGCTTACATACATAGATGAATAACTGTTCATGTTTTGGTTATGGATTATTATTCCTAATTTCTAGAAATACCACCATTAGGGTATGCACCCATGAAACATGTGAACTTACATATAAAATAAAATCTCTGTTTGCATAGAAGTTACCTGCCTTGGAAAGCCAAGGAAAAAAAATCAAATGATGCATTAATGCATTTGTGTATATTTTTATAAATATATTGAAACAAATTGAAGCGGAAGATATTCTGTGACAGTATATCATATGATTCTGTAGTCACAAAATAGCGCACACAAGGTATTTGACAGCAAATGCAGTTATAAAAATCACTTGTTTCCTGTAAAACAAATTTATTGATTTCTCTGAAAATTACTAAGAAAGTCCGCACAAATAAGGCCCACCTTAAACTTGCACAAAAGAAAAAGGAAAGAAAAACATCCTGATGCTCCAAGATCAAAACCAGAGCAGATCAGAAAAGACAGAGGGGATCAGTCAGGATGGGTTTAAGTGACTGAACAAAACATTGTGGAGAGCTACAAGCACAGGAGCACCAGCTCAGAACCTGATGGAGAGCTATGCAGAATTTGCTGCATTGTCACTTACTTTTTTCCCCCTCCTTCATGGACAAATAAAAGTCCTTGGTGAAGTCCAACACCTTATTTTGTCTTCTTAGTTTACAGCTATTAATGTATGCGACCTGACTTTGAGTAGGGATCCATCTCCCTTTCTCCCAAACTCTTCCTTTCAGCAGTCATCGGCTTACATTGAAAAAGCAAAGTGATTTGTTGGCCACCACCTAAAGACACAAGACAAGCCTCACAGAACTTACAGCTGAGGTAGACAACCATGATGGTGGCAGATGGGAAAAGGAAAGCAAGAGAAGCTGAATATTAAGACATAAGCAGAAGGAAAACAGAGATACTAAATCTTTTACTATGTTATCAAAATTTACTCTTTCCATCTCCTCTGGTACCCACTTTCAAGACAATTTAAAGAAACAGGTCATCTTCTCAGCAAAGTGGGTTTTGAAAAAGAGAACATAAAAGACAGGCAAGATTTATAATGTGTATATTAATTTGTTCCAAGGAAAATTGACCCAAGACTACAAGGTACAATCATCCTGCAACGTCTGCCTCTGCTCAGCTGTATTACTCATCCAGAATTAATCAATGGTATTAATTGAAGATCCCTGAAGTAAATTTCTAGATTAGCAGGGAGGGACATATGAATTTATTACAACCTTTTGGCCTGTCTTGACCCTCCTTAGGTCTAGCCCTATTTTGTTCATTTAGACCTCAACGGAGGAAAATAGCTTATAAATGTACTTACCTTTAAAGAGGTGATTAAAGCCTACAGACATCAATAGCAGGTAAGCACATAATTACTTATGTCTAAAATAAAGATGAGATTTGTACACTTTAAGTGCATTCCTAAAAGGATTTCTTATGGGAAATTTTTTCATCTTGTTTTGCTCACCTGTAAAGAGTCTAACAGAAAGATTTCTGTAAAGAAATCAAAGCAGAAATGTTTCCTTGGCAGGGATGTTTAAGAAAGAAACAACATATCTGTTTGCTTGGAACATAGTATATTTTAACATATACTATTTTTTTCAAATATTTCTAGTATCTGTGCAAAGGGGTTTTCATGATAGTGTAATCTACCTTTTGATTTTTCAAGTATAATGTCTGTGCTTCTACTTTTGATTCAGTCACAGTAAACAAGAAAGCTTCCTTCCCATTTTGTAAGGCCTGTTTGATGCTGTTTCTTGATCTTGAATTAGTTGTTGACTCATATCAAACGCAAATCAAGCCCTTTTACAGTATGAATCATAGCTGCCCTTGGCTAAGGGGGTAAGAAGAGATGAGAAGGGAAACATTACATTTCTGGACAATAGTGATGACTGAGGGCTGGTGTGACTCATACTTAAAAGGGTCGATATGCACTTTCAAGTCAACAACTTAGGAGATTAAGAAGCAACTTCAAACGGGGTTTTCAAAAGGAGAAGAAAACAGGAACAAGCAACAAAGTAACGCACACAGCCACATCCTGAAGTCCTCACTGATGCAAGATTCCAGTTGACGCTAAGTTTATGGTTTGCAAGGACTGAGCTCACGGTTTAAGACTGACCATCAGTTAGCTGGGAGTTTCAAATAGCTGAAAGTCCACTCAGTAGAGTTTTAAAGTGATTATTTTTTGGTCAGATTTTGTAACAAACAGGAATCCAAAGCGCTGTATGTAATTTTCCACAAAAAAAGTTTCCTTCTCATATGCATGGCATTGTTATGAAAACTGTGGACAGATCTGTGGTTACAAGGAAGAGGATATGGAGGGGGGGGGGGCATTTCTGTTTGCCGAAAATTAGATGAGGAGGACAACTTTCAAAGAAGTATCAAATAAATTATTTTGTTTCCCATCTAAATTTACTCTATATGGGAAATTATTATGGAATTAGAAAAATTTCCACCCATGCAGCAAAGCATCTCTTTGCTGATGAGAGAGGCAGAATCAACATGTTATAAAATCCATAAGAGACAGGTAGAAACAACACATTATAAAATCAGTAAGCCACAAGAGTACCCTGTTTGGCTCTTTTCCATAGAGAGAAATAACCATTGTAGGTAAAGAATCATTTTTCTTTAGTTCACTAAAAATGGAAAGAGATTTTTGGCTATTCCTTTAAAAACTGTTTGGGGGTGGGTGTTGATTTTTTTTGATCAGAGCTTGTTCCATGCATTACTTTCCTACCTACCACATACATTGCTGCACATATAAGCTCCTTTTGTATTTGGCTACACCAGATTTAATTGCAGAACCTATACTGCTCTCTTTGGAGGACAAGGAATCAACATGTCTTTTGTGTATGAGCAAGACTCTGTCTTAATCCCATAATAATTTTCTAATTCCTTTCATAGTCTTGTCACTGGTGCTTAAGACAAAAGCTTGGCAAAAGGGCTTTAAAACAAAGTCAAGGTATTGCTCAACGAGTTTAAAAAGCAAGGAAGAAGAGATTTACATATTTTTAGGGCAGCAATGAAACAAATACTTTTACTTTAAAGGGTTCAGATGACTTGGTTAAGAACATTTTGAATTAAAGAGCAAACGCAATTAGGATTGCTTGGCAATTACACTGGGGTAATCAGCCAACGATCCTGCACAGAGATATCCTACTTCTATCACTTTTACCCAAAGGAGGCATTGTACTGAATGCCAGTGATCCAACCAGCGCCCGCTATCAGCGGGCAGCCATCCATCAGCCCTCCTCCTTCAAAATCTCCAGCCGAAACCTGGTGCCCCTTGTCCCCGTCAGGCTTCCCAGGGGGTGGGGATCCATGGGACTTGCCTTGCTGGGGGCTGCGCTGTCTGCTGGCTTCACCCGCCATCCACCCCACTCCTCTAGACGGTACCAACCGACTGTACTAAGCCACAAGTTCTGATATGACAGATTAAACACCAAGAATGAGGAAATCAAACAGCACACAAAATCCACCAGGCAAGTTCGCTGGACAAATATTTCCAATTAACTCTGCAGCAGGGGCCAAGCTCACTCGGAAGCTGGCTCTGTAACCAGAAACCTCGCAGTTGGCCAGACTGGTTTCATGTGGTTGTGCTGTGCTGAATGCAGTCCGGCGGCACAGAAGCTATAGTCCTGGGGAAAGGACGTGGTGGGAGGATCATAAAACTGGGGGTGTGTGCGCTTCAGGGCTGGTACTCACTTTTTTTGGTTGCCATTTCGGCAGGCAAGGCAATGGGATTCAGGTGCCATGCTCCCCTGGGCAACTCTGGAAACGCAGATGGTACCCAGGAGCCACGACACAGAGATGTCCCTGTTGTTTCCTGCTCTGAGCAGACTTTCTGCTTCAGCTCAGCCTTTCTGCTACAGTTTTACGTTCATTCTGCATGGGCAACACAGGCACTAAACCATATGCCTGACTTAAAATGTTGGTACGCTTAAAACCTTCCGTCTGTCAGAACTGCTCCTGAAGGCAAGTCAGGCACTCACAGCACATTGCTCCTTCAAACCAACATTAGATTTCTGTTTTGCCAGACCTTCAGTAACTGCAGCTTTCAGGTTTTGGCTAGCAGTGAGGCACTTTCTGTAAAATATACCACAGATAGCTTCTAATCTGAAAATATTAGCGTGAATAACAATGTGTTCGATATGCATTCAGCCAGTTATGTCCCTAGTTAAAACAGTAAAGCCTCTAAGAATTGTTTGAGAGAGTACGTCCACAGAAGGGAATAGTATGCATTTGTGGTGTCTATTCTTGTCCATTTAAAATAAAACTAGAAAATCAAGTTGCCTAAGTTTTCCATTTTAAAGTAACTTTCTATTTATCGTCTGATGTCCAGTTGCTAATTACATACAGGTGGTGTAATAGTTAAGTGATAAAAATTTGAGGCTTATGGCACAGAATGTTTACAGTTTTGCATAAATTACAACATTTTCCAGTGAGCAATGCTATACCGGATTTACAAAACAGAGCCATAAAGTTAAGACCCCGATTTCCCACTTGCAAAGAAACAGCATAAAGAGCAACAACTCCCACTACCCAGTAGTATCTCCTGTGCACCACAGATCACCCTCTGAGAGAACTGAAGCGTACTCATCACTCAATCGGGTAAAGTCACGTATCAGGTTTTCTGCTTTAAATCCCTCTTTTTAAAACATTGATCCAAATAAACATGTACGTGGAAATGCTGGAAGAATAAATTCCTTGGCAATATTTATCTTTAAAAAAAGCCCAAATAATATATTTTGTCATATTTTACATAGCAGTGTTTTCTATTTCCTCAACCACAATGAGATTAAAAAAAAAAAAAAATTATCCACACTAGCCCACAGTCCCACCTGCACCTCCAGCACCTTTCTTTTTGTCACAGATGGAGACAGAATTATTAAGGGTGGCTAATGGGTCTTTACTGTCTCCTTCTTCCACTTGCAGCAGCTGTGGCAGGGCATCGCTTTGGCTCTCGGGCTGCTGCCTGGCCAGATCAGGGCATTAGGTGCAATCACACATCAGGCATCTGCGAGCCCTGACGAGGAGCCGCTGCCCTGCCTCTGTGGGTGGGATACAACCACGACTCGTGGGCTTGCTAAAGGACCCTGGGTCCTCCACACTCACCGTTTGTGACCCAGGCCTGCAGATACAAGCAGCTGAATGTTAACTAGGGGTGTGCCCAGCCCTGTATACACCTATTTATTCAGGCCACCATATATAACTGATTAACAGAAAAGAACATTTAATATCAGCATCCCCTAGTCAGGTCATTCCAGCCTAGATTTCAGATTCATTCAAAGTGAACTCCAGTTCAGTCCTGCATTTGTTTGCCCCAAGATGCTGTCATTATTAGCTGAGAGCAGGATCCCGCTGCGTTAGGCCAAAGGCACATATACAGAATCAGCAGCAAGAAGCAGCAGTGCTCCAAAGAGCTGGTAGCCTGAACAAGCCATTGGGAGGACAGATGGGAAGACAAACAGATGACAAAGACACAGAACAACACTCTGAAAGGCTGAAGTAGCTTAGAGGCAGAAGTCTCACTTACTTTCACCACTGCTTTGGAAAACTGCATCCAAAATGACTTCTCCAAGAGCACATAAGAAGTCACCAGTGAAGCTGGTAATGAGTAGCAGTCCAGTACCCACAGGACCCCAAAGCTTCTCCAGGATGGCTGGAGGCAGACTTCAAACAGTATAGATAACCAAACTGTGAGATTAGATCCGAGTAAGGAAAAAAGTGAAATAGTCCAGCAGTGCTGCTGAAAACAAGCAATATGGCACTAGCGCTAATGCTAGCCTCAGCATCCAAACCACTGAAAAGAAAACCATGGCAGCAAAGCTCACAGAAGAAAAGGGCTCAAAACCTCACAAACAACTATGAGGGAGGGGGAAAAGGATCTGAAAACTCTGCAATCAGCCATACAAAACTGCATCAAGATGTACGGCTAGCGAGGTCTTCATGGTGTGATGAACAACACGCACCCCTGGCTCATGACTTAGTGCAGGCTTAAGATGAGAGAACTGCAACTGGGAAAGAAACTGAATGTAACCAGAAGAAATTAGAAAATGGAAGAAGGGCTAAGGGGGAGGGAACAAACCTAAGTCCCTCATTTCTCTCATGTAAGTAACAGAAAGTCCCAAATCTAAGGAGCAACCTTGAATTCTGGTTTGGGTTTGGCTTTTCTTTTTATGTGGGCATTTTTTATTTTTCTTTTAGTATTTTTTATTCTAATATGATGCCAGCAATAGCAAACCATATGCTGCAAGAGTCGGCTGTTCAGGTAAGTAATGAAGTGGTAAAACAGAAGTTCCTAATGCTTCAGACCCCTACCCTGCTAAGGGGGTGGCCTGGCTCCAAGGCGCTGAAAGACAAACCAAGGTGGAGGCCAATCAGTCCTAGCCTTCATCAGACAGTGGATTAAGCACAGTCCAACAAAACTATTAGGACTTTTCGAGACTTTCTCTAGACACCCTTGAAAGACCACGCAGGGGAAACATTCATGCTGTGTTTGGAGAAGCAGTCCGGTGCTGCTGCCAAGACCCAATTTGCTGCCCAGGCGCACCACACATCTGTGAGTGTGTGGCCCCACGTTGTCCCCCCATGACAAAGGGGACCCCACATACCCAAGGAGACAAAGTGGCTTGTTACGTTGCCAGGTGTGACTGGAAAGGCTCTCCGCAGGCAAGCACACCAGAGGGTTGTGTGTTGCACTCATGGCTGCTCCCAAGACAAGTCACTAGGAGCTCTGTGGACACCACCATGGGGCAGCACTGTATGAGGAAAGGTCATTCAAAACTCCACACAACCACCACAGAAAATTGCTTTACCTTTAACCTTTAGCAGCTCATGAAGCCACGTAGCTATATTCATGTTCTGAGAGCAGTTTATCACAAAGACTATTTGCATGTGCCTCTGCAGCACTCCCTCTTCCCTCCACTGGAGATGTCCAGGTTAGGTCATCTTCTCTCCTGACAGCAGGATGAATCTATCCTTGGGGTTGGGGTGGGTGGGTGGTGGTGTGTGTACACAGGGGGCTGAGTTGTGAGGTTTTTTTAGCATCTACTCCCTAAATGGATCCCCACTGCAAACCGAGGGTCAATACTGTTGTTACACCTTACACTAATATGATTTTGGTAATATCAGTCACACACAATGGCAGAGTTTAAAAATTCTAGTGATGACAGAAACTACAAAAGTGATATCAGATATTGAGGCATTAACCAGAGGAGCATAACACTGAGATGGGTCTGCCCAGGTTCTTATCTTAAGCATTCTAAAAATACTTACAAGGCTTTTAAACTCAATGCTAGGTACGTCTCCTCCACTCGCCAAACCCCAAAAAGCCCTCAAAGTGAGACAGAAGAATAGATTAAAAGTAACTATTTCCCCACCTGGTCCCTGTGTTGTTACAGGGTGATCTTTTGAGGCTTGCTTGCTTTTCACCATCCCTAATTCTGCTTAGAGTGAGGTAGGACCTATGTGGCTTACAACAGTCTAAGCGCGTCTTGAAGTCCCTCAGCATGCATCTGCCCCTTCCTCTTCTCAGAAGTCACCCACTCCCTGCTGCTGTACAAGCTCCCTGCCTGGTTCTCTTTTTTCTGCCTCTTGACTGGCACTTGGGACTTCACAGAACACAGAATAATTGCCTGGGAATTTCATGGAAAGGATATTTGCTATATTGTTGCAAAAGATGATTCACAATACTTGGAGGTAACAGTCCAGAATAATCATAGTCTTCATTAGAAATTAAAGGCCAACTAGCTTAACAAAAATCAATGAAAAGCACAATTTAGCCACTTGCCTAATGGAATAAGTACGAATAAACCTGCAAAGCAGCATGCTGTATGACAAGGTTGACTCAGAAGCTGGATTTTGGCGAGCGAAGGTCTCCTTGCCTGCGGACACAAAGAGGTACCAGGCATGGTGAATTTAGCAGGCATATTGTCAGTAGTACTAGGAAAAGGGATTGGAAAACAGAAGGTATAAATGTGGAGATTGCCCTGAGCAGACCTGAGCCAGAGCTTCTAGAAAATGGAGTGAGGCAATGCAGACCTCCTCTGGTAATGGTGGCGTGCAGCTTCACCTGGAAAACAGGGCTCCACAACAGCCTTGCTCTAAAGAATATTCCTAACTTATGCCACCAGTTTCTCCTCCACCTGTAAAAGGTTCGAATAGTCATGACATCCACTCCACTGATCTACACAGAAACACCCAGAAGACTAACGTTCTTTTGTAAACTACCCTGCTAAACAGATTCAAAACTAGTATTATTCATTAAGTTTCAAACTATGTTACAGTCTGTTAGCCCTGCTGCTGCTTGTTCAGTCACTTACGTGATGGCAATGTTCAATAGAAACTACTCTTTTATTTTAAATAATGGCAGATATGTTCCCTTGAAAAAATTCAATCCTGCAATTTGTTTTTGCTTCATGCATACCAATTCTCAGGAACAGACTGTGGGGGACAGCTCTTGAACCTCACTGTGGGAAAGTCAGGTTGCTTTTTCTGAGAGATGTTTAAAGCCCAGGGAAAGTGAGTGTGAAAAGCTTACAATCAACAGGGAAAATAATTCAAAATAAGGGAGCATTTAAAAATCCTTTCTTTGGCTAACACCAGCAGTAAATGTCTCACTTGAAATACTGCAAGGAAATTCAGCTTGCCTGCATGGGAGAGCTATGGCAGAGCAGGAAACTAAACCCAGTAATTAACAGTGAGATTTTAGCTCTGACAACATAAACCATAGCACAACACAAGGAACTTTCTAATATTTTGCAATTCTGTATAAGAATGAGGGCAGAGTTTAAAATAATGCAGGGAACTTGGTAGGAAGTTAATCATTCAACAGCAGCTGCGAGCAAGGATCCCCTGGTCCTCTTTTGGAACGATGCTGGACTCTCTGTGGGCACTCAGGTCTACATGAATAGATCACGTTTTTACAAAATCGCTGTCTGATGTCCCAGCTAAAAGAATTCAGCCTTTTTGCTTATGCTAAGAGTGATCTGAAGTAGATACCACAGAAGTTCGAGGGAAGGGATACGGTGCTTCCCTGATCGTTCAGCCATAAGGGTGTGCTGAAAGATTTCTTTCTGAGCCTCCTCCGGCACAGCCCCCAGTAAAGCTACCGCGCTGGGCCTACAGAAGTCTGATTACTGTGCGCACCGTGCACTAGCTCGGCGATGAAGTCATTCAGTAGTCTGATTAAAATAACATCTTCTAATTCCCTTTTTGTTGTAATTTACAGTCTCTCTCCTTTGGCTGAACCTGCCAGCCATCCTGGAGGTGAACAAAGAGAATGTGCTAAAGTTGCCAATTCTGGGGCCTGGTGTGAGAGAAAGCTTTTGTTTCCAGAGGTTGTATTTACTCTGGAGACAGTTAATCAAAGCTCCGCAGAGCATTGTAATTCTTCTGTTCCTTTCGTACGGGTATGAACTCTCAGTGTCTGATCCCTGCGACTGTCTTTCAAATCCCCACAGTAAACTCTCTCCAGTGTAACTTACACTAGGGCTGGCTAAGAAAGATCCGAACTTTTTCAAAATGGCTTTAGATAACTATGTTACATCACTTATGTTGTTGTATTTCATATTAGCACCATGGACACCAGCTAACTTTCCTACAGGGCTGAAACGAGTTATCATCAGGACTGTTTCAGCAAAGGACATTTAACGCTCACCACCCAAAAGGGGACTTGGATGCAGCCACTTCCATGGAGGAAGCGAACATTTGGGATAATACGGTCAATTTGTCAAATGCCTAATATAAAATCAAGGGACAATCCACACAGAGACATCCAAAAGGAGTGGGTGATAAAAGTGTGTGTCTTAGATTTTCTGATCTCAATTTGTTATTAACCCTCCTCTAATAATCCACATTGTCTCTGACCATATATGAAGACTGCACATACAGAATAATTTCCTGATAAGTCAGTTGTCTTTCATTTAAAAACCACACAGAAAACTCTCTCTAAAGTCCTCTGGTGACACCAGTATACACTTTTTTTTTTTTTTCCCTCTTTTTTCAGGTACAGCTGAACAAAATAATAATTATTTCAATCAGCCAGGTTCTTAATTTGATCTTACACCAAGTTTGGAGTCTATGACAAAAGACTCTAAGGCAAAATAAAACTACACAGGAGCTACTTGTGCTACTGAGACTGACAAAGGTAGTTGAAAGCTTTCTTATAAAGCATAACAATAATTTTTCAGCATAGAATAATACAGGGAAGAAACTATCTTGGTAAAAGAAATTGTGTGCTACTTCACATGCAAATATTATAAGCCTCTTCAAAATACAGATACTTGATCAAAACAGATTCATAAAGCCAATAAAGTTCTTTAGCATGGACATGGATGCCAGTTATCCCAGATAAACATTAAATACGAAGACCACTCATTTATTTTTAAACTGTTATTTATTTTTAAAATGGTTCCATTACATAAATGCAAAGCAAGCACACCAGAAACAGAGTGCTCTGACACAGGTCCCCTGAGCACTGCCTCTGTGCACGTATCCAGCCCAGAAAATGCCTTATGAGCAGTGAACTCCAAATAATTTCAGCCTGTCTCCTTGGAGAGGATGCTGCTGTATCTAGGATCAGTTCTGGGTGGTCTCCAGTTAAATTGGAGAGACTGTTTTAATACAGATAATTTAACATTGTAAAGCATTTTGTGACTCATTGGGGAATGATGATACTGAGAAAGCAGTGATATTTAACAGTTCCTTCACCATATCTATAAGATGAACCACACCAACACCTACCTAAGTCACCTTCTGTTTGTTTGGACTGAACTTTAGCCAACTCATTCCAGTGTCAGCCAGATGCTGAAGCTGGGAAAGGAGCACCGTATGCCAATCCACCAAGTTTGGTGGACTGGATGTTAGACTGCAGAGCTGTAGATTTGTCCCGAGTTCACCAACTTGTGACCTTGGTTTGCTTTGCCTCTGCTTCAATTTTAGCTTTAGTAATCTTGGAACATGCTTTTGTAGAAATATCTGCAACTGTGGGCAAGCTGGGTTCCTTGTGTGCTACAGTACCAAATCCAAGCAGCAGCAGCAACACACCAAAGAGGCTGCGCTGTGAACTACTACCCAGAGGTTGCCTACACACTGAAGCACAGAAAGAGCTCAGAAGCAAGCTGCCCCCACTCTCCTACTGGGAAAGCACTGGAGTAGTGCAGCTACACTCCACATTCCCCAGATTGAGATGAGGCAAATCTCAGCAGACCACATGGCATTTGCTCCTTGACTTTTGAGCAGCCGAAACCATAAACTGATGATATACAATATCTCTTTGGCCTCCCCAGTATCAGATTTCAATTAAAATCTTTGCAACAGATACTACAGAAGCACAATCTGTGCTCAGAAACAGCAGGAAAGGTGATCTGTGATACCAGCTTTGTGTTAAAATGTAGTCTACCACACGCATGAAATCAAGTCTCTGAAAGACAGCAGATGAGAGCAATACAACCCCAGTCCACAAACCGTTGCATTCAGATGCACTAACAAAAGATCATGGCCAGTTGTAAAAAAAAAAAATAAAAATACTTGAACACAAAGCCCTTTTGTATCATCAGAAGACGATTGTGATCTAATGAGTCCAGCTCAATATCCACCAGAGGCACTCTCAATTTGCTTCTATGCTTCCTCACTTAGGTCCACATCAACATCTGAGAGAAAGCTGCTTCTAATTAAACAAGAAAATTCTTATCCTTTGCACTTAATTCACACTGTGTTAGCATACACAATGCTGATAAAGTAACAGAAGCTATTCTCAGCCACAAAGAGTTAAATGGGGGCTCCTTTCCTTTGCAAAGTGTTCCTCTTAGAAGTGGCAGCATTTTTACTTATTCTGTCTTTGTTAGGAGCTAAGATTGTGCCACTGAAAATCTATGGTGAAATCTGTCCCCTACTGAATGGCAAAACTCCCAGAAACTTTGCCAAGGCCAGGAACAGATTTCATCCTCTGTATCTAAAGCAACTCAGAGGTATAAATTGCATCCATGGGACCTTAAAAGTCAGAAAGCAATGGGTGGCAATCATAACGAAGCTGTTTTTCCCAGGATTCTTAGAAAACAGAAGACAAATAAATAAAAATCCAGAATATTTTAACATTTCATTTCCCCAACCCCTCTTCACGAACAGCTACAAGTCCTCAGAGTTTCCCACTGCCAGTGGTCAATGATATCATTCACAGTGATTTTTCTACACCCTTCATTCGCTGGCCTTTCTTAGGGCTGTTATGGTTTCCTGTGGGCTTTGGTTTGATTGATGTTTTTCTTGGCCATAAGATGACCTGAAAATATAAGGCTATTTCAGGCAAAACTATCAAAAAATAAAGTATGCTTTTTCAACCTCTATGGCCACACCCCTAGGTCTTCTGCCATTCTGCCCAGTTAGCATTTTTAAAACACATTATTTATTTATTATTTATTTGTGCATTCAATTGGAACTGCAGGAGTACTTGAGGCAACCAGGATATAATTACAGGGGCTGTAATTTGGCAATAGAAATCAGGTTCTTCCAAAAAGTGCTTCAAGTCTATGGAGCCAGATTAGATCCACCCAAAGGCATTAAGGGAGCTGGCGAAAGCACTTACTAAGCCACTTTCAATCATTTATCAGCAGTCCTGGCTAACTGGGGAGGTCCCAGTTGACTGGAAGTTAGCAAATATGATGCCCATCTACAAGAATGGCATCTTGTACAATGTA
Organism: Microhierax caerulescens; assembly: GCA_035590215.1. Taxonomy (NCBI): domain Eukaryota; kingdom Metazoa; phylum Chordata; class Aves; order Falconiformes; family Falconidae; genus Microhierax; species Microhierax caerulescens. Next base: position 14,006,627 of record JAVJGJ010000057.1, read on the forward strand.
AGACGTACAATGATGCACATCTAAAAGAAGGGCTGGATGGAGGATCCAGGGAACTACAGGCCTGTCATTCTGTCCTTAGTGCCGGAGAAGGTTATGGACCAGATCATCCTGAGTTCCATCATGCAGCATATGCAGGACAACCAGGTGATCAGGCCCGGTCAGCAGGTTAGGAAAGGCAGGTCCTGCTTGGCTAACCTGATCTCCTTATCTTACAAGGTGATCTAGTTAGTGGATCAGGGAAAGGCTGTGGATGTAAAGCCTTTGACACCACTTCCCACAGCATTCTCCTGGAGAAACTGGCTGCTCAGGGCTTAGGCGGGTGTACTCTGTGCTGGGTCAAAAGCTGGCTGGATGGCTGGGCCCAAAGAGTGAATGGAGTTACAACCAGCTGGTGGCTGGTCACAAGTGGCATTCCCCAGGGCTCAGTACTGTTTAATATCTTTATCAACGATCTGGACAAGGGGATCGAGTACACCCTTAGTAAGTTTGCAGATGACACCAAGTTGGGTGGAAGTGTTGATCTGCTTGAGCACAGGAAGGCTCTGCAGAGGGGTCTGGGCAG
>JAVJGJ010000057.1:14007230-14036586 GCA_035590215.1 Microhierax caerulescens
GCTCAACAAGGAGAAGTGCTGGGTCCTGCACGTGGGTCACAACAACCCCACGCAGCGCTGCAGGCTGGGGGAAGAGCAGCTGGAAAGCTGCCTGGTGGGAAAGGACCTGGAGGTGTTTGTTGACACCTGGCTGAACGTGAGCCAGCTGTGTGCCCAGTGGCCAAGAAGGCCAACAGCATCTTGGCTTGTGTCAAAAACAGTGTGGCCAGCAGGACAAGGGTAGTGATTGCCCCCCTGTACTGGGCACTGGGGAGGCCGCACCTCAAATGCTGTGTTCAGTTTTGGGCCCTTCAAAGACTTCAATAAAGACACCAAGGTGCTGGAGTGTGTCCAACGCAGGGTAATGAAGCTAGTGAAGGCTCTAGAGAACAAGCCTTATGAGGAGCAGCTAACAGAACTGGGGTTGCTCAGCATGGAGAAACAGAGGCTGAGTGGCAACCTTATCGCTCTCTACAAGTACCTGAAAGGAGCTTGTAGTGAGGTGGGTGTCGGTCCCTTCTCCCAAGTGGTAGGACAAGAGGAAACAGCCTCAAGTTACACCAGGGGAGGTTTAGAGTGGATATTAAGGAAAAATTCTTCACTGAAAGGGTTGTCAGGCATTGGAACAGGCTGCCCAGGGAGGTGGTGGAATCACCATCCCTGGAGGTATTTGAAAAAACTTGTAGATGTGGCACTCAGGAACATGGTTTAGTGGTAGACTTGGAAGTTAATGGTTGGACTCGATGATCTTAAAGGTCTTTTCTAACCTACATGATTCTATGACTCTCCAGTTCTACAAGGTGTTGCAAAAAGACACTTACAGAAGCTGTGCCCTGCTGACCAGCACCTCCGTTTCTCCCACCATCCAGAACAGTCCCCCTCTTGCCACAGGATGACACTTCATGCCAGAGCAAGGCATGGGCTCAGGCTGGAAAAGCGGCCCTCGCCCTGATGACCAGCAGCACCATCCTGTGCCGCCTGGGTGTTCCTTTGGGGTTCTTTTTCCCACGAGCAGGCTCTGATAAGATCACAGGATTAGGTGATACCACAGCACAGGCTAAAGGCCGCACTTTCAGCCTCCCCTTTCCTTCTCAGAAAACCTTCCAAGCTTGCCATAGTACAAATTGACATAGCATTTTAACAGACTGCCTGTATCTATGTGGACAGCCAAACATATAATTGAAGGAATATTCTAATACTCAATTAGTCGTATTTTTCAGTTGGTATGAGTCTAACACTGTAATCATGACATTACAGGACACTTGCATAGGTTGATGTGGTCTTTTTATAATTATATACAGGCAACGGCATCATTTTGTTCAACTGAAAATCTACATGGTGGCACTGAACCTAAGCTTTTCCAGTTGCTGAAATTAACCTTACCTTTCAAAGAAAAGAGAAGAATAAGTCTCCAAGGAACTGCATTTCTAATTTGTTGAAAGCTGCACACAAAACAAAACCTCCCACCCAGAACCCTATATCCAGTCCTTCTTGCATGTTAAGCTGCAGCCACGAAGCAACAGTTATTGTTACTGATGCTACTTAGAACTGCATTCCTTCTTACCTTACTGAAGTGCAGACCAGTGTAACTGCTGCAAAACTACTTTGAAGTAAATGACATAAAGCAATTCAATAAAACGGGAAACAATTTTGCCAGTGGGGGGTGGGAAGTGCAGAGTGCAAGGTACTCAAAATTTTGTGCACTGTCTTCTGATAGATTTGCAGGGGAGGTCACTTATGCTCTGATCCAGCAAAGCGGCTGAGCATGGAAACAACCCTCTGACACAACAGAGTTCATCTGAGTCATCATTACCCATGGAAAACATGGGAGCCTTAGAGGGCATCCAGGCATCCACAACCTGGGTGATTCCTGGAGAACTTTAGCCCAATTATGGCTTTGGAAAACATCCAATTTGTGGTTGTAACAATCTATCCAAGCTTATTCTATGACCAGAAAACTTGTGAAAGAGTTAGTTGGACAAGGCCAGTGAGACAGAAGTTCCCTCTAACAGCCAAATAAGCAATACAAGGGGTATTTGGCAGCTCCACAGTTCCACAGCCAGTCAGAGACACACGCCCAAATGATTCTTATTGCTGTTGCTCTTACTGACCTGGCTTCTTCTCCCCACTCCTACTAGGCAGCGCAGGAATAAAAGAAGATTTAACATTGTACCGTAACCATGCACTCAAATCACCTCTTCAGTGCAGAGCCCATGAGGTCCTAAAGTCAGAAGGATGTCCCCCTGTAAAACCAACAAATACCCCTCAACTACCCCAGGACCAGAGCTGGCAGCTTATGCCTTGTTAGTGCTTACCTTGCAGAAGGGGCTTTGTCTGAAGACATTGGGAGAGTGAGGACACCCTACTTCCTTTAGTGCTTTGTTGCAACTTGTAATTACTTTTAATTTAATCATTTGCTTCAGCTGCTCCAGTGACTCATTAGAAAATCAGTGATACTAACCCACATGAATGCAAGCTCACAGGGCTTCAGAGAAAAATATGCAGATTTTATCTCTGCTTTTCATCTGCAGCTGACTTCTCTCCAGCCTTGCTATAACTGCTTTGATCTCATGCTGGCCAGCTTCCGTGCCATCTTTCACTTCTTTTGGGGAAGACTGCACTGTTTCATCATCAGGGTGGTTTTATGCTAGGCTCCTTCTGTCCAGAGATGAAATTTCCCAAAGCGGTGCCTTCTTTTCCATTCCTAAACCCTTATTTGAGCACTTTGGTAATTGGCTTTGATTTTCTAAGACTTGGAGTATAAGGCATCTTCTGACAGGAGATATCAGGTGCAGGCACAGCTTTATGGAAAACATAGATCTTGTTTTCATGTTCCTAAATAGCAAATTAGAATTACAGGTTTTCATTTGTGGGCTTAAAGATCTTGACAAGAATGCCTATCCACTGGATTATAACTCCACATCATTTGGCAGCAATTGCTCAAGTTGTCATGAACAGTTTACATCTCCACCAGTCACACAATTTGCTCATTGGGAAGCAAGTAGCTGGGTAAAACCAGATGGCACAAAATCAAAATGTTAAGAGATGTCTGCACGGTATAAAGCTGGGTCTAATGGAAATACTTACAAGACCTCTAAATGATACCAGAAGTAGGTGTGTGTGCCACATCACAGTTCCCTAACTTCATCAATTTTCTAAGTATTTCTGGACTGTGGCATATTACTTCAGAATGGGATTCCAAACTTTCATTTAATATATATATGTTTTACCATCATAATGACCTATTTTAAAATATGTCATATATTTAACCTTAACTCTGTGAGACACTAACTTTTAGAGTTAGTTTACTGAATTATTATGCTTACTGTAGAGTAAGTCCCATTGCTTTTCTGGAGTTTAGACCGACACTTCTTCAGCTGCTAAATCCAACAACACTCTGCCAATTTAATGGTATCAACACCTGCAGTGACTAAATAAGTGAAGGGGCATTATTTAGCCACTATTTTCTCTACCAATATTCAGCAAAAAGCACCTCAGCCCAAGGGAAAATAAAATATGGCCCAGTACCTACCCATACAGTAATGTAGGAATAACATGCACGGACAAAAGGTTTGCTGTGCAAATGCTCCTGCTGGGGATATGTTAATTTAGGGATAAATTTCCTAGGCTAACTTTGCTGTCTTGACCACTATACCTTGATAATGAACTTACGGTTACAGAAAAAATTCCTAATGAAGCTGAGATTGGAAACCAGCTATTTCACTTGTTAATGAGCATCCTGACTTCTGATCTATCCCTCCTCAAAACAATCGCTGCACAGCACCACTTCTTTTAATTGGAAATTGCAGCTTCAGGACAACTAAGCTGTCAGGCAGAAACTTGCCAAGAATGGTAACCGAGCTGAACTCTCGACACTCTCAGTTGGTAACCCCAAACAGAGGCCTGGCCTCCCCATGGTCCTGCTGGATAACTTCTACCAGGGAAACAAGGAGCATTTCCACCAAGTCTGACAACTGCTGTGATTGACCCACTCCCACCCACCCCAAAGGGGCTGCACTGCATGGGGGCTGGCTGACTTGATGACATTGCTTGACACTGGCAGCACCTTGACAGAGAGAGAGAAGTTGCATGGAAATGACCCTTTCTACTTACAATGAAATAATAACATTTTAGAAGAAGCATGAAGATTTACCACTGAGAGAAGGCTAAATGTATCTGTGTCCTCTCTGCAGTTGGATTGGTCATACAAAAAATATTTCTGTGCCATGTGATGCTCTTCATCACCCTCAGATCCTGCTTTGTCCCACAGCAGTGCTTTGGTATGGTTAGTCTTTTCAGACATTGCTTTGCCAGGCACAGGTGGTGGAGGTGAGAGGAAACATTCTTCAGATGCCGTCTTTGAGAAGTACTAAAGGGCAGCCACCAAGATGGACATAAATTCAGGTCAAGAAGAGCCACTTTTGAAACAGCCATGGCTCCTTCCTGTTCTAGCTGTAGGTGGGGTTTGCTAGCATGACATCTCTGTGATACGGGATAACATCTTCCCTTGTGGGATCTGAAGTAATATGACTTTATATGCTAAGAATTGTCCTTCAAAGTTTTGCCTTCCATTTCTGAGTCAGGAAACAACTGGCCATCCAACATTACAGTCTTAGGGATGTAATCTCTTTGCCTTCAGTTCCCTACAGTCATGCCCTGTGTTAATCTAGGGTAACATCATGTTACTCCAATTACTGGAAAGCTTCAGAGAAGTCAGGAAAAAAAAAATCACCACTGTTAAGTGAAAATCTTGAAACAATGTTATGCTACAGCATCAAAACATTCCAGATGGATTTTAGTGCCCCAAAGTACGGAATATCAGCTATATTGGAAACCTCTGCTGAATTTGAATTGTAGATTTTTCTTCCTTCCCCTCCCCCATTTTGGTCTTCTTCACCCCCACCTTATTTTTATCATGTCGCTTTACCAGCGTTCTCAAAGATCCCCATCAGAGTTTGGTTCCTTTGGAACGAAGCCCTGCACATAAAATTATCTAAAGCAATCTTCCTTTTATTCTAATACTGACATTCGTAATCCTCTAAGGACTTAAAAGCGAAGGAAGGAATAATATCAATTATGGGAAAAAGGCTTTCATAAACTGAAAAGGCGTTTTGATCTGTTAAAATAAAATTAAAAAAATTCAGTCATTTGTGCAATGTTTCCCAGGCTAATCCCCAACATAATTCAAATGAGATGGTTTAACCTACAGAAAATAATAGAGGTTCTTTCTACGGGAGAGAAACACAAGGTTTTGTTTATTTAAAAGAATTGCAGCTGTGGGATAAAGAACTCTAGCTGTACCAAACAAACAATCTTTGTTCAGATATTACAAAAATTGCTTCTCCTCTTCGATCTTTTTAGAATAAAAAGGTGATTACAAAGAAAAAGTAGACTAGCAAATCTCGGAAGATGCTCTATGTGTGGTAGGTATGATCCTCCAATGTATATGACATCTTTAATTAAACATAAATGTTTGCTCCGAACTGCCACTTGAAAATGTATTTTAGAAGTAGACCTAAAACCTAAGAACCATGGTTCTCTCTCCCCACTTTTATCTCTGCTTTTGCTTTAATGCATATCAACATAAAACCACCATATTTGCAATTTCTTTTGCAGGTTAATATTTGGGAGGATTTAACTTGACTTCCCGCATTGTTTAGATTTCTATATTTGTCCATGTTCACTAAAAGAATTTGCCAAACAAATAAACAAAATATTGAAGTCTTTTTCCACTTCCCTGAAGATCAAACTAGGAGAAGTCACGAGGTCTGGTAGCCATATATTTTTTAAAGCTGGGACATTTCTAGGAAACCTGAATCTAAATGACAGTTTTATGTCATGGTTTTCTTGTTCAAAGTGAGGAGCAGAGACCTAATCCATCATCTGAGCATCTGCAGTTAGCTTCAGAACCAGGACTAGGATTCACATTTCTCCAATTTTTGCTCTTGCTGCTCCTCGACATCAAAGCATGACTATCTTATGAGCTGCGCATTTGCTGTCAGATCAGACACTTCCCCAAAGCTCATGGACCCTCCAGCCCTGTCTCCCCCACTCGAAAGACTCTTCAAGCCCAACTTGGAAAACTCATGTGCAGTTTGACAGATGACAAGTGATATGAATCAATTTTCTTCTGCATACCTATTTGAGGAAAATATGGAAAAAAAAGATAAAATAGACACAGATGCAAGACTGTGTGATGCACAGCACTCAGCACCATCCAGTACAATCTTACCACCAGCTAAGGCCAGCACATAGGGACTAGCACTGTTCTTGCTGTCTGTACTGTGCTAACCCAAAACAATCCTCGTATAAGGCTGGACAGCTGAGAGTCTCTGGGAATATGGGTCCGTATGGTGCCCTCATGGTATGTGCCAGCTGAGCAGCAGGGTGGGCTGGCAGGGGTGAGGGGGTAAAAGAAAAGCTGAGGGTTTTCCATTTCATGCCTTTAAGAAGACCAGATCCCTAAGGGACAAAAGAGAGATCAAGAGTCTGGATAGTGTCCTTTCCTATAAATTAACTTCAATGCCCCTTCAGTGCCAGTGAAACTGCATTTATGTTGGAGGATCACAGATCACCCGTGCCCACTAGGAGCTGTGAGCCATACCTGTGTCTCTGGGGTTAAGCGGGCTGGCTGAGAATGAGTTGTCTCAGGGAGCTTCAGACGTGAACACTGAAAGGGGATGGTGAAACCTCAAAAAGGCTGCCCCAGGCTATTTTTTTCCTTTCACTGCTGGACCTAACTTGTCCAGCTTTATTTACTCTGTCCCTCTGTAATTCCCAAAAGAACATCCTGGTCTTCTGCCATATCATTCTGAAAGCCAGTTTCCAAGGAGCACACAAACAGGCAAGTGTGGAAGCAACATTAACACTAGCTTTCCCAAAGTTCATGCTAAGCTATCAACAACAAATAGACAGCAGCTGAGCTGAAGATAAGACTAATGCAGTCACTTTTCATTAACAGACTTCAAAATAATTCATTTTTTTGAGAGGGTAATATTACTGTAGCTCTTCAAATCACATAGAAATACTGTCTGCCACACTAGCATACTCCAATAAATTCTTATAAAATGCTTTTCTACATACAGATGGACATGGACTACACAGCTGACAGTGAAACAAGCAAAGTTTCCTGGCATTACTCTGTTTCTATTGAGTTGCATTGATATCTTTCATAGTATTTGATGCTGAAAAATTTTACAGCCACTAGGAATAAGGGGTTTTAACTTTTAAAGAAAAATGCATTACTGACCTAGACGGCTGCAAAAAATAGCTAGAAAGTATAACCTCTGTTTGTTTCCAAGGTTCAACCCTCCTAGTTTCATACTTTGGATTTCAAATTTTTAATCCAATCATATTATTATTAGACTCACAATTCCTGAACACTTAAGATCCCTCAAAGGACTCACAAAGCTACCTGACTATGGAATTTCTTCCACATCTTTCTGCTGCTTCATTGCTATGGAGTAACCAGAAAACACTTTGTCCTTTGTGCTGTTATGTACCACACACAATGCAGTACGAACCACAGATATAGTCAGACTACTTTTTTTTTTTTTCCTTTAAGTTTAGCAAACACATTGAGAAGCATAACTTTGAGGTCTTTAGAGCGCACTGCTCTACAATTAGTTTCATCTATGAATACTCTGCAGCTGACTGGTTTCTAACCTCTTATGCCAAAAAAATATAAAACCCTTAGTCAATTTAAAATGCTTAAAATTTCTGTAAGATTCAGGAGTTCAACAGTCTAGAGAACGTAAATGAGGGGAATTGTCCCCATCAAAGGCAAACAGATGTTGCTATAACCTTTTAAAAAGCCTGCTCTTGGAAGTATTATAGTAAATATGTAAATATGCTTTGAAATCTAATATCCTTCCTGAAGTGGAAGCCCTGGAGTACAAGAGCTCTTTGAGAGTATGTTTTGGTTTTATGGGATCGTATATATGTGATACTGAGCTGTCACCAGCAAAGCGAGGAGCCATCGCTACCTAAGCCCCTTGGGAGATGTTGTAGGGAGGAGAGTTGTCCCAGGAATGGATGGTGAGTGCACGTGCACTGTGACATCCAGAGGCCTCTGACCAGGCGTTAAGAATCTGTTACCCCAACATGTACCATGAGTTGGTGGTTTCTGCGTCAATATGAAATATTGTGAAACATTTTCTATGCCTCTTTCCATCTCTTTCACACAGGATTCTCTCACCTCACGCAGCTTTTCACCTGTTTGTGAAAGCGTCTGTTTCAAGCAATAAAAGGTGTTAGAGCTGACATAACTTAGGTCGCCAAACCAGCTGTACTGCTCTGCATCAGCTGAGCACCTTATGTCTCCCTTTCTCTTGAAAATAATTCATCTCACCACCCCTTTCACCACAGCAGTCCACATGGGCTGGTGGCTCTGATGGGTTTCCCAGGAAGAGGGATCCTTAGATGAGTCCCAGAAAATGACTGCCTTTTCCTGGCAGAGTCCAAACTGCACAAAATTTCCTCCTTTAGCTGTACTGCACCATTAGAAATTAGTTGAGCTTTCTTTCTTAGTCTACTCTGAGAGAAATGAAATTTCTGTTCCTCTCCCTCAAAGGGTTCTGGCTCCAGCCCACCAATACACTGAAGAGAACTGGGAAGTAGGAGCAGCCATTGGTCTTTGTCCTTAGGAGAGGGTTTGTAATTGTGGAACTTGGGCTGGTGCTCTTACAGTGAGTTAAATCCCAGCTGTGCTGCAGGAGAGGATACTTCTGGGCCAGAAGAAAAGCAAAATTAACTCAGATGTTTCACAGGCTTGGAGGATTCAGCAGGAGCAGAAACAGAGGCACCATGTGGAAGGGATGTCATGGTTCTGGGTCCAGAGGATGCTCTCCAATGGGAAGGCGCAGGTTGCTGAGAAGCCTGTTTCTTCCAGGCCCATGCACTGAATAAGTACTCTTCGAGGGTGCTGTTCTGCTCTCACAAGCATCCATTCTGAACAGTGGGTAGCTCATGATCAGCTTGAATGACTGAAACCAAATCATGTTACAAAGCATTTCATCTTCTGTTCAATTCATGTCTCTTAAATTTGAGGCAGGGGATTCATAAGCTACCCATTGCTTGTGAAGTATCTTCCACAAATATTTCCTTGGACCACATCCAGGGGAAAGTGCGCTCTCTTTCAATTCTGTCTGTTAACTCCTTCAGAAACCTACAAATGACATCTGGAGAGTTCCCATGCAGAAAACTGTAACAACCCTTTGCTTTACGGGTGTAACCCCAAGATTTCAAAGGGCTTTCTCCTCTGAGGGGTCACCCAAACTCCCTCTGTTTCCAGACAGGGCTCTGTACGTCATGCAGCAACATTCATACCAGTCCCTGCAGCTGCAGGACCAAGGGTGAGGGCTGGGCTGAGATGCAACCTCTGAGCATCAGGGGAGGTACCTGGCAAAGGTCCCACCATGGCTCTTTCCCTGGGGTCTGCCCCACCAGAGCTGGTCTGCAGCACCAGCAGGCAAGCCCCAAGGAGCATCCAGGGAAGTAGCTGCAGAAAAAGCATGAGCAAGAAAAAGCTACCGTTCGGTTTTGCTCTAAGAGAAAGCACAAGCAAGATAGGAAACACTTGTTTTACCTAATCACGCTTTTATTTTTCATTATGGAAAGACAGGGCACATTGATAGCGCTGGAAAATCCATCACAGACCATAATCACCCAGACTCCAGCCTCGTCCTCCATTTTTGCCGTTTCTGCACTCATAGAGGGGCTGGAAGTGGATTGTGGGGGAGGGCCCTCATCTGCACTGTACTGATTTGCAGAGGCAGTTATCCAAAAATAATATTCTGGGTCGAGTTCCTGGAGAGGGACGTTGGGGTTTTGTGGTGGGGAAAAGCTGGCAACCTTGACTCTCATCTGTAAAAATCTTCCTTCACCCCTCACACATTTATTGGCTTGTTTTCACACCTTGCCCTCTTTGAAGGGTTATATACAGTAACATGATGCTGTCTGGAGCTTCAGATTCTTCAAAGGTGCATTCAAGCTCAAAGGAACTCCTTGCCCCCCAAAACATCCAAAAAAAGGTCAGACCAGCCCCGATTGCCTTCCTAAATTTTCCCTGCCCTTTTTGTTTTTGAAAGAACCATGCCACTTATGTGTGTTCTAACATATCCCTCTTAACTCAACAAAAATGCCATATCTAAAGCTTTAAATGCCATATGTCCTATATAGACATATGAAGCATATTTCTTTTTTATTCATATTTTATTGGAAGTCTTACAAAGCATACAGAACAGATGCCAGTACATCAAATTCATCATGCCGAGACTTGATTATATAGACCCCGAAGCCCCAACACTGCCATACAATCCTTCCTTTCAGGAAATAAAAGCCAAAGACCAGTTTTCCCGCAGGACCACTTGTGGGTATAAGCTGAAGCCCTTATTACCGGAGGTTCCTTGGATACGATTTAAAGTTTGAAAGTTCCTCATATAGCTGTTCACTCATCATAAGGTACCTCTCAAAGTCTAGGCATGCTGTTAAAAGTAGGAACACCCATCCAAAACCAGGGAAGCACTCAGCCAAATATCTGCTTCCAGCTTAGTAGCAGCAGCCTTCTCTTTTTCCCTGAGCAACAGTGCAGCAGATGAGGAGAGAGATAAGCATATAGAAAGCTCAACATCCTAAATAGGCACTGCCAGAAGCTGTTACTATGTGCAAGGAAACACTGCGTTAGTCCCAATGAAACAGGGTTGTCACCTGAACTAAATCTACTTCGCAAAGAGGAGACAAAATAGCCCCCCAAGAGCTTTGTGTGCTATGCTGTGACAAAAAAGCAATTAAAAATAAATGAATAGAGCAGATTCTCATTGGCCTGACATCTCCTTCTATTGTTTGTGGTGTAAATCAAAGCAGGCATGACATCCTCTGAAATTTTAGATTTATTTACATGTGTTTGGGCGGACCATGTTTACTCACGTGGGGTTTCACTCCACCACTTGTTAATGCATTTGGCATGTTCTCATGTAAATACATCTAGGATTTCAAAGGGAGGTCATTCCCTATTCCCCCCTCCATGCAGAGGGAACATGCCAGAACTGTGCTGAGGATATGGAATGAGATCACTCGAGATCAGAGTTGCCATGGGTGGGTAATGATGAGGTTACCCCTATGGTGTGCGTAGATGTATTCCAAACCCTCATTATAGTTATGATATATTCACAGGAACACATCAAACCCATCTTTGAAACTGTTCCTTGATTTTGAGTCTACTTGCTGCTTTATGGAAGCCACTGCAGCAGTGATTTTCTGCTGATGTAATGCTAAATGGCAGCAAACAGGGGGAAAACGCAGCAGGGGCAGGGGGAACGGAGGCATATTGAAAAGATAATGCAAGGAAACGATGGAAGAGGAAAAAGGATAGAAAACTAGGGTTCCACCATGTATATGAGGATGTAACTTCAGGACAGTTCTAAATCCCTGTTTATAAATCCCTATTAGGAGTCAGCTGTGTGTGTAGATCCCAGTACTTATATCACTAGCCAGATCGGGGGAGACTCTCATCAGCTTCACTGCACTCAGAATCAGACCTTGTCAAGCCCTGTGCTTTTTTTTTTTTTTTTAATTATTATTATTTTTTTATTATTATTTAGAGCTTTTGGTCAAACAAGAGCTTCCTGAAACTCCGCCAAGCACTGGAAGTTGCAAAAATTTCAGTTTCTTGACCAAATCAGGATTCAGTGTTGCACAAGAGAGGAGATGCCTCCATCAACCATAAAATGCCTGCACCAATTCACTTCCTCTGTGAGTCCAGGCTGTTGCACTGGTCCTTGCTGAGGCAATAACCTGCGATGCATAAACATTGGTTCTGATCCCATCTGACATGTATTTTTTTCGTATTTATTCTGTGCTGTTGTGGGAAAAGTCTATGTTGACTTTTAGCTTTATTTTTTAAACTTTATGGTAAAGAGTTTTAGATTTATTTTACTTAGAATAGAATTTTCTTTCTTTTAAATACATCTGGCTAGTTGGCATAAATATAACTATAGCTGGCTGAATCCCTAGAGTTTAAAGGAATATTTCTGGTCGCAGGGGATTTAGCTCATAATTTATTTCAGGATTATGTACTCAAGGATTAAGACAAAATAAAATCCATGCAACACTTACTCTTTTATATTTAGAATTCAGAAACTGCTTTGAAAAACCCAGCCAGCAAAAATATACTTTTTAAATGGTTATAGATTATTGTTAATCTTTCAAGTTTTAATGTTGAAGTTATCTTTGTAGAAACTGTACATATCTGTGAAATGCCTGTTTGCATAAAATGACAGGATTAGTCGAAGTCATATGTTAAATGGGTTTTTTGGTTTTTTTTTTTTTATTTCTTTTGAAGAATGTACCACATCGATATCCCTAACTCTTCTTCTGTACTTAGGATGGCATTTCTGAAAGCACTTAATATTGCATCTAACTAACTCAGTTCAGTCCCCATGGTGGCTTAAATGGGAGCAGGATTAGGTCATCACAGAAGACTTCTGAAAATCCCTAGTTGGTCCCTGCTATTACCTCATTTAGGTCATGATAGCTCATTTTTGATGGATAAAGAACTTCTGAAATACAGATTTTCATGACATAAGAAGAATGCAAGAGGCATCTTTATCACCTGGGTTGATAAAAGCCCAGTACTATTGGGCTCTTACCCAGGTTTTGGTGCAGGAGACCGCAGGAGGAGAGATGCCCAGTGCTGTACCACTCGTGTGACAGGTTGTGAGCTGGCGTATAAAGCCGTGACTCCACAGAGACCAGAGTTTCTTCAGTGAAACTATGGCAGCTGAACTGCTTATGTCTAGCTTAAAACAAACCACTCAGTAAACTCTGCAGAGGTTATGTTGTTCAAGAGCAGCCGGTACATTTTACCATCCTGATGGTCCCCATCCTACAGTTCAGTGCAAAGCCTGCCACTGACTTCAGTGGTTCAAAGAAAGCAGGCTTTCCATGTTAGGACAAACCAAAGCTGCCCTGTCTCATCCTCCCCCCATCCTTGTTCCTCCTTTGTGTATAGTCAGCTCCACAGCCAACGGGGCCATACGGCTGGGGTTTTGGGGTTGGCTGTGTATGGAGCTGACCATGGAGATGCACAATCGTCTATGTGCACTGCAAGTCATCTCCAACAACGGGAAGTGGACAGTCAGAATTTCTTTTATCTCAGGGGACTAAATAGCAATACATCAATACAGTGGATCAATATTAGATCAGTTCAAGTTTACAGGTGGGTTACTAATACGCAAAACCACTCATGTAAAAACCAATCTGTGTCCTGGATTCCAGCATGGCATCATTTTCCCTCTGCCACATTCAGCTCCAAATATTATCTACCAGTCTCCTTTCACCTAGTTCCCACTAGAGCTGACCACAGCAAAACTAATGTCCCTTGTGACCTTATTGCCAGGTGCTGATTCAGCTGAATGAAATTTTTGTATGAAACTACCAAGCTCAGATGAGGAGCAGTTTTAATAGTTCTTGGAAAGCCAAACAGCAGTATTATGAGGGATACAGCACTTGCAGCAACCAGCAAAACCAGGAGGAGCTCAGAGAAATACATCTCATCGATGAACAGTGTGAGGCTTGGCAAAACTGTATGTAAATGATAGTGAGAAGGAGTCATGGTGGCACATTCAGCTCTTTGCTTCCCTTTTGGAACCAGCACTCTATAAATTTTTTTTTTCCTCGTCTTTAGCTAAAGTTTGATTGAAACTCATCTTAACCAAACCCATTCACTTACCCACAGCTTCATAGCAGAGTAGTTGTGTTTGAGAAGCATGAGTGGTTTTGCTCAGGGTTTGTGGATATATCCGCTGGGGGGAGGAAAAATTATTTTTAGACATATCCTGATGCATCATGGTGTTTATGTAGAAAATTCAGAAACAGTTGGTCAGAGAAAATTTTACTTTTACCACGTTAGCACATGAGTGAGAGCTGACTCACATTTTTATTATCTGAGTGGGTCTCATCTACTGGAACCATCATTTCCAGTAGTCATATCTTGTACTTCTCACATCACCAGTTCTTCCTCTGCATGTCTCTCCCACACATATTTCAGCTTCTAAATATCAAGAACAAGGGAAGTGGGAGCACCCTGTTCATTCTAACATGTGAAATAAACTGCTATTTTGGGGTTAAAATCTGCATAATAGTTACAGGATATAGATACTAGTCAGTTAACATCTCCCAACTGCTTTGTGCAAAGGTGCTGTGGGAGACCAAAGAGAAGCCCCAGCAAGCAAAGGCTGCCGTGCTTTTAATGGAGAAGTCTGCTAAACTATTCCAAATAAAGTAAATCATGAGTGATCTTTAAGAGACAATTTTCTTTTCACTGAGTTATTTTCACATGAATATTAATATACCTGAGAGTTTTGTTGCATGAGACAAGTAATCACAGAATCATAAACCTGGAAGACATCTGAATACATCACTTAATGCACACTCCCATCCTAGGACAGGACCAGCCCTACATTCTTCAGTTCTTCAAAACCTTTATCTAGTTCTCATTTTCAGTGATGGAAATTACACCAATTTCCCAGGTATTCCTGTCCCAGTGATTCACTATTCTTACTATTAATTTCTTTTTCTAATATCTATTTAAACCCAGTCCTTATTGTCCCAACCACCACTGGTGTGAGGACCAGAGTTGTTTGTGTTTTCTTTTTTCTAATATTGTGGTTTACTATTATGAAAACAAAACTAAGAATAAGAGGAAACACGATTTTTTTTTTTTCTGAAAAACAAATCCAGTACTTAAGATTTCAAAACATGAGTTTTTTTTTGTTTTGTTCTAATTCATATCTTAACTTACAGGTTTTAGTCCAAAGCATTATGAAAAAAGCTGTCTTTATGGTGTCTCAGAAATCCAGTCCCAATCTGGTTATGCAATAAATCAGAAAAAAGCAGCCTACCCTCACAGGACTAGGAGGCTGATTTCTGGACCAGAATTGTTTCAGAAAAGTTAAACTTTTAGATACTTATCTGAACCAAGCTATTAGAGGCTTGCCCATCACTTGCTAGTAGTCTAACTTTTCACCTCCAGAGACTTCAGTTTAAATTCTGGTTTAGGTCACAGTGAAAATGAGTTCAGCGGTTTGCATCCTAGTGGACTTCTGTCAACATTGAGAAACCACCATACAATCCTGCACAACTGGAAATTTTGCTTAAAAGAAAGCCTGGACTGGAATACCAGAGGCCATAACAAGTTGAGACAGAAGTGTAACAAACACTTCAGCTACATGGAGAATTTTGAACAGCGCCTGACACAAAGAAGTCCAGTGACAAGCAATAGAAATTAACTGCTAGCTTAACAGGGACGTATTTGATGTTTGTCCAAAGTCATACATTTTTGAACCAAGCAGCTTCACGTATTATTACAAAAAATCTGATGAGAACCTCATAATGAGCAACGATGACAGAGGAACCAATCTCAGACATGGCACTTCAAATTAAATGGTTAGCAATATAATTTCCTATCATCCCCACAGAAAATAGCTGTTAGAGAAATCATAGAATAATTCAGGTTGGAAAAGAACTTTGAGATCATCAAGTCCAAGCATTAACCCAGAACTGCCAAGTCCATCACTAAACCATGTCACTAAGCACTGCATCTATGCATTTTTTAAACACCTCCAGGTATGGTGATCCCACCATCTCCCTGGGCAGCCTGTTCCAATGGTTGAGTAAACACTCGAGCAAAAATGATCTATTGCATGAAAATATTTCTGCATGAAGGTATGTTAAAAAGTTTGATACCGTTGACCTCAAGGGAAATACAGAAAATAAGGCATGTCAGAGATAAAGGTGAGTTTTAGATTAGAGTACAGATTTTACATTTACCATAAAAAAATAAGCCAAAAGTAAAATGAAAAAAATGCAAATAATGTCTTCCTGGTCTTTTACTTCTGTTGCCCTTTTCTCCTTCAATTACATATATACAGAAAAAATTGCATTCTCAGCTGCTCTGTAAATATATAGACACAAAATGAAGTAGAAACACTCTTGCTTATAGACAGATTTTAAGAACAAGTTTCTCTGTCCAGGTGTCCCAAAGCTGCAGATGAAAACAGCAAAAGAGTGTGCTTTCCCATAACGCAAGAAACTAAGCGGACTTTCCACCAACTTTTCAAAAAAGTTCACATATGGTTTTAGACTAGAATTTTTTCTCCAATATAAGAATCTGAGGCAAAATTAAATGGGAAGGAACAGAGTTTTTCACTATGAGAGCTGATGTCACTTCAGCTATAGGCAGAATGCTTTGAATTCAACCATTTGTGCTGGTTCATCACTGGCTACAGGTTATGTTCCAAAATCTCAGCTTTTAATAAATAAAACCAGAACAATTGCCTTTTCTTTTTTTTTTTGTTTTGTTTTTTTTTTCCCCTCCCTCTACCACAGCTGCAATAGAAGGCTTGTATTTTGGAGGACCACATAAATGAATACAAAATTTGTTTTCCTGAGTTTGTGGTCTGCCTTAAGCAAGGCTGGAGTCATGTGAAACGTCACATGCATCTCAGCAGAATACCAGCAATGAAGGAGGAGGAAGACAATGGAGTGACTCACATCATCTTAAAAAGTAAGCCTCCACTCCAATGCTCAAATAAAACGTGATAAAAACAAAGAAACAGCCCACACGAGAACTATGGCACTGATTTTGTCATTCATTCACAAATGTAAATTTAAGATCTCTATTTCTTTGGTGCTATCACAGCTTTATCTATAGGTGGATTTCTGAAGAATTCAAGTTCAATGTACGTGACGCCTTGATGACCGCCTTCTCATATGGTGAAATCTATTGCATAATACAGTAATCTAAAGAACACGTTCCTACAATCGTTCCATCTACTCATTTAATTTCACAATATTAATATCTACACCCTACAGCAAAATGTCAGTTGTGGAGCTTGATCAAAATTCAGCTCTCCAGCCCCTTATAAAGGGGATGATGGTTTTGATGGTGCAAAAAAATTTTAAAGGATTTACTCAAAAGTAAAATCACAGGAAAATACTATAACAGACACAAAATACCTGACAGAAAAGGGAAACCATTCAAAAGCTACAAGCATTTACTGGAAAAATGCCCCAGAGGATCTTTACTCCAGCGTTCCTAGAACAGGAGTGTAGTAAGTTGCAATGGGAAAACAACTTAAGTTAAAAAGCTTATATTATTCTATTTGAAACTGGGAACACAAGAAAGCAGAGCAAGGTAAACAGGTAAAATGCCCTTGAAACAAAAGGCTCTGAAAAGCCTTTTCACTACAAGAGCAGAGGTTCTACATAGTTTAAGTTCCATGTTTGCTGATGTCCAGCTCAGAAAGTGTGAGCACAATATAAGAGCCTGAGCCTAAGCAAGCCTCACGCTGTAATGCTTTCAAGGAGAGGACTGGGCCCATTAGCAAGCTCCTGTTCCCTAGTTCATAACATTATTTAAAGCATTTATTTTTGGATGAAAATTAATCAGAAGCCTTGATTTTTTTTTGAGCATTAAATCCCTCAAAATGATTTTTTTTATGCAAGAATATAAATTACCAGATGGGATTTCTGCACTAAATTCCAATTCAGACAATGAAAGCTTGATGAAGACCTATATGCACTTTTCATTTGATATATCGTTGTGATTGCCAATATCTTGCTGTGCTGTCATTTTCAACTTGGAAGTAAATGCATTTCAGTGACTGTAAAATGTTTTGGAGCATGTTCAGGATCTTCAACAGTCTGTAGTACATAGGTCTTAGACTTGTAATTGAATCGGCATGGTAAACTTACTTCTGTTTGGATCCCATTAAAGCCTGTTACTAGAGTAGCCTGCTTCCAAATACAGTACAAATGTATACCCGATGCAATGATCAGATAGTAAGTTTAAGAAACAGAGAGAGGAAGTACTTTCTCACAGAACACGTAATTCAATTGTGGACCTCACTGATACCGGGGGTTTTGGGATTGAGACTAAAAAAAAAAAAAAAAAAAGAGAGACTCCAAATATATCCATGGACAACACATCTGTTGGCACCTATTAAAAACAGTAGTGCAGACTGAACCTCTGGCTGAGAAAGTACCCAAGTCCTCAACAGCTGGAACCTGGGAGGGTGTTGTGGGAAAATACAGTGCTACAACTGGCACCCATTAAAGCCTATGCTGGAGACAAAATGCTGGGCCAGGAGGACATTTGCTGTGACTCAGCATGGAAATCGTTAGGGCTAGGAAGAGAGCTGAAACCAAGATTCTCCTATGGGAGTGCCTTGTATATAGTGTGTACATATATATATATATATCATGAGATACTGTTGTTAATCAAAATTAACAAACAGCCGGACATGAACCGACAATGTGCGTTTGCAGCCCAGAAGGCCAACCCTATCTGGGGCTGCATCAAAAGCGTGGCCAGCAGGTCGGGGGAGGTGACTCGCCACCTCTGCTCTGCCCTGGTGAGACCCCACCTGGAGTGCTGCATCCAGCTCTGGGGCCCCCAACACAAGAAGGACATGGACCTGTTGGATTAGGTCCCCAGGAGGGAGGGCCACAAAGGTGGTCAGAGGGCTGGATCACCTCTCCTGTGCAGACAGGCTGAGGGGGTTGGGGCTGCTCAGCCTGGGGAGAGAAAGCTCTAGGGAGACTTTATAGCAGCCTGCCAGTACTTAAAGCGGGGGTCCTCAAACTTTTTAAGCAGGGGGCCAGCATGCAGATTAAGTTTGTGGCTGCTTGGTTTCCCCCCCCAACCCCCGGCGGGGGGGGTTCTGTAAATACCAGGGGGCTGGATTGAGGACCCTGGGGGGGTGTATCCAGCCCACAGGCCGTAGTTTGAGGACCCCTGACTTAAAGGGTGCCTATGAAGAAAGATGGGGACAAACTTTTAGATGGGCCTGTTGTGATAGGACAAGGGATAATGATTTTGAACTAAAGGAGGGTAGATTTAGACCAGATGTAAAGAATTTTTTTACAGTGAGGGTGGTGAAACACTAGAACAGGTTGCCCAGAGAGGTGGTGGATGCCCCCCGTCCCAGGAAACACTCAAGGTCAGGCTGGACAGGATCCTGAGTGATGTGATCTAGTGGAAGTTATTCCTGCTTATTGCAGGGGGGTTGGACTAGATGACCTTTAAAGGTCCCTTCCAACCCAAACTGTCTGAAGATTGTATGGTTCTAAATAACCTTAGAGAAGCAGCAAGGAAAGTATCTAAAGTAAAATATGCAGTTTCAAGGGGATCCCTGTTCACAGGCATGTGCTTTTTCCTCCTGTCCTGTTCAAAGGCAAGCCAATAATCAGAAAGGCAGTAAGTAGTGGTACGGCAAGAGGTAGCTGCAACCTCTTCTCATCCTCTGTCATTATGGAAGCACTAAGCTTTATGCCTCCAGACTGTAGCTGCAACCCAAGGAAGAGCCACCGGACATGACAAACTTTGTCTTCAAGCCAGGAAAGGTTATGGCAAAGCTTACAATTAGCCCCACCACTACTGGCTGCACACTTCACAGCTGCTACGTACATTGGAAGAGTTATCTTTCAGAGAAAAGGTATGGGAGCTCATTGGCTTTTCCTTCCCCTTGTTTGTCAGCCACACCTCCAGCTAGAGTCAGGAGAAATGGGATTGCGACTGCCTGGATTTCCCGAGCAGCCCCCTCTTTCACTGCTCAGAAGGGTAGGAGATAATTTCACAGGATGCGGGACAGGTTAGAGAGCAACCTCAGTGCTGATTAATCAGTTTAGTTTCAGAAAGAATCTCCTGGAGGATAAATTCAGTAATGTTCTGTTCCAAGGTGCATTACGATATATCTGTGTATCCCTCAATAGCTATGTTACTGCCATGTCTGCAGCGTTGGAAAAATCACACGTTAGAGATGACAGTTAACAAAAGCACTCCAATCACAAGTGCAGTAAACATGGGTAAGTTATACACTGTAGTCAGTATTTCCTGGCAATAAAGCAATTCTGTTTATTGTACACATTTACTGAACTTCAGAGGCAAGAGAAGCCTGGCTCTGCACATAAAACCACTCAGATAAATATGCCGTCCTACTTCTTTAAAACAAATTTTGTACTGAGTCGACTCCCTAGGCCATTTCTTAATGCGATATCATGGCTCTTGCAGAGCCTGTAAAATGTAACTTCACATAAATGATGTCAGTGTAGGCTGGATGTTAAAGTGTCAAATTAGACAAATAGCTGAGATTTTTCAGGCTTCACTGCCAATGATAAGAGTGGCCGAATGAGCAGGATGGGGAGGAATCAGAGCATTATGATACTTGGGTTTTGTCTTTCTGCAATTGCAGGGATGAATTTAGATGAAACCATTCTGCTGTCTGTGGCTTTAATGAAGACCACTTGCCTTGCCTAATCAAAAAAACAAAAAGTATATATTTGAGAACCAAAAATATCTTGGTTTAATGATGCACATAGGCAAAAGTTTATAAGTGGGTAAACTTTCTTGCTGCACAGCCTCAGTGCACCTGTGCAGCAGCTGGATTTAATCTATCGAGGACTGTATTTTAGAAGCCATTGCCGGATTTTAGGCTGGAAACTGAATAGTGCCCCACCCAGCCACGTTCCAGTCCACAAACTACTTTTAACATTTCAGTGAGGGTAGAACAATTGTATTCTGTGGGTTAAAGAAATCCAGGGATGATTTATATGTTGCTGGGAGTTTAAAGAGGAGAAAAGAAAACAGGCAAATTCAGCTGACAAGAAAACAATCTAACTATTTGATCTAGTCCAGTGAATAGAACACCTAAACTTATCAAGAAATGCAATTGCTATTTGTGCTAGATTCATTACAGAACAGATATGTACAAACAGGAATCTGATCAATACCAACTAAGTTAATAATATTCACAGTTTCATAAGAAATAAGAGCTGTACTTCCTCCATATCTTCCAACAGTCACATATCTTAGCAGTCTGCATCAATAAACATACAGATTTAGACATAAAGATCAAATACTCTGCCCAAGGGCCAAGCACAAATAACTATCAGCCAAATGACAGAACAGTAAATAAGTGAGGCTCTGAAGCCTACAGGATTTCCCATCAGCGATTTAGGAAACCTATCTTTGGACATTTTTTTTTTTTTCCCTCCTCCCCTCCAATCATGGGTAAAATCTTGATACCACTGACCTAAGTGGAGCCAGGTTTTTAACCGTTAGCCTTACCATACAAATCCATCTGTTAAACAGATGGTATGAGATCATATTCTGATCTCATACCTTCTCAGGCATAATATTAAACCCATGTGATCTCACCCAAAGCACCCAGAGCAAAGGATCTGGATGTGACAAGACCACCTCAGCACCACTGCTTCTTTATGAAGATGATGAGCAGAGCTCTCTTTTCCAAACTTGCAGAAGGCAGGTTTTTCAAAAAAGACCATAAAAATGTTGTCTGGCCTGATCTGTAAGATTTTAGACTCCGTGACACTATTTCTAAGGCTAAGGGTCGGACACACTCCTTGATGCACTGCCCCTTCTCCCTTCTATTTTTGAAGCTGCTCTACTGGCACTGAAGATCACTATACTGAGAAGTGAAACGCATAACAAAATTAACCGAAAGTATTACTGAAAAAATAAAGCTTCCTTAACATTGTGATTAAATCGTCAATTTATGACCATCTGGAAAAGTTATTCCACAGTGAATCTAACCTAGTGACCCTTTCTACCCATTCAGATAATACCGTCGCTGTATGTTCTGCTTTATATAATTGGCGAAGGATTCGTTTTCTTGACCTTCCCTTTCCATCAGCTACAGATGGACATCCTATCTCACTCTGTGGCTCAACAGATACCGGATATAAAGCGAAGCTGCTCCTCAGAAGACGCTGATGAAAACTTATTCCACATTCCCTGGCATGGCATTGGTTAGACATCCATCTAGGGGTGGGACCCGGGACTCTGTTCCTTGTTTTGGGGCCTAATTATGTGTGACCTAAAGAGCCATCCCAACCACAGAAATTAAGCATCCTTCTGAGTCTGGTGACCAGGACCTAGCTCTGCGAGAAGCTCTGCTTTAGATCAAACAGGTCATTCAAGGCTGAATGAAGTGGGAACACTTGCTTTTCATTTTAATGAGCAAGAGGGAGGGAAACTAGCTGCAGTTGACCTGAAGCAAGTGTTTTTTCTAAAAGTTTTGCTGAACTGGAAAATCAACTTTTCACAAAGCCCCTAATCAACACAGGCTTTCATGTTAAATACAGATGGATAAACCCCCCTATTGTATATTATGTTTTTTTCCCTTAGAAATACTATTATTTTCTTCCTTTGTTCCACATTTTCCCTGGAATTAGTTTTGCTTAACCTAAACTAAAAGCTTGAGTTTAGACACTTAGAGGTGCAAGGTGAGTCTCCTAATCCCATAGTGCAGTCAATCTATGGAAATTAGAAGACCTTCTCATTTTAAAGATTTATCAATGAGTTTCAGTTAATCAATCACAAAAGAACCTCAGCCTGCATACAATTTAATGCCAAAAGGAAAAGCAACTTACCAGAAACTTACCTTTGAAAATAAAAAATAAGCAGGGCTGTGGGGTGAGAAGATTGAATCAAATTCCCGTGGTGTGAGAATGCACATACACCAATTACATCTGGAAACACACAACTTGTGGTATTATTTGGAAGCTGGAGGTTTCACCACGATAGACCATGAGAGAGTCTTTCTGTTGGTGACAAGCCCTTTCACATGTCCTTGCCCTGAAAAGAAAGGAACGCCAACACACCGAGTCACTTCTGCATCTCCTGTCACCACACTTTTCGTTCCCATGCTCGTCTTGGCCACCTGTTACACTGTCCCAGCTCATCTTTATCTGAGCATCTTGATGGCATTCTGGAGCAGCAAGGTGCCCTGCCCAGGCAGTTCTCATCCTGATACACGGCTCTTGCTAGTCTTGGACATATTTCATCACAAATGCCCCAGATTTACAGGGACAGACAAACGGCTGGCTGACCCACCGACAGATATTTGGTGGGTGGTAGAGCTTTGCAAGTAAATTCAGACTCTAAACGCCATTTATTTGAGTTTTGGTTCTTGTTAAATGCTTCAAAGCAAAAAATTAGCACATTTCCTACCATGACTTCTTAACAACAAGCTCTGCAAAAATACCTTCTGCAGAAATTTCTAGGAAGCAATTTCAACACAGCTTCATGCAAATCTCATTTTTAAATGTCAACTCTGATTCTTCTACTCAACTATGCCTTCATGAAACAACTAGAGATTCTGATAGACAGAAGCTTTGAGTGCTCACCATATTCCAGCATATGTGTGACTCCTGTATTACCGTGCTATTTGTTTGCTCAAATATTTATCTCAACAATACCTGTGAGTGGTTAAGAAGTGTTATTAATTTCCCACCTGTGAAACAGGAATTGGTCAGAGACATTAAGGACAAGATACTCCCCCCCCTCCTCACCAACCCCACAATAAAAGCCAAAGTCCAAACAGAAGCATCTAATGCTGTTGAGAAAAAATTCGGACTCTCAATAACTGAGCACATCTTTCACAAACACACTGACTTGGAAAAACATTTATGAGTAAAAAAAGCCCCAAACCACAATAAAATATAAGTACCTAAAGTTTTTCCACTATGCTTGCAGAGGACTGCAACCTTGTCATCAGAAAAGAGAGTCTTTATTCTTATCTCATAGAAAAGCCTGCTTGGGAATTACATACTAGGAGGAGTCCTTAGGCTTAGAATCCCTTAAGGAATCGGAGCATACCCAAAACATGCTTCCTAAATGGAGTTCAATATCAAACACAACAGTCTTTGGTTGTAGCAGCTAAAGAAAATGTATTCGTATTTGGTACAGCCTGCAAAATGAAACCATTGATAATTATTAAGTTTGAATCACCTGAACAAAGCCTTAGATGAAATCCATCCTCAAAACAGATGACAAGAGATGATTTCTAAATGTGACAGGATTCAAATTAATTACAGCATCAAAACATCAAAGTCCAATCTCAAAGGTGCATTTGGGAGGAACAATGGTGACCTTCCCACAGAACATTACCAATGTAATGTAAAGAAGGGCACATCTACCTGCCCTGAGCTGATAATTATTTGGGGGGGAAACTCCCAGTGAATTTGAAATAGGTGGTGTTAAAATCACCGCTCTCTCTTCTGCACACATGCCATAAATAAGAAGTATTCACTTGACATGCTTCAGGTTCCACTTATAGTATTAGCCATTAAGTAACTTGTATGCTCAGTATGCCCTTGTCAACAACAGAAACCCACCGCAAGAGCATTTTGATTTCAAGCTCATATTGTAAAAGAGATAATGATAAACAAGCAAAAGGAGAACTACAGCATTAAAAGAAGAGCTGAAGTGCATTCCCAGTGAGAGGCCCAGCTACTACTGCGGCATTATATTTAGCTCAGTTCACCCAACTCACTGCAGTTTGTATTATCATGCAAAACTTTGCAAAGAAGGTTCACAGAGGATGGACAAATGTTCCCACCTGGGTTCAATAGCATATTACAGGAGAGCAGAAAGCAACTGAAACATGAAGGGAAGAACAGATTTTGTAGCCACTTTTCTTGTTTTGGGCAGGTCCACCAGCAAAAATGCAATACACTGCTGCAATTAGCATCAATGGCTGTGTGTTCGGAGAAGGCAATATAAATGGGCAGGTTGGAAACAGTGAAGCTACGCTGAGGTTCAGTCCACTCACAGAGGCTTTGCATTACCTCTCTGAAATCTCCACCCCCCCCAATGCTGCTTTTTATTGCCCCTTGTAGAAAAACCCAAACATATTCTCTTCTGTGAAACGCAACACAATTGACTCCTGCCATCGGGAAAAGCAACATGCAGTTTGTGAACGACTGCACCATGTACCTCTATTGCGTTACTCTGGGGGTGCAGTAGTCACAACTACTGCTTTTAAAATAGTCCATCTTTCAATTTAAGGAATGGCTTTCACATCTGATATGCTGGGAAACATGTCCATGAGAATTTCATGCCCAGATACTGTTAACTCATCTAAACCTCCAGTGGGCTAACACAACAGATCAATGCATGCAGGCTGAAGTTTACCCCTTCACTATGACCTCAGCCTTCTCTAAATCTTCCAAATTGAACTAAAATTACTCTTAAATGCAAAAGTGTGTTACAGCTGTCACAATTTCATCTGAACGAGACACACCAGTGCCGTTTGGGCAGAATGACTGCAACGGGGCAGCAACTGCTTTGAGCTGCAGCTTCAGGCACAGAGAAAGTCCTGTCCTGCAGAAGGATAAAAAGCTGCCAGCCTCAGACAGCGCAAGGCTCCATCATCCAGAGGATACAGGCCCTGTAGGGATGGAGCCCTAAGAAATAGCGATTCTCTGGCCACAAGAAGGTTACACCACGTGTTACTGACCCAACGAACTTGCCATTGGGCTGCTCCTTCCCCAAACAGGAGGCAGAACTCTTGTAGAAAATAACCGTCAGGCTGAAGATTATATGCATCTACTCAGACAATTACATTCAACATTCAGAAATCTTGATCGACATTAAGAAAAGCAGATCAACGCGGCCAAGTCCTCCCTCCTGCCAGAAGCGACAGATCTCTCTCTCGGCCGCCAGCCCTCTCTCAGCACTCCGGCCATGCATCGCGCCGTAGCTCCGGTTGCGACGGATGTAACTCGCATTGGCAAGCACCAGCCCATATCACTGTGCTTCCTATGCAGCTGCTAGGCCTCTCCACAGCACCGAGCCTTCAATCAAAACAAATTGTTTGTTTCTTTCTGACCACAAGAAGAAGTCTGGTTTCATCGTTTGCTTTGGCTATGTCGCCTGAGTGAAAACACACTATAATGCTAGGAACTCCACTCAGCCCGCTCCGGAGCTAAAGCCATACGGTTGCAGTTTACAGTTCTGACTGACAAAGCAAAATAATTCACAACCGCTTCTGAGGCCGTGGCGCTCACCAAGGAACCCTTCCTCGAATCCTTATTCACAACCTGAGCTCCCATGCGAGCAGGAAGGTAAAGGTACTCGCAGAAGGGTTTTGAAGGATGCTGTGA
The DNA here is from genome assembly GCA_035590215.1 of Microhierax caerulescens. Taxonomy (NCBI): domain Eukaryota; kingdom Metazoa; phylum Chordata; class Aves; order Falconiformes; family Falconidae; genus Microhierax; species Microhierax caerulescens. Next base: position 14,033,178 of record JAVJGJ010000057.1, read on the forward strand.
GAAAGGGTTCCCAAGGGCAGCGTAGCACACAACATAGGGATACTCAAGCTAGCATGGGAATGGACAGCCACCCAGCTGGTGCAGCGTGGGGCTCCCCAGGCACTCGCTCACCCTGACCCCCGCACCTAAGCCTCCTTGGCTCACCCTGGGCTGCACTGCAGGGTAGGCATACCCAGGGCAGCGACCTGCTTTCACTCTGCTGACTGCAGCTTGGGAACAGAAAGAGAAAGAACGTTTGGGAACCTGTTTCTGACCTCATGCTCCTCCTGGCTACTGGAAGAGTTACCCTGAATCCTCCTCATTCTTCATGCTCTGCTTGCTAATGTTACTGCCTTTGCCCGCCGCCATCCCCAGCTCCTGGCACATCTCCTTATCGTAAAACACAGACACCAGGAGAAACTTGTGATAAGTCTTACGAGGCTCCAATCCCACAGCCCATGGAGACAGACGAAAATTATACTGAACTGGGACAAATCTGTAAATTTAACCCCCCGTCTTTTGTATCATCTAATGGTATGTCAGAAGACCATAACAGTCTGAAAGAGGGTAACACAATGCGGTTTCCTGAGACTGGGAAGACTGGAGCCAGTGACCCAGGAGGTCCCATCCCTTCCCATGCTCTTCTTTTTTTTCCATGCTCCCTTCTTGCTGCCATACATCTAAATTTAGGCTGTAAACTAATTTTAACTGTAAGGGGCATGGGGTTGTGACTTTTTTGAGTGTCTGACACACTGTAGGAGCAGAGTAACTAAAACACAAATGCTTACGTAAATTCATCTTTGATTTTGTAATCAATTTAGTTCACTAATTTGTTGCAGGGATTGGCTGAAGTAACGTGCCAGAATTTTTACTGCCTCTGCCATAAAACTGACAAGCGTAGGTTTTCTGTTTTTGTTTTTACTTCCTTTCAAGTGTAATAACTTCCCTTTTCATAAAATGCCAATGTATTCTTTTAAAACTGTCAGGCTGCCATCAACCTGGTCATGATCCAGTGCCAGGCCACAGCCAGACAAGATGAGTTACAAGGTAATCTCTTCCCTGCCAAACAATACAAAGATATTGGCACCTTTCTCACGGCTGCAAATCCGCTCAAAGGGCCACAGAAATCAGAAACCCAAGAATCACTTCTTCCTTTTTTTGGTGTTTGCCTTGCAAGGGAAGTGGTGTTCTGCAAGGAACCTAATGTTTTCATTAATAGCACACTGGTTTCTTTCCTTCCTTCAAGCCTTTTCCTCCACTAAAGTCCTGGATATGATTTTAATGAAATTGAGGATACCCTTCCCCCCTCCAAGTTACACACTGGATTCCTGATGACTGGTTTCAAGGAAATGCTACTCCCGAGATGAAATACAAAGCAGCTGCACAACTTTGGCAGGGGAGACTGCAGAAACGCCACCAGAAAGTGAATCGCTGTCTCAGCCTGACTGGAAATGTATCAATATTTCTATTCAGAAAGGCCATGCAGCAGTGGAGACCATCCCTTACATCATGCAGAAAAAATAGTACAAAAGGCCACAGAACTGGAACATTGACCCCGTTTTTTCCGTATGACTGACACTGGAAATGAGGCTTTTCAAAATCCATCAGCTGGTAAATTAATACATCAGCATAGTCAGAGTTTTAAGACAGATCTTTAAAGCAGTGGTAGCTTCACGTGATTTTGAGACTGTGCCTACATTCTTTGCTCCTACATGCCCTCAAAATTCCTGTTGCTTTTAAATGATTTGAGATGTATGTGGGCAGTACTGAACCATCACCTCCTACCTCCATCCCTCATCTGGGATTTCAAAAGGGGATTTTAATTTTACAGCCTTTTAATTTTACAGTTCTGAAAGTGCATCAAGAATTGTGATGGAAACAAGTGTCTCCATGCAGTACTTTCTATGTCCCTTACCCTAGTCAATGCAGAACCCAACGCTTTGCACATGTAGAGAACAGGTAGAGATTGCAAGAAGATCCAGTTAGTGCTGCTGGGAAAATTTTCTTTTTTTTAAGCAATTTCAATTGTATGACCATAAAGTATACAGCCAACCTAGAAATACCAGTGCATCAATCCTCCCTGACCAATTTATTGAGCACCACGGCACTTTTATGGTTGCTAAGCTGAGAAAAGTTAGCCTGGACTCTGACTGAAGTCAAGCTGGTAGCTTGGTAGCTCATAGCACCACTAGCAGCAGAGATTCCCGGAGCCAGATTCTGCCTGCAACTCAATGTGGACAACTCCCTGTTTCCAATAAGGTAGAATGAAGGTAAATTAAAGGCAGGATTTGCACCCACAGTAATAAAATAGTTAACAATGCCAAGTCATATTCCAAAACTGAGACAGCTGCACATGCTTGCATTCAGCCACGCTTGCAGCATTAAAAGTAGTAAATACTGTTTTCTTTCACAACAGCAAGCATATAGGGATATATTATCAGGTATTTGCTGATAATGGTGTGTAATGGAGCAATAATGGTATGTTATGAAGTGATAATAGTATGAAGGAAAGGTGAAATTTTTTCAGTATGACTTTTCAAAGTAGAAATGTCCTCTGGAAATCTTTTGGTTAACTAATATATTACTGATACTTATTGATATTACTGATAATTACTTCCAATTAGAGCAAATACGCATGTGTAAGCACACACAGTACTGTGAAAATGCCTGCACAACTAGTATCTACCACACACATATTTTTTGAAAACTTGGACTAGAGTTGGAATGTAGTCAGCTTTGGGCTCTACACAAACTATTTAGCAATAGACAATAGTCCTTTAATCAAGGATTTGGGCAAGGTATTACCTTTGGGAAACTTGAATAAGAATTCATAGCAGTAGGTTACGGCTCCCCAGACTGGGAAGGGTAAATAACTAGTATTCACAATGCCAGTGTTTGCATCCTTTAATCCGACACGAGGTATCATTAGAAAGGTAATGTTTGCAGTCACGTTATAAATCATAAATCCCAAAGCATGCATTGTTAGAGAGATGGTAGATGAATATCAAACACACTGATTTTAAGGTATGAGTCTGAGACAAGCATGCAGAAGATGATAGTAAAAACTTTTGCAATACTGCAACTCAATCATTCTGGAAGCATGAAAAGAATGATTAAAGAAAATAAAAAAAGAGAAAGGTGACACAGCTCACTGAAAGCATGAAGTGATTTGGGAGTTTGTCTAGTTCTGCTTAGGAAGCCAAATGAACCACTCACCAAGGGAAAACAATATCTAGTAAGGAAAGGAAATCAGATGAATACACAATTTACACACTGTCTAGATAAGAGATATTTACCTTCAGATAACTTTAAACTTAACTACTGAAATCAAGTCTTTCCGGTCTCCAAAACTCTTGTGACTTAGACCAACATCTTAATAGCTCTAATCCATGTAGTTGGAGATGGGGGGGGGGGGGGGGGGAGAATAAAA
>JAVJGJ010000057.1:14041739-14054269 GCA_035590215.1 Microhierax caerulescens
CCCCCCCCCCCCGTTTTTTTTTTTTTTTTAAAAAAAAAAGTATAAAACCCATTAGTTTCCTAGTTTAAAACTCTCACTGAAAACACTTTAAAATCTGATACTAAACAGCTCAGCCATAGTCCTGATACAAAATACAGTACTACAGATGACACACTGGGAAAAATAAAACAAAATTAACATACCAATGTTTGTGGCTGGACCACTATACCATTACTGGCATTTTGCTTATGTAGTGATTCCATTGGTGTTTTGCATTACATGGCAAAACCATAGGTTCCCCTTCTAAGAAAAGAATTGCTTAATGTGCCAAATGGTACATCTGGAGAGTAGTACTGCCAGCCTGCAATGCTAAAGAAAAAAAAAATAAAAAAGAAAACAAAAAGATTATTCTGATGCTTGCTGGCTAGGTTTCTAAATGATGATGCTCCTCACAATATTCCTGTTGAGAATCATATTTTGGTAATGTATTGTCTGAGGCTTTGAGGCTGGAAAGCATCTTTAATCCATTATTCTAGGCTTTTTATTTTTTGGCAAATCCTGTAGCTGCAGGGGAGACGACTGTGGTTTTGGTGAGATAACATGTATTATTAGTGCCTTGATTTAGCTTTTTAATTAAAATATTCTGTTGCCTTCCACTGTCAGAGACACTATCAGGCACAGAATTTGTTTGATCTCTGAATGAGTATAAAGTAAAATGAAGCCTTTTGCCTTATAGTGTGGATTTAGTGTCATATGGTACTTTGGGTTCAGCATATACCTCAGAGAAAACAGGTAGAAAGGATCTATCAGTTCATACATGGTCCGTTACAACATGTTTTCCCAAACTGTATTACACTACTACTGCATAAAGTCTAGTCAGCCCTTCCAAGCAGTGGCTTCTGCTACTTCTTTGGAAGGTTACTGCACCAAGCAAGTGGCTACTGGCAACGGGACTCCTGCATGGGGGGACCGCCGTGCCCCATCTACTGTTACAGGGCTCTGGGTAGCTAAAAGACTCTGACTGCACAACTGCCAGTGGAGACCTGAGGTGTAGCAGACCTTCACTTGAAGTTTTTAATTTAATTAGTTTCAAACTATGCCTCCTTTTGAGGCATTTTCTTCCTGACATTTTCACAGAAACAAAGAGAAAACATCCCAAGCATTTTAGACTGGAGATTCAAGTTTGCACAGAATGATACAAGCAGCAGTCAGATCTGCTATGATTTGATGCCAGTGATATAAAATATAACCTGTATTAGCAAAAGTAACGTAACAGAGGTCACAGAAGATGCTACTGCAGCAAAGCACACAAGTAATTAATGGTAGGTTCAAGACATCACCAAAACACATCTGTCCCAGCAGACAAGCAGGGCAAGGCAGGGATAGAAAGACGCCTTGGAGCAAGGCTCTGTGTTGCTAAAGCTGTGCCAAACCATCCCAGAACACAACTGTGCAAATCTGCAGCCGTTTCAGAAGCTGAAGGAGCTTTCTGGTTTTGAGGTTTATAACAGTCCCTGCATTACAAAAGGCCATCCAAAGAATACGGATGATTTTTTTCCACTAAAGGTGAATGATTTTCCAACTGAATACCTCCCTGATTCAATGGTTCTGGGCATACTTTCTAGAGTTTTTGGAAAGAGACGTACATGATAGATCTTGGAGCAAAAGTTCCCAAAAGCATTGCTCTGGAGTTGTTCATGACCAGTCTGAAACAGTTTGTGGACCATAGTATACACTTGGTGGAGAAAAAAGGGGATGCCCGTTTCTAAAGAGTATTTCACACCAAAAAATTCCAGAGAGCAAGCTGAGATAGTCGAGACAGGGTACTTAATATGGCAATACAAATGCTTCAGGGATGACACATCAGTGCATGTGACAATGTAGACACAACACAGGTAAGATATTTGGAATTCTGTAAGAGGCTACGGGTCATTATTACCAGCTTGCACTGCTAGGTTAGGGCTGGGAGGGGGAGGCGAGTAGGGACGTGCCTTTTGGGTTACATCCCTTGGAGGCTGCCTTCATGCTGTGAAATTTCTTATCAGTTGGAACAGAGACACTGATGGAGTTGGCTTGGTCAAAATACTGGTTTTGAATGGCACGTGTATGGCCACTATCTGCCTTCTTCCCTGCCAGCTTAGGTATATGTAACTGTGCAACAGACGTCCCTTCAGCTCTGCTGGGTAGCTACGCTACTCCAGTCGTAACTAGGCAATCACCACTTCCCATAGTATTAATGGATACTGAAAAATAGAATTAAATCCATACTGATCTTTTCAAAAGTGTCTGTCATCACCTTCCCTACACAGACAAGTTGCCAGCCATCACAGGAAGGTTCCATGTTTTGTAATGTGAATTCTGTAAATTGCTTTGGCATTTATCCGTGCTTCCCACATCTGGAAGCACCTCCTCACAAACTGACTACACACATTAAAAGACAGACTTGAAGTTTGCAAATAAGTCAAGTTTGGCAAACAAACTCATTTGTCCTCCAAATGCATTGACATTTTTCATCTCACACAGCAGATCCTTTATTTCCCCAAAGATCAGAATTTTTACATTCCAGAAGGTAGTTTTCAGGATTGCTCTTTAGTTCCTTCCTGAAGAAACATGTTTGAAAATTGATCTTATCTAAGTTATTTCCCTTCTCTGACACAGAATATTAATGGAAATTTGAACAAAGAATTCAGGGCAGCATGCCTGTTGACAAGTGGATGAGGAGTGCCTACATTTAGACACAAGCTATGCAACTTTTCGAACAGCTTTGGGAGACTGATCTCTACAGACCTGATGTTATTTGTTTACTTTCAACGTCCAGACCTGTGCTTCATTTTACTGAACCATCAGCTCTGAAATCTTTCCAGTGACAATTAATGTGCATCTCTTCTTTTAGTCTCAGACACCAGATCTACAAGTATGGCTCTCATGGCACGTATAATGAATTTCTGCTTATTTTTATGTAGTGAAAAGATTGTTTTTCCTGAAAATAATGTAATAGCAAAAGAACAATGTTCACAGTGAAAATACATGTGGCATGGTTTTATCCTACAATAATGTAACAGTTCCTTAATATTTAACTTTCATAATAACAGCTAAATTAGATACATGCTTTCAGAGACACAAACTGTTCCAAGCCTTGCTGTTTCACAGATGGTGGATGCAGAGATTAAGCGGCTGGCTGAAAGGAACACAGGAAATCTGTGGCAAAGTCAAAACCTGATCCAAGAACTCCTGATTCCTATCCGTTGTCTGAACCACAAGACATTTGTGTCTTCCAACTGGTATTATTATTTTGTACCTGACATATTGCTTGCTCTCACCACAACCTGTTATCACAGCTCTTGAAACCATTAGAAAACACCAGCTCTTATCTTCAATAACCCCCACGTTCGGTCTCACAAGCCCTAACCCCCCCTCAAACCTGGGTGGAGGTCCAGGAGCTCCTTCCACCGTCGTTCCCAGACACACAGCACTGACAGCCCTCCCCTCCCCAGTCCCATAAACACACCACCACACAACCCACCACCTCCCAACCCCCTGAGCACAATCTGCTTCACAATCGATTTGCTAAACCTGCAAAAGCGGCCGCCTAGCTGCTGAGCCAAGTGTAGTACGTGAGTTGTCTCTGTTCATTAGTGTCTTGAAGGTACGTGTGGTTCAGAAGCCCCTTTCTGGTCTGGGAGGTCCACGCTCACCCTGGTGCCCAGCAGCTTCATCCAGCCAGCTCTGAGCTGCCACTGCTGTTGGGAGGGACCATGCAGTAAATGTCACCTCTACAAATACATTTCTGCAGAATTTAAATTCCAGGAAAGAAAACCCCAAAGCTTTCACCTTTATTTGGGATAACTGAGAACATGGAAACTGCAAGACTCTGTGGGAGGGATTCAGAAAAATACAACCAGCTGTTAACCACTTCAAGTTACTGTGTGTCAATGGGAATTAAATATGACGTGTGTCTTCGAAAGCCTTTCTGGTGTGATTTGCCTACAGCTGCAAAGCTCACACCAGAAATACAATCCAGGAATTGCATACCATTGTGTCCTGGCACCGATCACCCCAAACCGGCTCGCTGCACCTTGCGTTCGCGTGTGGACTACCTCAGGTTCTTGCCAGGTGAAAAGAAACCATGGTGGTTTGGAAGCCATCAAATCCATCTTCCACAAATTTTCTAAAACTCAGAAAAAAAACCCAAAACAAACATGAAAAATATTTGTTTGAAAAATAAATTAATATAGAAGTCTACAGTGCACAGAAAAATTAAAATTAATCACCATTTCAAAACCAGCAATGAGTCCTCTTTTAAAAATTCTCTAGTTTTCACGAAGACACATTCCTTTGTTTATTGTTCCATAAACCAGTTCATCCAGATTTGTTCCTGTTATCCAGATTCCATAATTTACAGTGGACTAAAAAGGAAAAGCTTTTTCCTTTTCTGTCAATGGATGCCAGGCAACTTGTGATTAAAAAAGATTTTTGGGATGAAGTTTCCAAGTAACCATGGAAAAAACACATATTGATCATTTGACTTCAGTGTTCTCCATTTCCCAAGGGAAAGAACGTAAAAACATGCATTTGTTTACATCAGGTCAAAAAGGAAAGAATGACTGTAATACTGCCCTGTCCAACATTATTGCGTCGCTTTCTCAGCGTCTGCTGATGTTTGAAGTGAATCTGCACAAAGTGTACCTTCGCTAAACTTCTAAAACTAGGTGAAATCTCAATTATTTCTGAACAGCAAAATCAAAATTAGCTGAAAATGGATAGGCAAAACCAATGCCATCTTCTTTCTCTCTCTCTGTCCACCAGCAGGAGCTGGCAAAGCCTATCTGAATTTGTATTTGAACCCCACCAGCACCACTGCAAATGTGTTACTCAGAAATCTCAGTACAATGGAGTTTATTTAAATACTACAAAAAAATTCTGGTCTCTGCCTCCAGTTTGACCAGTCTTCATAGAAATGTGAGGAAGCTGTGGAATGGTAATGACAGCAGATAAGGAAAAGAGGATTATCATCAAAGAGACTTACCTTACAGTGATCATTTGTGAATATTTGAGCTACGCCTTCCATTATCATAGAATTCACCATATTCTTTATATTATAGATACAGAAATGACCAGGAAATATTAATTTCAAACTATGAAGTTATCCCAAAGGGGAACACTTTGAAAAAATAGAACACCTTACTTGTGCTACTTATGAATTTAGTTGCACAACATGGAAAACAGGGCTGTGGTCTTCCTGACAAACATAAAATGAAAACAAATAGGTCTCATGTGGAGACTCATGCTGTTAATTTGATCGGTAACCCCTGGAAGACACTCTGTCATTAGCATATTATCCTCCTGTTCCACAGCACATCTGACAATTTATTTCTGACAATTTGCTATTACTCCTGGGTGCAGCGGGCAGCCTCCCATGTGTAGCAGGCTCCAAAAGAGCACACTCCTAAACTCACAGTGCCTCATGGGCTCTGGTAATTATTACAGTGAGAAAGGACAAGATACTGAACATTTTCTGTGAGACTTCTGCTTAGCAATTCACAAAATTGGATTTGTAATCTTATGAACTTTGTTACCTCAGCAATAAGACAGGATTATTTTTATAAGTTTGGGGTTTTTTTTTTGGTTTTGTTTGTTTGTTTGTTTTTATAGGGAGTGGTAGGAGATAGCAGGACAGCAGTGAATGAAACAGAAGGTATCTGTTTGGCATTCAGTGCCTGATAGTTGCTAATGTTGTGGGCTGGAATAGTTTGATCTAGAATTTGCCTTAAAAGAGAGAAAAAAACATTAATAAATAAAACGAGGTAAGTCACCATGGTGAAGGAACCCTTGGGATCCAGCATTTGGAGACTGCTCAGTGGATTGTGCATTCAAGGAGAAGCAGCACTGCTCCTCCCTCCACACCAGCTTCCACACAATGCTCCCGGCCCATCTCCAACACATCCTTCACAGCAACTAGTTGTCCTTGGCATGACCCATGTTTTCAGCTAGTAAAGTCCTCCTCTGTTCCCCCCATTCCCTCAGAAGGCATCAGTTTTCTATTTTAAAAATATCAAGTCACCCTATCTCAGCTGCATTATAAACAAAGACAAACAAAACAACCCAAAACAGTTTTGTGTGTGCGGAACAAGAACAAAACACTTCAAACCCAAAGAAGTTTCCAATAAGTCACTCATTGAAATTCAGGAAGAAAAAACCCCAAAGGGTAAAAATACCCCCACGTATCCAAGTTCTCTGAGGCCATTTCTTTCCCTCATCTGTGTTCCATCATCTTCTTCCTTATCCAAAAAAGTTGCGGTGTCCGTGGGAGTATGAAAAAACATTGGTGTGACCACCGAAAGGAACTCTCTGTCTGGCAGCATAAAGCCACGCGTTATCCCGTCTCCAGGAACTCAGCCTCGCTTCAATGGTCATAAATATTCTCTGATGACAAAGCAAAGGGTAGTCATTCATCCAGACCGAATAATGTTTTAAAACCTTGAAACGCACACTGGGATCTGTGCTCTGTCCCCAGCCAGAACGTAAGATCCATGGGAAGCAACCCCTGCCTGGCCTTGGTGTAGGACACCCAGTGCTGCCCACCTCCATCTGCGGGGTGAGCCAGGCAGGGAAGCGTTGGGCTTCTCGCTTTCTGGGGTCCCAACCCAGCTGGTGGCCATTAGATTTATCTGAGGACAGTATGAAGCTCTAAAACCTTCCCAATTCTCTCCCTTGTAAAAATACTTTCTGGGTTTTTTTTTGCTTGCTGTCCTTGTCCCGTCTTAAGTGTGTACAGGAAGGCAGGCTTCGCATTAGGCAGGCGTCACCAGAGGCAGTTTCACAGTGTAGAAAATTAAAATACCATTTCCATGAGGGTGATAAGCCTCAACTACATCACGGAATGACACATGAAGGCTGAAGAAAGAGTTCAAGCACAGGCTACCTGGTTAACGATAGCTAGTGTATGTGATTAAAGGGCACTCACAAAGTTAGGTCACCTTTTTAGATACACCCTGCCCTTGGAAGTTTTCAAAGTTTTACAAAACATTTCCATACGTGTTTTTGAAAAGGAGGAAAGGACAAAAAATGAACCCAAACAACAAACTCGCTCATCACAACATTAACTGTACGCTACACTGCGTAATCAGAAATCTCCTGATTTTCAAGAGAGCGTTACTTGACGTCTTGTTGCATAAATATTCTGCTCGTGCAAGCAGCTCCATGAGCGATTGGTAATGTACGTCACAGCCTTGCAAAAGTTATTGATGAGAAAATTATCTTTACAACTAGCTTTTATGTAGTCAGTGGAAAAAAAAAATCTAAATGCAAATCACTCTCCTCTTTTGGCCTCCCTTTCCACCCTTCAACCCCCAAATTAATAATATATTTACTGTGAATAAATAATAACTTCATGCTTACCTGTATGCTTTCTCCTTTTACAATAATCATTTAAATTAAATTTAACCTTGCCATTCAAGGTAGAAACAAGTAATAAACCAAATCTGTTTATTAGTCAGTGTAGTTTTAGAATTATATTCACATTTCTTCCTTGGAGAATGTAACTGCTTGTTGACACAATGGAGGCCAAGCATGCATTTATGGTGCATGTTATCATTGTGTGGCTAATAGAGGGAGTTTACTTATTCCACAGATGACTGCCACAAGAGAATTTAATTGCTCAATAATGTGTCGATGTACCCATGGGAAGGGTTTAAGTCATATGAGACCTGTATTGGGAACTTGCCAGGGACCCCAGCACTACCTCTAATTTGCACGAAATGGAAGAATTGTGGCTGTAGGGATACACAGAATGAGAGAGAAAGTCAGGAAGAGCCAAAAAGGCACCCCAAATCCAAAACTTTGTTAGACTTTCAGATTACACAAATAAATTGGAAGTTAAGTGATTTTTTTTTTTTTTAAAGTTTTAAAGTTTCTGATTTATGAGAAAGATTAAAACCACATATTAGATTAAAAAAAGCTTTTAAAATAAACTTAATTTTAAATTTTTTCAGGGGTCCAGGATGTTCAGAGTATTGCCACCTAGCCATGAGATCCTAGCAGATGTTAATGTCTCCTCATAAAAAATGATTATGACATACTACCTCAAAAAAAAAAAAAAAAGAAACAAAAGAAAAAGAAGTAGTATTCCTCAGAAAACTGAGCACAGCTAGAAGGGAAAAACTGCTATCCAGATGCAGGAAAGAAAAGCAGTTAAGAGTAACTAACTTCCAAGGGGACAAGTGCTGTGTGATCCAGTACATAAAATGGTCTGCATCAGGGAGATCACTTCACCAAGAATTAAAGATTCAAAAATAGACACAACACCTGATTGAAAAACTATTTACAGGGAATTAAATCTCTGTAGCATCTGCACTATGACTTAATTTTTTTAATCATGTATGAAGTTTAAGTGCAACGTCTGATTGAATGCTAGTGTGAGATAAGTAGCAGTCAAAGCAGAGTGAAGAGCTCACTCAACATTGCATATCAAGTAGCACGATGCAGGATCAACTTCAGAGATCAGAAAATTTTCAATACTTCTCAAGGAGACATAGGATGAGATTCAGCTTGGTGGAGGCCTACTTTTAAGTATATAATGCCTTCCATTGATTTTGAGAAGGCTACCCAAATGCCTTAGTTCAGGAGCATGCATTAAAAAACAAATAATCTGGGCAAATGAAGGCCTTGGTCAGGAATCCATCGTTGGATGTGTTGAGCTTTTCAGACCAATGGCAAGTGTAACTCTTCAAGACCCACGATAGTGTAAAGAGACCCTGCAGTTAGAGCAAGAACGACCTGACAGCCCCCGCTGGCTAGGACAAAACGGAAATTTAAAGCTTAACCCAGCATCCCATTGGAAAATTTTTCATGAATTTTCAAAATGGTTTACGGGGATGCTTTCCATCCACCTTTTCTCCAGATGCAGTTCAGAAGAACCTGCCCACTCTTAGCATGAAAGGGTTTAGCCCCAACCCCACAATGAGACAAATGATCTAATTCAATGAGATGCACCATGTCATGATGTGATGCTCAGCTCAGGGCCCATATGTAACCTACTCCATAAAAAAAAAAAAAAAAAAAAAATTTAAAAAAATCCTACACTAGTTTTGCTAATTTCACACTAGTTTTTCAAGCCTGTCCTTTCCCCCAGATTCCCTCTATTTCTCCCCCTTACCCCAATCTGATTTTTCCCATTTTCAAGTAAGATTTAGAAATCTGCCCAATGGCAGGTGGGTGGAGATGCTCCAGATACTATGTTTGTTGGTAGCCCAGCAGTTATTTGTGGTTGACTTTTTTGGTTGCCCACAGGAATTTCCAGGGTGGTGTAAACAGACAGATGTGGGTTCTTTTCTGCTATAACAGATCACGCCATAGAGAGATATCAAAGGGAAAAAACAAATCCATGAATAACGCACTAGTGGTAGTGTTTGAAGCTCAGAACTTTAAAGACTGACCCCTGAATCTATTGGTTTCATTGTTGGCTATGGACATTTAGAGTACCATACAGCTTTTGAAATCAAAACATCACTGAGAGGTTTCCCAAATATTTAAAAGTTCATACAAAGTGGAAGTGGGCCCAAGTACCGGCAAACTCAAAGCTGCTCCCACCCCGACAGCACTTCCTTAACCTTATATGTTAAAATTGCTCTTTCCTTCTTTTCCTCACTATCACACGTTGGTTTGCTTTTTACTTCCATGAGGCATCTCCATGGCACACTGCTGCTGTAACACTGGCAAGCTAAAGGGAAGGGGGCTTTGAGGGTATGCGTGACAAGGCAGACCTTTTTCTGGGGTAGATTAGTAAAGCTCTGCTGATCTCAGGCTAACTCATATTAGCCAGGAAATTCTGCTCCCTGTTCTCTTTTCTTATTTTGTTTTTACTGTGCCTCGTGTTCACACAAGAGACATATTGTGGCATTTTCCCCTTGAGATCAACAAGCAGCACGACTAAAATCGCATTAACAGTGCAACTTGCTAGTCATTCTTCCTCTGGAAGTGCCGGCTAAAGCCTTTTTCTTCATTTATTTTTTCAGGAGGATTTGTATATGTTTCTGTCAGTCTATTTCAGAGCGCGGCAGGTTACGTAGGCGCTCTGGTTCATGGCTGGACATAGATTATTTTAAGCAGAAGGAAAAGGGCGCCTTGGTTTTAACGGCATTGCACTGTCATCTTGCGGTCGCAGTGCTCGGCTCCTGACCTGTATTTGGAAATGCCTTGAACAAGAGCTGGACGTGAGCAGGAAGAAACGGCGACTGCCTCACTCCTGGGGCTTCGGTTTGTCTGGGGGCCTCCTTCCTGCCACTCTTGTGACAACAAGGTACACTGACCTTGCCAACTGTTTCCACTTCAGTTCTTTCCATCTCCTTCCTTCCTGAGAGGAGAGCATGACCTCCTCCATAAAACCATCGTTGTTTAGAAGACTTCATCTCCTCCAGACTTCCAGTACTTCTACTATGGGCACTTACTTGAAGACGCATTTTCAGGGCAGCGTTGTGTGCAGCCTTCCTTCCTGCCCGAGCTTTAAAAAGGGAATGCCCTGCCACCGCCGGCTCCTGACTGGTTATACATCTGTTTCCACTAACGAGGCAAGGCACGTCAAACACCTTCTTGGCTTCATTCACGGTTCCAACTTGTAAACAACCACTTTTGCCGTTTTTTCTGGACTGGTCAAGATAACCAGTCAGTGTGGGATTCTCCTTGTAGACCTTTCCAATCAGCTCAAAAGAGTTAATTTCCCAAGCTTGCCTAAAACAGAAGAGAAAGCCCTGAGCTAGGTTTCCCTTCGCCTCCAGTTGTGCTGTTCCCAACTAGCGTGCTGCTCGGCCGCCTGCCTCCTCGCACCCTCCTGCCGGCTAAAAAGAACCTTATTCCAGAAAGACACACAAAACACATTCTGTCCCAACAAAGTCTGACTAATCAACCATCAGTGCATGACAAGAAACGATGAAATAGTAGTCAGCCTAACTAGTTACTTCAAAGTGTGCACCATGATGCTACCCCTAACCTAAACCACAGACTCCAAAAGCAACCTTGTCGTCCTCTTCAAAAGGCAATACATAAATCTGCTGTTATACAGGTTCTTCCTTACCCTATTACCAATACCAGGAATCAAAAGCTTAAAAATCCATGTTGTTTCTATTCGTGCTCTTCACTTTAGTTATTTCTCTCAAGTTAGAGAACAAAAACTTGTTATAGGTCACAATTGTTACCTTCCATTTTGGCTTTTGCATTTTTAATTTTTTTTTTTAATGTTGTACTTGAATTGCCTACAGCTTAAAATGGTGTAAATCATGTTTACTTCAACTTTTTTTTACATGTGACAAATTTTCATGATCTTGCAAATGGATTGCCACAGACAAACTTATGCATTGACCCAAAATCTTACTACCAGCAGCAGGATCCTCTGTGGGCTCTGGAATACATTAATGCACCATTCAGAGTACACACGAGGTTTATACTCCAAAACTCACAAATACAATATATTTATTGAAAGATTCTTTTTTTTTTTTTTTTTTTTTTCCAGCTATAAGGTATTTTAAAAGGTCAGAATTATCTATTTTATCCTCACACTTCCAAAATGAGTACATTTTGGTTTAGCTTCAGAAAAAAAAAACCAAAACCAAACAAACTTCTTGCAAAGATAAAATGTAAAAACACTTCAGAAAGAGGACTGCAAAATCACGGGGGTAACATAGAGGCTTTTGGAACTGACAAGCTACTACCGGTGCAATTGCCATTGTGAAAGAAATGGACTGAAATGTGAAGAATCTTATTTGTGGTGGATTTAGCAGAGATGTTAGGGGATTAATCTGACTGATAAGGGGTGCGTGGGGAAGTCCAGGTACAGAGATGCTCCTGAACCCAGGAATCAACTGCAAAGGACAAAGCAAAACCAAACCAAAACGGGGACACAGCTCACAGCTTGATATTGTGGGAGCGGGAAAAGTTGCAGTCTCCCCAGAGGGAGAAAATCCACATGCACACACAATCCAGGCAGCGTCAAAGCCCAGCTGCTGCTGCTGCTGCAAGGCTCCAGGAGCAGGGTGCCTTGGCTCTGCTTCGGACAGACCACCTCTAACAGCTGAGGACAGCTTGATGGCTAATTCAGTCCTTCACCTCACTTACCCATACTGCCAACAAGGCTGCTAATTAGTACTAACTGTGACGGTGGTTTCTGTGATGTGGACAGCTGTTTGTGAAAAGCTGGACTGAGACCACCAACTCACTTCAGACAGGCCACTAAACAGCTATCTGAGGGTAACCACTAGGTCGCTAGCAACTTGGGCTGGATTCAAACTAGTGACTTCGAGGTGAAAAGGCTCCATATTCAATTACCAGTCCCCTGAGTCATCCCATCCACTCTCTATAGTTATTTTCAAAGTGCTTTAGTAAGCAATATCTGAGGACATTACATGTGTTCAAAATGCTAAAAATACACATCTGAAAGGGCAGGGAAAAGATCAGATCACCCAAAAGGATATTTTCTTTTCTGTTTGGCAGCCTAAAAGCTTGTGAGAAGTGCGGCAGCTCCCTGCTGCCATCCTGGCTTGTGTGGCGAGGCGTAAGGTGTG
>JAVJGJ010000057.1:14060924-14154405 GCA_035590215.1 Microhierax caerulescens
ACCCCCTCCCCCCCCCGTCACTTCACACGAAGAAGTCTACTCGGAGCACTGTAAGGCGACAGCAAACTCTCAGCCAACATACAGCCACGGTACCGATCAGGCCGGGTAAGATCTAAGGGCATTCCGGGTACAGGCTCACATTTGTACTACTTTCTCATCTGCAAATAAAGTTTTTTTCAGAGTCTCACTATGCAAACACACCAACCTCAAAATATAAACCCAACTACTATATGAAAATAGTGATGATGGCATTAACTGCCTAGGATTTTATATTTTGTTAAAACTGTATTTTAGAAGCACTTTAAGCAAAATAAACCTGAATTATTAGAAGCAGCAAAAATTCAGAGCTTTGCAAACATTTAAGCCTATTTCTCACAATTTGCAAGAAAGCTCTTTGAAAATCTATCCACTTACGACAAAAAACCAACTCTCTATTCCCTTTTAATAAAAAATGGACCTTTTTTTTTAAAAAAAAAAAAAAAAAAGACCTGATCACTATTGTTTGAAAGCACTCGAAAGCAATAAGATGGTCACAAGACTTGATCTGACTGTTCTGCCCCTTTACAAACTCAATAAAGCTTGCTTTTTATGACTGATTGCTGTGCTGTATTAATCCCCTAGCATATAAAACAAGCCTATTGGAGACTGGGACTCCACTGGGGGAGGACAGGGAAGCTGTTGTGTTCTGAGAATTAATCCATCTAGGAAAATCAAAAGCCAGCCACTCACAATACAGTAATCAGCATGTTCTCCACTGTGAAAGCCCTACATTTCCCATTTAGAAAACACAACTATAATACATACCAAAACACACAAACCCCTTTTATTTATTTGTGTTTGTTATTATTTGGTTTATATTTATGTGTTTGTGCCTATTCCATTGGTGGGTATACAACCACCAAGTTAAAAAAAAAACAACAAAAAACCAACAAAAAACCACAACAAAACAACAACCCTGTCTATTCCCAACTGCTTAAAAGGAAAAAGGGACTCCCACTGCTTTTTCCACAACCAAAGTTCTTTCTGGATTTGCTTTGTGAACAGGATTTTAACTCTTTATTACCCTAAATAAAAGGAAATCCTTTGCATTTATGTTTTTTTCTTACACAGAAAATTAATTTTATGTTCAGGATAATTATACATTTTTTTTCTTTGTTAAATGTCTAACATGAGCTTCCTAAGTAGTGGTGCTAAAATAAAAATGTTTGAAGTTTTATAAGTACTCAATTGAAAACAACTTCATTTCTAAGTGCTATTATATTTGATGTTACTTTGTTAGAAAAGTTTAATTCTTTCCTTTTAAAGTTGAATGATGTAAATGATGTAGCCTTCTGGATCAAACCTTTTTTTTTTAAAGAGCAGAATTTTTTTTTTTTTTTTTTTTTTTTTGCCATTTAGGTGCTATGTGTATGAATTTTCTGTTAGATTAAGAAGATTAAAAACCTCAAACAAAACCAGTTGTAAATCTTAAGTGACCCAGTAATTAAAACTGCTAAATGAATTCTGGTCTAAACACCAGAATTAAGGCTTATGGAAATCATTGAGAACCACAATCCCATTGATGATGTTCTCAAGAAGAACCAAAATCATATATCCTTTTCCATTCAGCTAGCAAAAGAAACCTACCTGTATAAGAAATGACTTTATAAACCAGCACTTAAACACAAGTTTTTAATATCCACTGAAATGTTCTTATCAAATTATTTTTAAAAGCACTTTGCTTATATTTATTCTTTGTTAAAACAAAGAACACTTTCCCCCCATTTGTCCAATTGTTTTGAAAGATATCACTGAAACCAACAAAACTTACAGTCTTTGTTCCTACTGTCATTACCCTGTTATATACATCCTTTACTTAAACCATTGAAGTCAATAGTTTTGTATCATTGCCTTTAAAACCAACAGGTGACTAAATTCCCACTAGGTCAATTCAGTTGTCCCACCTGGTCTACATGGCAGACACCGAAATCTAATGGTTAACTTGAAAAGATAATAGTAGGCTGGCTACAGTCACAAATATTTCTCATAGTTCAAAGTATCATGTCCCCCCCAAAAAAAACCCACAACCAATTGGAGGTGCAACAGCTGATGTACATGGCTGAATGTCTGTTACATGTACATGTAGTTTTAGGACATAAACTTGCCTTTCCATTTAAAAGTGGGATTAAATGACAACAACATGGACAATTTAACTTTTCTGGCACCTTCCTGTTACACACAGATGAAGATAACCAAATGACAGCAGTGATACACAAGCACTAATAATAAAGTTCTAAATCTAGTTTTCCTTATGCATGGAGGATCACATTTCTCAGCTACTAGGGGAAAGCTATGGCACACACAGAGTTAACCATGCCTCCCCACCCTTTCTTCACCCCCCTTCTCCCCCCATCTCATTCATGCCACATTCCACAGTGGCAGGGTCCAACAACAGTATAGGAGGGTACCCAAAATGAAGAGGCAGGGCCTTCCATTCTTCTGCCTCTCTTGAATTAATTAACTGGAAATGAGTTTTGTCAATGTTTTGGAAAGGCAGAGGGGTGAAAAGAAACTGCTAGAATTAATCACAGTGAGAAACTACCTCTTCAGCAGTCTGCCAGGGTTCAGAAAACCCATGAGGAGTGCAAAATAAAAGGAAAGTGGGCTGACTTACCATCCAAAGGAACAAATAAAATTCAAACAAACACCCAAGTCTCCAAAACAGAGACATGCCCCAGTGCAAAGGAATGTAGCATCTGTTGCCACAACAGCTTCAGCTTTGTTTTTAATATACTTGTCATGAAGGCTGAAAGGTAACAAGGTAGAAAAGACAATTTACTAATAATTTAAATACACAGAAGGCATGCCACGTTTAATTCACTGAATATATATGCACATGCAACGTTCCACTGATCCTTATGTAAGTAGAGATATTTAAGCACCATGGTTGAAAATGAGTAACTTCCATTGTTTAGCCCCGACTCAGCACAGATCTTTTAAATGGAAAAGGCAGACTGCAAAGCAGTTACTTCTTTGTTGAGTTTTTAATGATAGTTATCTCCAGGTTTAGCAACGGAAATTACAACTCAATACCGCACGTTTGACATCTTTATATTAATGAAATAAGTAATGAAATTGCAACCATCTGAAAAAGATCTTTTTCCACAGATTAATTTACATAGGTATTTAGAAAATACATAGGTGTCCTTTTGTTTACAAGAGTGAGGCAGAAGTATCACTCAGCAGTTTCTCTGAAAATGAACGTAACACTTCCAGCAGACTGGAACTGAAGAAATCTTGATTGCCTAGGCAGGGGTAAATATTTTAAAAGAAAAATCCTCCTTTCATGATTTGACTGTTCTTAATTTTTTGGTTCATGAGGGCTTTTTCCTGACAGATTTCAGAATTAACTTGTCATCTCGTTTCTCTATCTCCAAACCCATACTCTCAAGGGCAGAATTGTCTGCCAGCCCCTTCTCCTCCAACTGTGCAATAAGCTCTTGGTTTCTCTCATTCTGTTCAGTGAGGTTGCGGATAGCATATACTGCCCATTGGTTCACAACTGTTGGACAAAGTTAAGGATCACGTATTTATTTAAGACAAAACAACGTTTATTTTAATTTATTACTGCATCCCCCCTCCCCCTGACCTCCCCAGTTCCTCAAACCCAGAAAGACAGTGGAAATCAAGGCTTTGAAAAAGACATTTAGAGGCAATGACTCTGAACCTGAAAATACTTGCATATGAGGTAATTTAAATTTAAATGACATATGGCTGCTAACTTCAGGCAAGTTCACTAGGTTATGTCTCGAATTAGAAAAACCCCACAAACATAAATGAAATGCAGGAATTAAAAGGACATATTGTTTTAAATTGAAATTGCAGTTAACTGCAATGTTCCAATGATTTTCCTACTGACAACAAGTCAGTCACTGTGTTATGATCTGAACACTTCGACACTACACTTCCAAGACCTGGCAAACAAAAGGAGCTGTAAAGTTGGTACAAGAAAGAAGACAACTATTATTTTCACTGCAGAAGTTGCAGAAATGTAGAAAACCACATCTTATGCAGGTTAACAACTGAAAATAGCACAAGTAATACGGGAGACACTTAAGAATACTTAATTTCTAGTATTATCTAAATGTGATTCGTTGTGCCTGGTGCTTTTACAAACTCACAAACAGAACAAACACTAAGATCATCAGGAGGTAGCTCCTGCTCATGTTTAAATGGGCACAAGCTGCAACTCATTCACCTTCTAAGGTGGTCCCTTGAGGCCAGGATTGAGGCACATGTCAGGGCCATAGACAAACGATTTACATTCCCAGGATTATCAGTCAGGCATCTTCCAAGTGAACTACAGTGTTCATTTTATGAAGTGTCAGAGACGTTAGTCCCAATTCTGCAGCTGAAAAGCTATGTTACGATATAATCTTTCACAAGTTACCCATATGGGAGGCAAGCCATTCTGAATCACACAGAAGTGGTTTGCCTGCAGGGCACCAATTATTTACTACATGTAGCTTCACATCCAGTAGAGGAATATGCATAATTTACTCATGTCCTTGAAGTCTTTCGAGTTGGACAGTGTCTAAGCACAGAGATAAGTTAGTATTCTTATGGGCATTTGCCAGGGGGTGACTGGAGGGGAAAGCTTCTCCCTTCAGGAAGATGGGAACTTCAGCCAAAATAATAAAAAGCAGGAACTGGACCTTCTGACACAACTTACCATGACAGCATTTAGAAAATCCAGTACCCCCACATGCACATTCTCACAGTGGCAATCTTGCCATTTTCTCTGTGCACCTTGCACTGACTGTTGTGCCTACCTTACCATCACCTCTGATTATCCTTCAGGCTTATACGGTTTCAGCAGCAGCAGACTTTCATGCTGGCTTGTTGGATGCACCAGGCAACGTGGACGAACAACAGCATGTAGCAGAAGCAGCTTTCTTAATGTAAGACCAGAGCCTGCCTTCACAAGCTCACATTTTAAGAGAGGGGAACTGATAAACTGAGAGTGCAAGAGACTTGGGGGAAAAAAAAAACCAAAAAAACCCCCAAAACCCACAACTTATGACCATACCTAACCACAGCACTACTTAGATGCCCAAAGAGAATAGAGAAGGGACTGAAATAAAAAGTACATGAGGAATCCTCAACAGAGAGAGAAGGGTTTAGATGGAGAGTAGCTTGGACAAACATCACAGAAAACACACATGCTAGGGAACAATCCTGCATTGGCATGCATCAGTGAAACAACTCCCTCCCTGCTTTTTAATAGTAGTTTACATTTATTTTCACATTCAAGCAGTCCAAAACTGAAAAATCAAAAATGGCAAAGCAGTAAACACTATAGCACTTTTTTCTGACAGTGTTCTTCAGACTTTGTCAGGAAACCTGCTGCACACCTCCCTCATATAAAAAATTCTGGCATGAGGTCATGACACAAGAGAGAAATTCAGAAGAAAAAATAAAATCATGTATCACATCAAAGCCTTAATAGGTGAACATGACAGAGAATATCAATGTATTCTCTTCTGCCAGTGCATCACTACTATGGTTAAATGAAAAGACAAGTGCCAAGCTACATTTCAGTTACATAAACTGAATACTTCCACTGATGATTATGTTTAAGTATATAAAACAACAATAAAATACCAAAAAAATAAAATCATATGCAAGCAGAATCTCACTCATCAGCTCCAACAGCAAGAATAAATTTCAGCATAGTAAAATATGCAAGCTGATGAATGCAGAGGAACAAAGGCTGATACCTAGCAGGTCTTTTTGAGGTCTAATTCAGAGCATTTCACGAGTGCCAGAAGTAACATGAAGTTCTCCCAACGGACTGTGAGAAACATGCTACCACCCTCCCTGGCTCTGCTCCTGGAACGAGTAGCAGATTTCTCTTGTGTTTCTAAAATACAGCTCTGCATGAAATACAGCACTTGCATAAAAGAATACCTTTGAAAAGAATAAAAGTGATTTTCAAAGAGTGACAGTTCTCAATCATCTGACGTGCCACACAGAGAAAAAAAAGTACTCTCTAGAATATTTTTTTTGTGTATTAGCCTTGGGAATAATCCTGTTACCATCATCTTTATGTCCTTCAACACAAAACAACTGCTAAACCCCACAGCAAATGATGTTTTCCTATTATCATATCCATTCATGCTTACATAATATCTAAGACATCCCCATTATCTTATGAACTCTATCATCATTATGGCATTTGTCATTACTGACTACTGTAGCTGAAGCTGCAAAATGGTTTCAATAACATTTTCACTCATTCAAAAACCCTTTTCTGTATGTAGGTTTTCCATTGTAAACTCAGCCATGAATATGCATGATTTCCCTTGTTCGCATGCTGCGTGAGGCTAAGACCTTTGGATGGCTGTGTGTAGACCTAGACAGACTTAAGTGTCAGCAGAGATTAAAGCTAGTCCCCAGCTAATATTCACATTACCCTCTTGCTCCTCTCCAAAGACAGAGACACAGAGAGAAAATTAAACATATTCTAGAGTCTCTAATCCTACCAACACTTTAAGCACTTTATTGTATGCTCAGCTTTAGAAAGAGAGCTTCTAAAGTTTCCATAGTTACTACAAAATAAGAGCATGAGCCTGTTTGTTGTGAAACTGCATAAAAGAAAAGAAATGCAGCAAGCACAGTAGATCTGATTGCGTAGACTTGTCCAGATTTTTCCAACAGGACATACTGCATTCTGAAATTAATTACTATTACAGACAAGTGAAGATTACAATATCTCTGCCACAGTGCAGAGGGCACACAAAAGAAAGAAAGAAAGAAAAAATTTTGCAGGAGCTTCATTAACAGACTACCTCAGTTTAGGGAATGAAAGCAAACATTTGTATACCTTTAGAGCAACTATTTTCAAAATCCTTCAGTACTGTATACTATGGGATTCCTGTGTTACTTTGACTTACACAAACAATAAAAAAAATGAATCAACTTGCTCTGTGTTCCATACCTGTGTAACATCTTCATACAGCAATTTAAAATTTGTCATCTAAACTCCTCTAGGTTGTAACTTCAATTGTCAGGGAGGGAGGAATATAGGAAAAAAGAAAGAGGTGGAGAAAATGTCCTAGCAATCTGTCCTAAAGGATGAAAAATTTTACTATCTGGAATCAAGATAAACCATGAAAATTATGCCACTAAATCCTGTGGAAATTTTGCCATCGACTGCAAAGGGAAATTTTCACAATTCTCTTGTTTCTTTTCACATGGATTCTGCTACAAGAGATTGCTAGAGTCAACTCCAGCAAAAGCACAGTGTTTTGTAAATTTAGTGGTGTGTTAAAACACAACTGCAAACTGTCAGGAGTCACTAACCAATATCCTATTGTGATGCATTATTGGAGAGGAGGACTTACAAACCATTTCCCAAAGAGAGTACTCCAGCTTTTCATTCTCATATCAGGAGGTCCAATTTGGACTAAATGTTATTGGCAAGTCTATTGCAGCCATCAGGACCCCTATAAGTTGTTCTATTAAATGATGTGTATTCTATGGATGAAAGATAGTAGACATAACTATTAATGAGGTTTGAATTCGATGAGGTAGACATACAGCAATGCATAAGTAAACTGGATACTATGTTGCTTGAAAAAGGCAAGTAATAAGTTTTAAAAGTATTATTATCATTAACTAGTATAGGATACTGAAGAGTGGTGAGGAGAATGAAATACATAATCTGTTTTCTTAAAGTCCCCTTGTTATTAATACTGAGGAATTTCTAAATATAACATCCTTGATGGAGAGTTTGATTTATTACATAGTATAGATACTTTTTTTTTCTTTTAGTTAAGACCATTTCCTGCACTACAGTTGTTTTTTAATAATTAAATGATTACTTAGGAAACTTTCTTAAGAGTATTTGGCGTAATGAGAAAGACAGGATATTCTTTGCCCAATTCCAGTACCTCATTTAAATCAGATTTTTGACTATTTAAATATTGACCATATTTTAATCAAATACAGAAAGATACAAAATCTTATCAAGAAAGACAAGCCACACTGGTTGGAACCCTAGTCAATCCAGCTGTTTATGCAACACCTAAAGCCATCCAACTTCTCTAGGAGCTCTTCTGGAACAAGTCTATAGGGATAAAAATGAGATCATGAAAATACAATTCTTGTTAATTATATTTCTTTCTTGTCTTCAACAAGTAATCCAATTGCCACTGGAACTTCTGCAGATTGGAATGAAATACTGAAGTGTCATGTTAGAAGAATCACTTCCAGTTACAGATCTGTCTGGACCACACTGAGAAGACATAAACTATTTCCCCTTCAAGTCTTTCAGTCCTTTCAAGTACTTTTCTTTCACAGCAACTTGAAGATAATTCTTCTCACCATTAAAAGAGGTCTCTCTAGGCAGCTACCACAACTGTTAATCACCGTTTGGATCAATGTGCTGTGATTGACTACATGTAGTAGAAAGTCAGGATTTCAGTCCCTCAAGCCAGATTGCTTATACAGTTCTATAAGTTTCTTTCTGTTGGGGGTTGTGGTAGCTTTATGAAGCCCTCTGTAGAGGATGACAGCAATTCCTTACAACTTTTTTACCTTTTCAAGGTAACTTTTACTTGTGCTTAATATTAACACATTGCCAAAAAAAGTAAATCACAGAAAATGTAAAGAACTAAAGTTTTTATCTTAGTTTATTTACTTATTTTAAAGAAGTTCATTCATGGGTTTAGAATTAATGCCTGGACTCCATTTATACCTGATATTAACTTATCAGCATTAGAAAATTTCAGCAATTCAGCCTATACAAACTTCAGATATTTTGCCTAGAAGTTAGAATAAAAAGGTTTAAAATATTTTAGTGGCCTGTATTTTTATTTATTCCACAGCAGTTATTATCACCTATGATAGCAGTCACCATATTCTGGGTTAGGAGCTAGAAACAGGCAGTACTGTATCAGCTGGGAATGACTTTCCTCCCTCCCTCCCTCCCTCCCTCCCTCCCTCCCCCTGCTTGACCTGGCTCTTGCAGAGCAGACACAGCACAACGCATCTACCCCAGAAGCCTCCAAGGTGGAGAGGTACCGTTGGATGCTGGAAGAGGCATTTACTCCTGATCGCATTTTTTAGGGCTAAGATTTGGAACACTGGGGAACCTAAAAAGCAAATGTTCATTTCTGCTACAGGTAACTCCCAAGTGGTCCAAGGGATGAGTAGGAGGGTTGGACCATCACTGCCAAGAAGCCTCAGTCTCCACCACTACGTGGCAGCAAAGCCTCACTGGACATGCCCCCCATCAGCTGCCTGCAGCCAGCCCTTTCCTGCTCCTTACTGGGACAGGAAGCCCAGGGTGGGCTGCTGATGCTTACTGCAAGCACTCCCCATACAAATCGGCTTCCACAAAATATTTTGGTAAAGACAGAAAGCCTATCCCCCAAAACCGGAGCTGGGGTTTCCAGCTCGAATTCCACTCTGTAGAAGAACACTGCTTTGCCAGAGGAAGGATCTCAAACGATACCGTCTCAGAACAGGCAAATGGGATCAAATTAGTTTCAACACCAAGGCGACGTTCTCTGTAATACACAGCCTACCGAAATTAGGAAACATCCATAGCAGAAAAGAGTTGTACATAAAATATTTTTTCCAGTTCCTAAGCCTCCACTATCCTCCCACACCAGCAGTTATCTCTTCCTCTAGCAAACACGACGTTTCTGGTTACAGGTATTTATATCAGTTTCTTGATTTTCTAGCCATCATCTGTAATGATGAACCCATTTCCTGAAGTGTGCCTTGTGGGATACAGGTTTGTTTCAAATGGGACTGATATCTTCTGTATATTCAACAGACAGGCATGTTATAGCTCAGCTATAAGTTTCAGTGAAAATTCACATATTTTAAGTACCTATCGCCAAGAAATATACTTTAAGACCAGAATGGATGATTCTACCTCTTTTGCCCAACATTTCTGCACAACAACGCAGACGACCAAAGGTCAGACACTCTTGAAATCGAGCTTGTCAATTCTGTTTCATGTACAAGGTATTTTCATGCCTTCTTCTGAAAGACATCCAATGTTGATGAGATTTCACTGTCTCTAAATAAATTGTTCCAGTGGGTAAGAATCTCATTCATTACAATCTGTGATCTAGCTCTGATTTAGATTTGTTTAGAATTGTTTTGAAACACTGACTTTCACTGTAGATTAAAAAATAAAAATAATTCACAGGTCATAATCAAGGTATTTGGTAAGCACCTTTTGCATCAACTAAAGAGAGAAACCAATGGAGATATTCCAAGCTTTGCATAGTTCTTGTACCTCTTCCCTCCATTTGTATTTTTCAGCATTCCTTTTGAAGTATAGTCACCAGAGCCTATGTTACAAATTCTGCCGAAATTTGCTATATGGCTGATTGCAGGTGCAAAGCAGTTGCCTGCTCCTTCTGGCTATTAGTAATTCAGAAAAAAATGAAAAACAAAAGCTCATAATACTCAGCTGCTCTCTCACTTCTAGCTATAGCCCCACAAGTAAGGTCCAGGTTTCTCCAGGTCATTTAGAAAAACATTTTCAGCAGTGTCCAGTTCTGACACCCAGAGCCAAATTATGAGGCTCACTCTTAGTTCTTAGCTCATTCTTAGGTTTGACTCTATTTAAATACATACTCACTTCACTGATGTCCAGCTAAATGGTATCCAATGTTCATCAAAGTGCTGTTTAGTACTTCAGCCATTTGGGTTACTAAGACATTTCCTACCTAGAGCAATGTGGGGATTTTTCTCCCCAGATCACCAGTATTTCAAGGTTAACAGATCAGACAAGACACCATTGAACAGTATTACATACCCAGATTGCTATTAGTCTTTAATGCCTGCCAGTTAAACAACATTTAATCCATATTCTGTGCCTCCTTTCACGCTCTGTGGGACTTAAAAGCACAGTGCCAACACACCTTAGTATACTATGAAACTAAACACAAAATTTCACTCAAGTACTCCAGAGCTACAAAAGCCGTAGTACATGTTCAGCTATGTCAGGCTATTTTTGTTATAATGCCTCATACGACAAAACTTACAGAACTTAAAAAAACCCACAATGCCATAACCTCTAGTTTGTTTACTTTTTCCTATACTCAGACCTGTAATATTAGCTTAAAACCATCAATATGACACATTCATTTTTGCTGCTTAGGCTGTCAATTTATTTTTTTTTTTAAGTTGTGACTTACATTTTTAATAGAAACCCGTAATTTAAAAGTAGCTATAAATCACCTGGTTCTAAAACAGAAAGAATGACACTCTTGATCAATCTCAAGCTAACTGCTCCACAGTTACAATATTCTGCTCTTACAGTGCCTTCTATTACACTAATCCCATTTTAAGAATTCATGACAACTAAATCTGTTATTATCTAAGAGGTACCAAAGAGTTAGCAGGTTGTTACATTAAAAAGAAAAAGCTTCAATTGCTGTGACCTAACTGTTAAAAATGCTTTAGCTTATCTTCTTTTTCCAGGTACAGAAAAAAATGCAAAATTCCATTAAGTTGAAACTTGTATATCAAATTACTATTAAAACCTACCACAAACATAGAGATGTAAAGCACTACAGCACAAAGGGATGGTAACTGTGTTCACAAACTGATTAAATATCATGCAGACTCCAGTAATTTTAAATTTCCTTGGAAATGTAAAGAAAAAACTGTCACCTATACAGAGAAATATAGTCACGTGCATTTATATGCATGCATATTAGAAATAAAGAGCTTTAAAATGGAAATCATAGAAGTCAAATAAAACTCTCAAAAATTTGGCACTAGACTTAAAAGCTCAACCTAGTTAATACCCAAGATGTGGTTAAGCTAATTATAATTTATCACTCTAAGGTAGATGAGAAGATAAACTGAATCACAATCTGAACAGAAGCTCTTTTTCTATTTATAATCTCTAGAGACTATTTATGTAGATTCTATAAGGATCTGTGTGCCAGTTTATCTTTCAGCATCGTACTTGAGCATTTTATTGATTCAAGGTCTCTAAACAATTTATGTGGCATAACTCCCACCCTTGCTGCTTTTACTAATTTCAAGCATCACTTTATGACAAATAATCATAACAATAAAGGTAAATGAAACTCCAGCTCCATTCTCATAGACACAAATGATGTCCAGTGTGCATCCAAAAATGTCAACAGTTAAATAAACGTCTGTTTTGAAAGATGCAACTAAATTATAAACAACTAAGGTTTTTCTCCCATGTTCTGCAAAATAGCCATTAGGCACAATTATATCTGCTACAATTTCAGGAAATGGTTGCATCTCCTTGAAGGAAACTCAGAACACCAAGAGACAAGAACAAATCAACAAGGTCAGTGGAATGGGCTGCAAATGTATCCTTAGTGAGAAAGTAAAGGTTGTGTTTTGGAAATCATTACAGAAATAGAAAGAGCAAAGTGTAAAGATGGATCTGGGGAAGTCAGGGAAAATGATTTAGGGATCAGAAAAGAGCTACATAAGACAATGCATTTGCCAGCTGAAATTACAGATTGTTTTAATAATAATGAAACAGGACAACAGAAAAATGTCAGAATAAAGATATTATGCAAAGCACTGACCATATGACATACGAATATTCTTTGGAGGCATACAAGAAACAATGTCAAGAAGACAGACTGAAATATGATAAGGCAGTTGCAGAAGGCATTCCATTCTCAACAATATTTCTGAACCACTCCTAGCTTTATTTAAAAAAACAAAAACCTTTGTGTCTCAGATTTCTAGTGCTCTGTCTCAGCCCAGAGGGGAATTTTTCAAAAGAAAGTCTACACAAAAATCAAGAAAGCTGTTTGAGCTATAAAAGCAGTGAAATATTATATTTTCTCTCTCTTTTTTTTTTGGTGCTCCTGGTAACTAAAGATCCACTTTCTTTCAAGAATTCAAGCCTGTCATGGATTTAAATCCACCAAGAGGATTAGGGCAGAGGACAAATATGACAATATTTGGTTTAGAAATAAGAGTTATTAACTTTAATTCCTCACTTTTACATGCATGAGTTGGTGTCTACAGAGATTACTCTTCTCAAAGGATTAGAAATATTATAATGTAGCATTTGAAAGAGCCTTCTTGCATTCTATATACCTCTGTTTAACTTCCTCCAGCACTAAGAGGGACCCTGTGTATCACACAAGTCTCTTAATGATGGTAGTTGTCACTTACTGGAGGTGGGTGGAAGTAAGATATTGAAGAACAGTCTTTGTATTTACATCTCTGCCAATCTGATTTAGAATTATATATATTCTCAAGAAAATTAATACCCCTCCAAATGAAAAAAAAAACCAAAACCCCAAACCCACTGAATTTCACTATTTTAATCATCCTGCAGATATACTAAATAAATTACATCCTGAAATTATGGAATCAGCAACCTGAACTATACCATTAGGAATTATAACTTTGTTAAATGTCCAGCCACTAAATTTAATCTCTGGTCATTTCTAGAAGGAAAAAAAAGGGACAGCACTTTCATTTCCCAGAGTATCTCTTCCTGTACTGCACACCGCATTCATTCTGTGGTCTTAGTATTTTTTGATTAGGAGAATATTGCATTTGACAAGAGCAAATTTCTTCTTGGGTAGCTGTGGATTACTGATGTAGCTGGTAGATGTAGAACACAAGAAAACTTCACATTTTTGTTTTCATTCTAAAGTAAACATTTTCTTGCAATTATATTTCAGAAGTGCAGTCTTTGAGTCAGAATTTAGATCTACCGACTACCATGCTTAATTGTGGTAGGGTCTTTTGCTTGGTTCTCCACCTTTAACTGAGTTCTGTTCCAAAGAGCTTGCAACATACAGAAATGATAAACAATGGGTTAAGACATGGAAGTTTTATCATCTCACCTCTTCAGATGGGAAGCCAATGTCAAGAGTGATTTAAAAGAAGATTAGGTTACACAAATGCCTCCTGTACCCTTTTTAACAGCGTGCACCTATATCCTCCCCCTTCAGAGCTTTATAATAATCCCACTCAGGACACTTTATTCAATATCACACAGAAAAATCCTATTTAGAATGGAATCCAGACCTCTTCAGTCCATTAACACTTCTGTAAGAACAAGACCAGTTACTTGTAGTGCTTCTTTCGAGAGTGTAAAAACACCCTGATACATAGAAACAGGCACTGCTGAGCAGATGACCTTCCCAACTAAAATCAAACACAGTGTTTGGGAACAGCTGTTTCTCCCCTTTCACCATGAGAAATAAAGAAAAGGATGAAGCCTCTTGGCTTCACTTAGGAAACTGGACCAACACTACAGCCAACCCCCCCCCCAACCCTTATCATACAATACTGAGGGATTCCCTTGTGAGCCACACAGACCCCTAGGCTCCAGTAGTATCTAACAAAACACAGCTATAAAGAATTCACAGCAACTTGCAGGAACAGGATAGGATTTGGTCTGCTGAATAAGGTAAAAGAAGTAAGCCCCCCTCAGACTGTTCTTGCTCAATGAATAACCACACTTGTACCTGTTCCAGCTTCCAGTCTGACCAGTTCATCTGAATATAATTGTAAGATAGAGAGGAGCTAAGGTCTGCACATATGCCACAAGCCAGAAATCCTGCACTCTCTCTTTAAAGAAGAAGTCTCAGCACGCTGGAGTTGAATTAGTCTGAACTGGAATATGGTAATACAGTGGTTTCTTCTTCCTTGACCATTTTTTTTTTCATCCTAGTTTGCCATCTATGGTAGTTGGTTCCCCCTCAGCTAGTATTTTTGTTGACTTTGGCACTATGAACCTAAAGGTTCAGGCCAACAACTTTCTGCTTGTTACCTGTGCTGGTAAGTCCCATTCTTTTACTCCTGACCTCAACTGCTGCTGGGTCATTAAAAACTTACTATCTACCTTTTTTGTTAAAGTCATAGTGACACAAGCAGTAGTGGTTTACAGAAAACAAGATTCTAATAGTGCTATGTGTCCAAGGGTAAAGGCTGCAGCAGCAATAACCTGTGATAATGCAAAATTGAAGCGCTCTACCAAAGAATACATTTCTATTTAGCCCAAGCAGACTTCAGACTTACTTGTGCAGCAAAGTTAGTCTCAATGCAATGAGGAAGAGGGTGATTTCCTCCAAGTGGGCAGAACTTGATCGGGCATAAGGTCTTTACTGTTTTTATCATCAGCAGTCTAGGTCATCTACACTGACCATATCCACTGAAATAACATGATTTTATGTATGCTTATGAAAATACAAAATCAAATAGGTCACCTCAAAGTACTAAATACATTGGCAGTGCCTAAAGTGAGCTTTCCAAAGACAGACAACCATTACTGATGTGCATTTTCTTGCCAACATAGAAGAGATAGCCACATTTATGTGAAAATGCTCAACGGTATGAGGGTTTACTCTAAAAAGTCAACTCACACTCCTATTTTTGCTTTCTACTGGCTTCTATTCAGCTGTGAGGCTTTTTTACAGCATGCGGCCTGTTTTAGGTTGCACTCTGTAACTTAGAAATAAAATCTCTGTCAGCTCCCCCAAAAGCCTTTGCTGGCATTGCACAAAAACAAACTGCCATTGTTGTAGACCATAGCAACTCGATTTCGTCTAGCCTTAGCCAGAAGTTTCATGAACCACAATTATACTTGCTGCTGCCATGAAGTCAAAAGTATTTTCAATCTACCTCTCAGATGACTTTCAGAGTGAATATAATAGAAGCAGCTTAAGGAAGGAGTATCTGAAAATCAACTTGTATTTTCTACATTTTCATCTACTATTCAAACTAAGGGGCTTATGCATGGATATCCACAATCCCCTTCACAAAAGCTGAAAATTCTTACTCCTAAAACATAGCCAGTTGGGTGTTTACTCATATTTATAAACACATATGTGTGTGTATCTCACACCCACACAACCTCCAGCAGGATATTTTTTCTTCAATTGTGATAGCATTATTGGCTAACAGAGAAACATGCCTAATTAGGGGTTAATATAACATGGACACTTACTTAAGGTCATTCTAATTAGATTCAGACATTCACAAAATAAATTTATCAAGAGACCTACTATAGGAATCTCAAGAGTGGCAAGCATCCTGAAAAACAAAAATACTTCATCTTCAAACCGGCATTTCACATTTGATTTTCAAGTTTTACCACTAAATAACAGGTATTACATTGCAGTACTTCGGATAATATGCTTTTTCCTAAAATATTTCCAAGCACACCAATTAAATTAAAAAAAAAAAAAAAAAAAAAAAGGCACATTTTTGTGTGTTACTCACAAGCACAACTGTTAGGAAGTAGTGAAAAAACAGACAAGGTAAACTAAGGTCTTAAATAATAAACAGGTTAGTTTATTTAAAGTCCTTCATAAGCACCTTTTTTGTATGATTATGGTCAACAGTCTTTCGATCAGAACGCGCTGGCCTCTTTCCTTATGTTTGCCTTAAGCAAGTGGAAGCTGTGAAAGATCAGAAATGAAGCTGGAAGGAGCAGTAAAAGCTTAGGATGAGCTAAAAGACAAGAACAAAAAGGGCCTGTCTGATGCTAGAGCCTGTCAGAGCTGAGGAAGATGGTGGTTCAGAGAGCAAAACATAAGATGTTTTAATTTAGAACACCTTTTCAACCCAAATAACCTGAAAAGCAGGAACTCGAGTAAATTTTTTACTGGTATTAACCAGATAGGCATCTCCAGCCCACTTTCCTATCCTGTGGCATGTTTTATTTATTTATTTTTAAACACAGGTTACATATGTAAAGCACAACGCTCCCAACTTTTCAGAAGCAGAACATGAAACTGAATTTTAAAACCCAAAAATATATCTCATGAAAGAACGTCTCCTTAATCTAAAGGCAAACAAGTCCACTTGTGTTTTGAAACACCCTTTTTCCTTTTGAATACAGAAGGACAGTCCTGATTAGGATACAGACAATCCAAGATGGAAGATTTAAAGGATACAGAAAAAAAATTAAAGTGACATTCAAACTTCTTTGCAGTTTAACTCTTCAGACCCCAAGGTCTGTAAGTGAACTGCATCTCCCCAGTCTCACTGTTTATCTTTTCCCCTGTGCTAAAAGCCTAATAGCATCTTTCAGCATCTTTCTAATGAATTTACATGGAACTATGCAAAGTTATAGTAGCTGAAAATTTAAAATACCAGTTCAGGTAATTGCAAGAGATAAAGCAAATTTCTTCTTAACTGTCCATAATCATCCTCATGTCTGTTACTAATGAGGGTGAGCGTTTTTTGTTGCCTTTACTCATGAAATATCCTGAAGGAAAAAAATGCTATTTGTTAGTATAAGTGTAAAGGATAGAAGCCTAAGATGTAATCAGATAACAGTTCTCCTAAACTGATCACTGAAAGATGAATTCAAACCTAAAAAGTTAAAGCAATGAAAGCATGTCAGTTGAACTTCAGCTAGTAATCCCGCAAGCAACGTACCTCCTGGTATTTCTATGCACATTACAGAACTGTTCAAGATCTCAAAGGATGTAATTTTAAGGTAATGACAGGTTTACAAAGGAATTTATTTTAGGGTAAGAGCAGACCCATTTCCTATTTCAGTATACTT
The DNA here is from genome assembly GCA_035590215.1 of Microhierax caerulescens. Lineage (NCBI taxonomy): Eukaryota > Metazoa > Chordata > Aves > Falconiformes > Falconidae > Microhierax > Microhierax caerulescens. Next base: position 14,078,473 of record JAVJGJ010000057.1, read on the forward strand.
CCATACACTACAAATAAAAAGATTTATCAAAGGATTTCTCCTCTCAAAGGTAATAAAGAGCTCTTTTAACATCTAACATGGTAGTCCAACTTCTCCTGATGAATTGCATACTTTAGGGATTTTTTTTTCTGTCCAGAAAAAGAAATTTTATCACTTCCACCACAAAAGTGACATTTTTCTTTGGAAAAATTTGTATGTGTAATTTGGAGGCAGAACTTAATTAGTAAAATGTAGAAAATTGGTATATCAACTCGGTTTTCAGTAGAAAACATAATGACATCTTAACAGTAGAGCCTGGGTGTCTCCAAAACAGATAAAGTTCAAACAAAAATGTGCATCTACAAAGACTTTGTAAAGAAACCTAAGAAGTTCTTATATAAAGGGAATCTGGATGAAACTTTTTCCAGTCAGCTTTATCCAAGGAGAAATCTGAGTAACACAGCCTGAAACCACAAAAACAGGCACCAGAAACAAGAACATAAAGAGAAGTTTCTGGACATGACTCCCCAAAGGAACTGTGGCTGAAGAGCTACACTGAGCTTTCCCTTGCAGCTTTCCACATCACCTTGGTAAACTGCAACACCACTGAGTGATCATATTCAGATTTCAGCAGCTCTCTCAACACCCTGCTCAAGAGCTGCCTAAATACTTCCTTTTAATTAGTATTCCTTGAAAACAGAAAAGAGATAAAATATATTCACTCTCGATCACAAAGTTATAATAATGCAGGCAATTTTAGGATGTTTCAATTTTAAGCAAGCAGGCTTTCAAACCTTAGTAAGAGCATTGCTCTGGTTTACAAGTATTGTAAAATGGATTTGTACCAGACAGGACTGAGTGCACAGAGGGAGGAGAGAAACAGTCAAATCTCTTCAAAGGAACGTTAGGCAATGAGGTCAGGTACCTACATGCTACTAAGGACTTGGTTTGTAGCGTCTAGAAGTAGAACATGCTGCAAAGCAGACAGAAGTAGAGACAAGATACAAACTGCAAACTCTTCTTCTGCTTCCCTGCATAAAGACATGGGAAGAACACAGCAGGTAAGGAACATCAGCGGCAGGAGAGAAGCAGGAAGCATTAACTTTGTGTAGCACAGGAGCACCTGGAATAGCTCTAGGTCAAAACAATAAACACAGTAGTAGCCAGAAGTTGTGCTCAAAAAGCTGATGGCAGCAAACCATCACAGTAGGCTAGTCCCTGGCTCTGCCGAAGTGCTACTTACTTTTTCATACACCTGAATACTGTATGCTACGGACCAGTGGTGAAAGCTCATATCAAGAGGTGTCATTATGTCTTTAAAACCCAAGTAAGCAAAGTTTTATCCTCTGGTAAAAAAATTATAGTACAGCCATAAAATGTCAGCCTGTATCAAAAGGTATGAAGTTCCACATTGCTCAAAATGCAGTAAAGGTTCCCATGGTATTTTATTTTCATTTCATTCAAGATTGTAAATTGCAACTCTACCCTTTGAAGGCCTCAGACTTGATGCTCTTTTACTAACGGCTGAAATGATTAATCCTAGAAAGAAATTCTAGAAGTTGTTGCACAGCTGTGCTTTCCAGCAAAGGAAGAGTAACTCGGGATCAAAACTCCTTATGAGGTTTCCTTAGGGCTGCTTTTCTGCTTAGGGAAAGGTTACTTCCCCTGCCCTTCCCACCACATCCCATATTGCCCCTTACGAGAAGCAGACTGGGGAAGTACAACTGCTACTCGGGGCACTGTCAGGTCTCCAACTAAAAGAACAGCGATGAACGTAAAAGCCTTGCACTTAAATCAACAAAGTGAATAACTCAGAAGATACTTAACACCCACTGCTCCTCCACCCAGATTGTTAACATTTTGCTATCATCTGTCCCTACATTATTTCATCCTTTTAAGATATATTTATATGCAGATGTTCTCACAATTGTGTCCTGTGGAACACATAACGTTTTCACAACTTCTATTTTGGTTTTATGATACCTGTTAAGAAGTGAGCTTTTTTTCTGACAAAGTAATTTATAAACCCCATTTCACGTGTTCCATATAAGAAAGCTGACATTACTCTGGACAAGGAAAGTCATTTGATTTCCAGATGCACTTATCAGAAACTTACAAGAAGCTAATGATTTGATGACAGAAAATAGTCACTCACCCACCGAACACACCAGCAGGATTACTATGTAGTTCACTAATAGATTGGTAAGTCTGCTTAACAACCGTTTATCTTCAATATAAAGTTATTTCCCTCTAATAGCAATTTATCTTGGAAAGTCTCTGCACTTCAACCCGAGGAGAAAAAATCCCAAATATGAAGCACAATGTCATTTACATTAAAATCTCCCCAACATATCAGTAATCTGCATCATTAATTCTCTCAATTACACACTTTTATCACAGCTTGCTAGCCTTGTCTCTGTGCTTAGAATAAGTTCTCCAGTCAGATTTAATAAGCGTATAGAATTGATGGAATACTTATTTCAGTCTACTGAATAGATTTCAGTTGAAGCAAAAGCTCCAAGATCTGATGCAATGACCAAACACAGTCTTAATCCAGATTTCTATCACAGTTAGCTCTTTGAATTGACATTTTTAAACCAGTAATATTATTTTAAGAAACTGAATAACCACAATTCAACTTCCTTAGAATCCAGTTCATGAAAGCATTTTTATGAATCTGCTTGCTTCTGAACCAAGCATTTAAATACAACCTAGAGACACATGACAACAGTTAGACTTAAGATATCAAGTGAAAGCAATGCTGGCAAAAATATATTAAACCCCCACAACTTTTCTTATGAGTCATCTTCAGTAATTAGAATTCTTTTGTAAAGGATACAAGGATTGTTGCTATCCATACTGCAGTTGTCCAGGATCAAGGGGATGCCGTCTAACTCATAAACCTAAATAAAAACAAAAGTTTAATTTAATGGATGTCTCAACAATACCGAGTATGTTTCCTGCAAGAAGTGCATAAAAACATAACAAGGATGTGTGTTTCATCAAAAATATGAAACACATTAACATAAATTGCAGAGTGAATCTGGTATTATCAGCAGTAAGTATCACAAAACAGTAACACCAGCACACAAAAATTTCACACTCTTCATTTAGCATGTGTTTGACTGAGGTATTTTCTATGTCGTGCTTCTCACACTGAGCCAGAAAAGCTGTTTATTGACAGCTCATGCTTGCTTCCAGAAGGAAGAACCAGAAAAAACTATGGAGTGAAAAAAATAGGAAACAAAAAGTTGAAAATAACCCTATAAACATGCACACAAGTTAGCATGGGGCCACATGTCTCCTGTACCTTCTGTATTTATGCAAACTTCAAAAGCACTGTGTTACCTGTATGTACCTAAGCACAAATTCTTTATACCAAGTAAGAACCACTGACTTTTTTCCTTTAATAAGGTGTTCATTATGTTATTAGCAAACCAGCTAGGATGAGAGCTGTAATTTTTTATTTTTGATGCATATATACACATGTGAATTCACAAATCACACTAATACATATGTGTGTGTTGATCAGATAATAATGTATAATCCTAATAGAGTCATACGTACATACACGCCCACATTACGAAGAATTCAGAAGCTGACGTTAACAATAAAAATGTAGCATAATTATCTTAGTAGAAGTATATTCCATAAGAAATTTATCTAGACTTCTAAGGTATATTGTAACACCATACATCATCATGTGTATTTATAGCTTTAGATAGTATTACTTATTTAAATGAAAACCTCTTCTAAAATATCTGCAAAATTTCAACCTTGGAAATATTTTCTTTAAGATGTATAAGCTTTTTTTTTTTTTTTTTTTTTTAATACACATTACAAAAGTAGTTTTAAAAAGACTTCCGAGCATAGAGATTGTTTATATTCTTATAGCGATACATCATTTGTATTGTTTAAGCCATTCCAGATACAGTCCTGGGCAACCTGATCTGCATTTAAGCAGGGGGGCCGGACAAGACATTACCCTCCAAAAGTCCCTCCCAGCCTCAACTATTCTGTGATAGCAAAACCATACTTGTCCAAAACCCGAATCGTTTATCCCCTTAAAATTTAATTTAAAACCAAGAACCGGCAAACAAAGCAATTTAGAAAGGATGTCAGTTTAGGTTGTGGTTTGATGATGAGTTTCTCTCTTCCATATTTTTTGCCCAAAATGAGATGTATTTTTATGTACCATGTAAACCAACAAATCATAAAGTTTACACTGCAGGATGAATCAGCTTCCCAAAATGCAATTTGTATGGCAAGAGAGGAAAGTTGGGTAGTTAGAGATTTAGATGGGAAATCCAGAGTAGACTATTGATCAGTAAAACTGAATTCAGAGGCAAATGTGAGCACTCTTACAAGGTCCATTTATATAATCTTGTTGCAGAGTCCCAAGCTATAACATGAGAAAGTAACAGAGATGGATATATGGACAGGCAAGGCTTACATGTAAGAGAATCAGAGATCATTGCTAGTTCTTAATATCTAACTGGCACATCTGTGCTAACATGCATAATTATACCTTCATAAAATACAGTTAACACAAATTTTAAAACACCCATTCCTTCCACAAGATTTTTACATTTTCTCCAAAGGTCATGCATCATGTATGATGTCATACTTCAAACCCTGAACAAACCATGACCTTTCACTAATACAATACTTCTGCATGCTTAGGAAACATTAGTTCTTTGATTTTCACACTGTAGTCAAACTCTGATATACCCACAATGTTACTTCCTATTTTCAAAATGCTGAACACTACAAATTAATCTAGATTAAGCACTGCCAACTGAAATAAACCATGCAATCTGTTCCAGTTCAATTCAATTCAGTTCAGTTAACAAAGTAAGCAAGCATTTGGGGAAAGTAAAATTTTAGTTAAAATCCGCACATGCTTCAAAAAGTTACTTCAGGAATATGATGAGATTCCTTCAAAGTTAAGTGGGAACAGAAGCAGCAAATCACAGCCTAAGTGATACCTTAATGTAAAACCCAAACATCAACTACCACTGCCTTACATACCCACTGAGACTCTCTTAACATCATACAATTAAACTGTGCATATAATTTGAGCAAGTAAGGTATAGCTTTTGTCACCATGATGCCAGCTTTAGTATGTCACCTGGGACTCACTACACAGTGAAATGAAGCAAGGAAAAGAAAGCTTACAACAAACCCATCCAAGACAAATCTATATACTTCCCAGAGAGACTTGTGAGGTGAAAAGCTCTGATTCCTGAGCAACCACTACTACAGAAGTTCCAGTGCATGTCAGCTGTTTCTGCACCATCCACTGAAATAGCATTTTATGGTAATCTAAAATTCATGCCAGTGTACTGTAACGATCTGGGCTGCAATGTGAGCCAGTCTGGAATTACTCTACATATAGCGGAGCCATTTCTGCAACAAAAGTGCCACAGATAGTCAAAGGAAGGAATCACTGTCCCCAACCAGGCTGTCCCACTTGCATGCTGAGTCTCTCTCAAATCTCACTCTCACCTGCCCATAATATCCCATGCCAGCAGATTTTGTACATACCAAGAAACCATCATCCTAGGTCTCAACTTCTTACTATACTGCCCAATACAAAGAGGTTAGTGAATTTTTCCAACTAATTATTGCCCTCAGAGTTTTTCCTTTGAAGTATCTGTGAAATGCACAGTGTAGAGTAAGGCAGCAGACCTTTTGCCGGAATCTTCTGCAGGACTTGGGAAAGAAATCTACTGCACGAGTCTCAAATAAGGCACAAAAATATCCTGGGAAGGAAAAAAAATGTAGTGGCTGGTGTGAAACTCACTGCAATTCATTCAGATTTTAGAAAACCTTATGGACAGAAACTAAGCAATAGGAAAGTTCTGGTGTCTGTGTGGTAAACATAATTACTCACATTAGCCTGTGTTACAAAAGGTCACTAAACCTATTTTTCATTTACATTACTGACAACATAGCTGGCCAATAACATGGAACTGCACTGTACTGTAACAAAACCACAAGGTTATTTTCTTATGAAGAACTATAGTGCTTTATTCTGAACTACGCTGAAACACTAAATGAAGCTGCAATCTATGTGTAGGCTGAAATCTCAACTGCATTTAAGTTAATTACAAAGGTTACTTAAGACAAGTTTAAAATATATAAAAAAAAAATAGAGCTCTGGGCTAGTGATCTCTAGTGGTTCAGTCCACTCAGTACCAAAATCTTCACCCTAATGTTATTAGGTCAGTTTTTGAAACTGTTTTCTAAAAAGCAGAAAACAGAACTTTCAGCATTCAAAGGCAGGTACCAGTCTCTGCCAGTTAAAGAAGGTATCTTTACAACAGTTTTATATTGCTGTCTGACTTGTTTTCTGTACTTGCCTCTGAAACATAATGAAGATTGGTTATCATGCCAGTGCGAAATTTAAATGTATTACACTTAAAAAAAATGCCTTCCCCAGTGACAAAGCAACTGCTAGTTTTTTTCTCTTTCTCTGTACATGGTATTTAATAATCTATTTTGATCACTTAAACCAGATGCTAAACAGAAGTGCATGCAGGCAGAGATGCTATTTAAACAAGAGCTTATGAAGGTAACCAGCCAATACTATATATGCCCACTGCGCTCAAGGGCACGGAACAATATAGGGTTTTACTTGGATGGTCTGGGACATGTCAGTCCTGAGGAAAAAGCTGTGTTTTTTTCTTTGATAAACAATGAAAATATTCAGGCCAGAATTCAAGCTTTTATGTTATCTTACAGAATTCACATTTACTGACCAATACATAAATAAGGTCGCTAGCATAATTAAGGATATCTGCCTGAACAGAGCTACTTCTGATAATCTCCTGGTATTTTCTTATGAAGTTCACAGAAGTAATTATCACTAACACAATCATTCACAGCAGAACCCAGAAAAAGTATATAAATTAACCATAGACTGTTTCTTGAATCTTTCCCTCTAGCAGCAATAGAGCCAAGCTCAGGGGTAAGAATGCAAATTCTCTGAGCATGACAGTGCTTGTTGCTCAGTCTGCGTGTGTCTAGTAAAATGCAACTACAATCTCCACGTCCGGCAACTACACAGACTGTAACAGAAAACCTCCAGCCAAAATAATCTCTTCAAAGAATCATTAACACTTCAGGCATTAGAAACATTACCTAATCAGTACTATTATGCAGAACAACCATTTATGCATTTAGATAACACCAGCTTAAACAGAAATTATTCTTCCACCAGAATATGACCACTTCTCAGTCTTCAATCGATGCAGAAAGCAGAATGAGAAATATGTTTGTTTCAGCCCAGAAATACTTCTCTTACTTAGAAATTTTGTTTGGTCAAACCATAGATAAGCAAAAGGAAATGAGTTCTCACAAATAGAAGTGGACTACTAACACCTGGAGTAATCCATGCTAACACTCTTCTTTTTAGCTGTTGCTGGTAAGTACATCTACAAATAGAAAGACAAATTTCTAGTTTAAAAAGTGATTTGGGGCAGCAAACACATACGCTAGAGAGAAGTAAAAAACCCAGGAACAAGCAAGAACCATTTATATGGAAAAACTTGCAGATACAACCTTCATTACAGATCACCTGTTTCCTACCAGAGTAAAAGTCATCTCCAACAATGTTTAGATCTGGAGTATTAACTTTCAATTCACTTTATGGAACTTGAAAGAAAAAAAAGGTTTCTGGGAGAACAAAACTGGTAAACCACATTTTTATGGACTTGGCTCCTTCACTGCATACTTTGCAATGCTCCTAGTTCTGTCATATAGATAGAAGAGTTGAAAAACCTGCAGGTAGCAGCACATGGTTCAGAGGTACAGGTGTGCCAAATGTCAGCCGTAGTTTGCAGTGGATCAGGATTAAGCTGCCACTACCCAACCTCCTCTCTCAGGAGCACTACTTTGGGTTTCTCATTTACCCATCTGCTGATTCTCATAAAGCACAAAGTAAGAGTACAACAATATTTCTGATACCCATATTTCTCTGACAAATTTGATTAAAACTGGCTAATAGATACAAAAGCTGGAAGAGGTAAAGTAAGGGAGAAGGGGAAAAATAACATAACTGGGATGTCATGACCACAGAAAAACTAAAGAGAATATTAAATTGCAGAAGACAAATGTATCTACGATATTTTCTGTTTTCTTTTAGTACCCCACATTACTGAAATTATTACATTTCAACATACTACAAGAGCTGAATCATCAGGATACTAACATTCATCTTATGTGAAACAGCATCATCCTAAACTGTATCAAGAGGAGCATAGCCAGTAGATCAAGGCAAGTAGTTATTCTCCTTGGTATTCATTAGACAGCAACCTACTCAAGGGGCTGCAGCTACATCATGCAAAGAGAGGTTGAGGGAACTGTTGGTTTTTTTTTTAGCTTGGAGAAGTTACTAAGATGACAGAGCTGCTCTCCTGATTCAGGTTCTTAGTAGTTTAAATTGAGAAAATATGGTCATAAAAATGAAACTGTGAATGTTCTGACTGGATACAAGGAAAAATTTTTTTACTATAAGGATATGGAGCAGGTTGCCCACAGACATCGTGGGGTCTCCATCTCAGAGGTCTTCAAAGCTTGTCTAGAAAAGCCTCAAGCAACCTGCTTTTTGAATTCAACATTGAGAAGGAGGTTGGACTACAGACCTCCTGAAATCCCTTCCAGCCTGAATGCGCGAGTAAGATTTTTCCATCTTTCTCAACAAAAATGAAAGGGCTAAGACCATGGAAAGAAGCATAAGTCCATTCCTGTCCTCACATTAGTTCAAGACCAGATTCTTTCTACTCTAGTAAGACCTCTTCTTGGTTATAAAGCTGGAAAAAGTTGTCAGAAACAATTTTATTAGAGTATGTAACAAACAGAAATGGTTCTAGAAAAAAATTAATTCTTGCCCACTGGTGGAATAATCCTGCATATCCACTGACTTCACATGACAGAGAAATCTTAAAATAATTTGCATTTTTGATGCCAGACCATTCATATAAATTTATTCCCATTTATTCCCTGAGAGAAAATAAAAAGGATTCCTCAACTTTACCAAGTAAGACAACTTTGGTTTTCTAGAGTAAAAGGTAAGAATTTTGTGCAATCAAATATACTAAAGAAATATCTGGGCTGGCTGGGAAGAAAGTAAAGGAAGGAATAAAATAAGGTCTAAAACCCACATCTTATGTAAAAAACAGTGAGAGCATAAGCAACATGGTTAACCTATGGCAGAAGCTTGCTAGTGAACACAGTAACCTTTAATCAGCTTCAAGGAAAAAAGTATGTTCTATTATCTAAATCCAGGAGCACAAGAAGTAATGGACTTAAATAGAATGGTCACATTACATGTTCATAAAATATTTTTAACAGTAATGGTTAGTCAAGCACTGCAATACACTGAAACACTGGTCTCAAAGACTCCTGCAGCAGTAAGTCTCCACAAATGACCTGACAAATCTTAACCACGAATACTCTAGCCAGCCCTGCTCTGGACAGGTAAATAGCTATGAACTATTTGAATCCCTTCTGTTTCTAAGTTTACATGACTTTCTTAAACAGAAAATCGTACTAGAATGAATCATGCCAAAGAAAAGTGATCCAATGAAATACACACTGGGCATTTGTTGCCTGTCTTTGTTCCTCATTAAAGGTATATTTAAATCTTATTCCTTTGAATGTACTACATGAGGACTACATGACTAAATCACGAGAGACGTATCCTTCAAGCCTGCCACCAAACAGGCTGACCAACAAGAGTCAATTTTCCTCCAAGACCTGCTCCATGAGATAGGTAATTAGTAATTAGACATGTGAGCAGAATCCAGCATTCGATCTGAGAAACAGAGCAGCTTAATAAGACCAGGAATATATCAGCTGGTAAGGTTCACAAATGGGCTCCTCTGCAGCTATGATGGTACTGAAAAAATGTTACTTCATTTTTTTCATTTGTGAGTCTCAGTTTCGGGGTTTTTTTGTTTGTTTTTTTTTCAACTAGCAGAAGTGACAGGAGATACACGGGAGATTATACTTCAAAGGACAAAAGAACACTTCAATCCCTTAGTGCTAGTGGATTCCTAGGTCTACTGCAGACTACAGGCACTCTGGCTTAGAACAGAGGCAGCTGTGGCTTGTGGCAATCAAGTCTATTATTGGAGTTCACCACATCCTGCAGATCTACTGAAATACTTGTGGACAGAGGCTCCTTTCTCCAGGACATCACAGCAGACTTGCTTAGCTAGTCTGAGAGCTCCTTGCACCAGTGTGAATGACTTTTGAGAACTAAGAGAGATCTTTATGTCCGCTTCAGCCAAGGCAGTGTCCTCAGAATACTCTTCCACCTACTCTGCTGTTTAGGTAAGCATATATTTAACATTTTAACATTTGAAATTCAGAAATCACGGCAACAAAATTTGTTGCTCCTGCTACATTGATTTCAAATGTATTCTCCCTCTTTCAGCATTATTTCCTGGAGAGACACGAAGTTCATTTCAACTCTCCCAAAAGAGGTGACCCTTGCCCTCTTTTTTGGCTATTAAAAAAAATAATAATAAAAAAATAATCTTAGAAACTAAAAGTGGAATTCCTTTGTGATGTCCTAAAACTCTTTGAAGAGAACTGGTTAGAAGATGACAGTTTTGGCCTTACTGAGGGGGAAGGGAAGAGAAGAGAAGACGAAGGTACCAAGCACACAATCAGGCCTGAGCCAAAACAAGCAGAAGCTAGAGTGTCCAGCTATGAGTAGAGGGTAACAAGCCATCTCGGTTGTTGAATAATTTTTTCCACTAGTCTTTCCAAGAGCAAAACACAGGAGTTTCCAGCCATTGAGAAGACAATATAAACACTTTAAAATTCAGAATAGATTCCCACAAGAGACAGTAACACAATTGGTTGATTCGTTTTTTAAACAATTCAGCTTCCATCATTCACTTATTTACAGTTCCTCAAACAGAAGCCACTTTTCCGTAACAGACAGATGCCGCCATGAGGAGCGGGCTCTTAGTCCTTCTTAGGTTTAGATCTGCTACTTAACATGGATGAAGTAAGGTCCAACACAAGACAGATTTTGCTTGAAACACACGGTATTTGCTCGTGTAGTCTTTGTCTATCCTGGCAGTGACAGCAAGAGAAAACAATGGCACTAAGCATCATCCAGTATTAAATCCCTGTGCTTTCTATCAGTTGAATTTGTACAAATTTGCATCACAAGAGCATATGTTTCTCTACTAGTCACTCACTTTCTTATTCTCAGTCCACTAAATCCAGTAATTGGAGAGCTTTGAGTTGCTGATTTCAAATCATTACTATAAAAGAGGTTCTTTTAATTTTTGGAAATTAAGTGTAAAGATTACCCATGTGACTAGAACTGGGCTGAGGATACAACTTATACAAGATCATCAACATTACAAAACTGTATTTTGTTCCAAAGCAAGACTTCAAATTACTCCGAAGTTCTAAATAAATACAGATATAAAGGCCAATTCATTTCAGCTGTTTTAATTACCATTGCAACAGGAAGTTCCAAGCCATTCTGGCAAGCTGCTGCTGTTTTGGTGGCTACAGTATTTCCGTCTTCCATGTCAAGCTTAACAAAGCATTTTAAGCATCTCTCAATTAAAATGAGGGATTTCGTTTTGCTGGTTGTGTGTACTGGTTTTCTTTTGGGGTGGGGTGGTTTCTTTCCTTTTGAGTTTCACATTTTATATAGTGTTGGAATAGCTTTTCTTCTAGAACAAAATTCCAGGCATTACATAAAATATCCCAATTTTGAAAATCACTGACATTGACAGAAAAAAAGATTACCACAGAACATCTCTGTTGAAGATTTCCTCATTACCATTCTACATGTGATCACACACACTTCTAGCCAAAAAACAGCACAACATTCTTGTGACTCTTTTATTAACATCCTTGCTCGACTACTCATGACAGCTTCGCTACTTCACTTCTCCCCCAACAGCCTGCACACCTGCTTTGCTGCTACATTCCAATTGGTCCTTGAATCCCAGTTCAGCTGAAATATCCCCTAAAACAGCCAGCTGCTTACAACTTAAGAGTAAGTGGGAATGGAAAAGGAGAAAAAGCAATTCAAATTCACACCCTCTTTTGATGAATACACACCCTCACTGCAGCCACGTGTCATCACTCCGACATTACTACAGTATTCCAAAATTGCTCCCACTCCCAATGTCATGAAAATGAAAAAATAAATGCCAGTCAGATATTCTGCACTCTGATATCTTTTATTGTGTCCAGCATTATTTAGCAGTCTCCTTTTATTTCACTTTGAACCAAGGATTTAAAAAAAATTCAATGTTGGACATATAAATTAATCTGTGGCAAAGACAGTAGCACAAAATACTCTAATGATGAAAATAACGTGTGAGAAAACACCTAGCAATATTTCAAAATGTATAATGATCGGTGCATTTCATGGTGAAGTTCTGCAGCTAAATACAACAGCAAGCCACATTGAACTGCAGCACTGAGTGCAACAACAGACTCAAAGACAGAAGCCAAGTACCACAACCACCCAAGTGGTGGCAGTTTCCATAATTCCTCAGTTTCCTATTGCAATTATTAAGTAACTTTAGTAGTGATAAAAGTTTTTAAGGAACTGTAAGGATCAAGTTATTATGCTTATATAACCCAAACTTCAGAGCCAAGGATGAGATGAGAGAAAATAATAATAATAATATAAAAAAAAAAAAAAAAAAAAGGAGAAAGCTAGTAGGCTAGAAGATTGGAAACAGCACACAGACATTAATAGCATTCACTATTCTCTTTTTCCACACTCCCTCGTACACAAAGCTTCCAAGATTTTAGTGACAGGTCAAAGAACAACCCATTAATTTTCTAGTACGTGTGTAAAGGATGTGCACTCTGTTACATGTTAAGTATAAAACTAACCTTAGTGATAATTAAGTTTTTCACTAGGTTAAAGCATAGTAAAAAAGAGCAAGTGTTTCAGGAAAGGACTGTAAAATGCCTTTCTAGAACTCTACAGAAATTGTAAATGGTAGACTGCAGGACCCAGCTGACAGCTGAAGCTCGAAGACAGTTTAATGGTGTTTGCTGCTTGTGTTTTAAATCAGGCCAGCCAGGGAAGCCTTCAGAAGGCTGCAGCCAGCCACACAACGCCATTGCTTAATACCGCAGTAAATAATACCTCTCACTGGGCAATGCCAACTTCACACTCCAATTTATATGAAATGTTATGTTTTCCAAGAAACACATAAATAACAGAACTATGGTCCTTTTGAAAGACACCACCACCACCACAAAATCTTGCAATTACAATAATTGTTTTGTTTCAGAACTAACAGATGAGGTCTCAATTACTGCAGAGCAATACGTACAGCCTGCTGGGGATTGTTTCAAAGGAGTGTAATGCAGGTGCAAATCAAGTCTTGCATCAGGAGGAAAGAAGCTTTAGACATATAATGTTCTACTGAGACTGATTGGTATCTTCTTCCCAGTAACTTTTTCCTTTGCGATACCTTCAAGTCACAGAGTATTCTTCATCCAAAACAGAACGGGTATCACATCATTTCAAATACACAACCAAAGCAAATACACTTTCTTTCATTTTTCCGAAATAATTAATTGGCTTCCTTTTTATTCCATAATCTGTACAAAACATCAACCCTAGTCTATGTTTCCCTGTAAAACCCTTTACAGGTTCCCTGTAAAACCCTTTACAGGTTTCTTCCTCCAAGCTGTTTTATAATCAAGTTCAGCACATTTTTTATCTATTCAATGCTCAGTACACAAATAAATCCCAAGAACTTTCACTGGAACATTCAGGAAAGGTAAGAGAGGGTTGAAGTGTGCAGCTTCACTTCATAATGAGGTCTAGGTCCTCTTTTTAACGTGATCAAACACCAAGCTCCTTTCTTTCACAAGCTCTGTATACTCAACTATCAGTTTCTGCCCATGTCACCTAGAAGAACAGTGATCAAAACCTATCACATTTACTTCACATGCAGCAATAACAGATTGACTGACCAGTGCTGGGTTTCACATATTTAAGTTTCTTATGCCTCTTTTTGCTATTATGATTTTGTAGAAAGCATTTACTGCAAAGTAAAAGAAACTGTTTGTAAGCAGTGTCAAAAATAATAAATCACCATAAATTCAGTAATTATAAAATGAACAAAATAACTTTTGGTTCGGTTTAGCATTGTTTGCAAGTCAGATTGTATTTATTTCTTCATGACTGAAATCATGCCACAAACTACTTCAACATTTTTACTGAGATTAGTCACACAATTAATGAATAAAAACCCCTCAATGGTTAAGAACTTTGCCTGAAGAAGATACTCTCTTAAAAACAGAATATCGCAGAAAGGCTAAATGATTCCTCACATGTTGAAATCAAATGTTAAAAGAAAACAGAAGACTTTCAATGTTGTATTTAAAAGATTATATAATATTAACGCAAAGAAAGCTAGCATGAGATAAACACTGTGCAATGGAAAAGGTGTTCAAATATGTTGAGAGACTTTACGTTAAACAGTAACATCATTTGTCTTCTCACTTTATGGCACCCTGTGAAAAACAATGACTATTTCAACAAATGATTTTACATATTATTTTTTTAAGAAAATAAAAATGATTTCTCATTATCTGTGTCTTATATAAACTAGTAACTCGACGAGAAATGGAAATGTACTGATGAAGGTGTTTGGAACTGCCAACCTACTGCGGAGTGACTAGCAGCACTATACGCTAATATGAAACTTGGAAAATATCAGTGTATGGGAAGATGACAAACCAGCCTTTTCTGTCATTTAAAGAGAAAAATACTAACCTAGGGATTGTAAACCAGTATAGTTGCATTAAAGTGCTATTCTTTATCAGCTTACAAGTGAGGGAAATCCCTGTGCACACACACTATTCAAGCGTTTAACACTCCTCACATTGCAGAACAGAAAAGGTTTTACCTGATTTGCACAAGTACTTGTGTCTTTTGCACAAACAGAACCAAATCTTCACCATTCCAGGATTTTGCTAATAATGGTGTTTCATTTTTAATGGAAAAAGAAATTTGAATGTTGCTATTTTTAATGACTGTTCATCATTCTTGATACATTAGCAAAAGGGGTTGCTAGTAACTGCAGTTAAAAATAACTGCTAGAGAGCTTCCCCACTGACAATCGTTACAAAGTGTGATTCTGGCAGCATGAATTTTTCATAACTTTTCCATTATAGTTTTGGAAAGTCCCAAATTGCCAAACCGCAAAAGGATTCAGGATTCAGAAAGCAAGCCAAATGATACTCTAGGTTACAGTAGCATAACAGGACAGTACCTGTCCCTTTGCAGCAGTTATCTACAAACATACCAATACATAAGAGCAGAATAAATCATTGTGCCTTACACTACACCCCCATGATAGCTGAGAAAATCAGTTATCAAATGACATGGTCCACTTGTTCCATAACCCAGCTCGACTGCATTCTGAATTGCCAGTGCTGAATCCAATCGCCTATCACCCAGATCACCCTTTGACAAACAGATAAAACTAATACTTAAACCTCCCCTGCAGGCTGAGAGATAGCTGTGTTTTGAAAACCATTTTCAAGGAAAAAAAACTACTGAAAAGGCTAGGAACTAGAAAATGTCATGAGGTTAACACAAAAGCAGGGCACAGCATCTTCAAAACCCTGTGCTGCAATTAATTCACGAGATCTGCAAACAAACTTGCAATGAGTTGCCAGAGGTTGACCTACATGGAAAGTCTTTGAGGTGGGGGTCTCTGTGGTCCAAGCCAACGGGATCCAAGGTCTAAATTCCTCCTACTGTCATAAAGGTAAGTACGTGAATCACTACAGGCAATGCAGAAAAGAGGGCGGAAGGAAAAGAAATATCAACCTCACCTTAGGTGAACAATACACTAGTGCAGTCTGAAAGCTGCAACAAATGTGGGTCATTCCAAGTCATTTCAGCAGAGCTTCTAATTGCATCAGGAGAGATGCAGAGGCAAGACACCAGGCTTCAGCACTTGCTTGCAGTTGCCGTTTCTTGCTGTACTTTTCAGATGGTCCCTGAGGGGCTGTTGACTCATGATGACTTAGCACGCCTCTGGACAACATTCAGGAATGGTTTGGTATGTAGTGTAGGCTATGAGCTCTATGGGTAGATGTATGGGAAAGGGAATTCTGTGATTTGATTCTGGTGGGCGCAGATTAAAGTGAAGGAAGAGAAGCCCAAGGAAAATGCTGTCAGAGGGATGTGAGCCATGCCAAATTTTGCAACTTGCCCTCAAGGCTAGAAATGGTCCCTAACACATTTTACTAGCTGTACCCACTAGGAACTAGCCCAGCCTTCATGACATTGTCTGTGTTTATTTGCTGATGATCCAGATTTACAGAAAGTTCAGCAGTTATTCTCTACTTTTACCTGAAATTTTAAGAATATGCAGTTTCGTTTAATGATTCACCAAGCATAACCTTTGCACAGGATCAGATTTGCTTATTAAGATAAATTTAGCCACCTTGTTGAGATTAAGATCAACTTTACATTTAGAAAACACAAGAATCCTGATGTTGTGATTTATATGTCTATAAAAGCCATATATTTAGTATGCATGATATACAATAACTCAGGTATGCATGCTCTAGCACTAAATTTCATGCTGAAAGCTTGCTAATGCCTCAGGCTATTGAGCGAGATGATACATGAAGCTGTACATAAGGAGACTGCATAGTAGTTTCTTAATTTACCTCTAAGCTACGACTACCAGAGGATTTTTGAGTATTTGTGTCTCAATGTCTTGCAATCCGGTAACAACTACTGCAGGTACTATGAAAATAAAATTCCCAACTTCTAGTTGAGCTCATATATTCATGATAAAGAGAATTCTAAGTTATAAAATTTATAAAGATGTGGTTCAAATTGTTTTAAAAATTTCATAATAAATGTATCCTTTCTGTATGGTCAATTTACATGAAAATATTGTGCAAAACAAGACATGCATATATATCCTCAAGCGCTAACTGTTTATAAAATTTTAAATGTTCTGTTTAGCTTTATTTATATTGTTATTTCCTTTCTTGCAACAGACCATTTATTTGATTACAGGTCTGTACCTATAAAGTCAAGGCTGCAGGTTCTAACTGAGAACTAGAAAGAGTTCTTGTTTCAAGACATGGTTTCATTACTCTACATTAAACACGTATACACACTGTGTTATAAAACTTCATTAAAGAAAAACTAAACATGCACAGCAACTCTTCCTAATAAGTCCTTTAAAGAAAAAAAGATCTCATATGAACAGAGCTGGAGGGTACATTACAGTAGCTGAAATCTGTACCAAAATAAATGCAATCATAAAATTAGAAACATTTTTAAATGATTCTTGCAAGTCACTATTTTTATTTTTTCTTTGAAAGAACAAAGAAAACTTCTATAGGAGTTTATTAATAAATACTGTTTTCTTTGAAGTTGATTTTCAAAGGGACAGGTCGACACTTTTATAGAAAAGCCTGCAGGAGCAGGTTGACAGTAATGGTGGGTCAGAAGGTGAGAGGAGTAAAAGCATTGAATCAGAACCTCAATCAGCTGCCACCAGATTGATCTATTGTAGGGGCATTTAAAATGACATTTTTACTTTTAAAATTAAGAAAGCATTTTTAAGATTTTTTTTTTTTTTTTTTTACTCAGCAGCTACAAATCCTAAAAGCACTTTCCAAAAATGCATTAAATGGTGAGATGTTCACGAAACTGTGTGATACAAGAGCTTGGATTAAAAGGTGACACTCCCAACCACCAAATACTCCAATTGGATTGCAAGTTCCATTGCAAGTTCCATAAGAACTGGTAGTAACTAACGCCGCCTCAAACTGCATCAGCTTCTCCTAACTGGAGTTGTCAGGAACAGGCAGAGCTGAGACAACTAAACAGACCTGGCTGGAAAATATCAAGGTAGTGACATCTAATTAAATTCAAGGGAACATAAGTTAGATGCAAGTTCAAGAGAACTTTCAAGTTTATTATTAATTTTCAGTTAACTGTTTCTATTTTTGTTGTGGGCAAAACATTTACTTTTTTAAAATTATTATCATTTTTTTTTTTTACTACAATACTGAACAATTGCCTGAAATAAAGCATTTCAGTATTTCCAAAGCCAAATGCACCACCTTAATTTTGCTAAACTAAAGTGTGAAAGGATTTTTAGAAAAGTTGGAGACTGTCCTAGGGAAAACTGCAAGCCCTGAACAGCTCCATGGGTAGCACCACTCCTTTTCTAAAAGGACAGGAAAAAAACCTGCTGTGGAGGTAAATGTTGCCATGTACCCTTAGTAAAACTCAACAAAGATGTTGCCAACCTCAATATGAATTCACTGAGCTCCATAATTGTGCCTCAGAACAGTAATTTCTAAACCAAAAATCTAAATCTTTCTTATTGTCATAGGTAAGATTAATGTCAAACCAAAGCAGCCTGTAATGCTAAAACAAACATACACAAAAAAGCAACTCAATATTTATTTTTGTTTATGAAGAATACGAAAACTTACATTTTCTCAAGATTAATCTAATCCTTATATTAAATCCAGTTTCAATATTTCACTTTAAATACAATTTAGATTTACACAACTTAAAAAATATTAAAGCAACCTGAAATATTCCACATATCACCTCAAAAATGATTAGACTGAAACGAAGCACACTGGGTGTTTTTACCTTAAAGGCAGTCAATTATCTGAATTTTTTTGTTACACTTAAAAGCAGCAAAATCATATGTTTGAAGTTACAGAAACAGAATGAATCTCAAACTCAAACACTTGGTTATACTCCTTCATATTGCAAATAGTTCCCTTACACTGGGATTTCTGTTCCTCAGGAAACCATCATTGGGGAATACAATTTCCATGGTTTGTATCATATCTAAATTGCACAGTGGGACACATACATTGTTCAAGACTTGCACATTTTTGGCATTCCCTTTTCAAAGTACTGCTGGCTTGCTAAGTAAGATTTTTCAGTCTCTGTAAATTCATATAATTTATGTTCACACAAAATGTTTCATTTTTTCAAGTATCATTGTTATTTTCCTTTTTTCCTTTTCACATCATTAGACTGCTCCATAGGTCATTTTTAAACAAAGTTCATTGAGAGATGCCATAAGACAATATCTTGCCATCAATGAAAAAAATCTAACATTTTTTTTTTTTTTAGTTTAACAATGCAACTTTTTTTCCCAGGAATGGAACAAAAGTTATTATTTTTAAGAGTTTCGTCAGTCTCATATTTGAAAATATCTTTCACAGTATATATGAATGACACAATCTAAACAGTGATTTTGTTAATATTAATAAAAAAAATTTGTAAAATGCGTTTAGCTTAAAAAAAAAATAACACCCCTCTTCTGTTTTTCTCCCAAAGAAGCCGCCCCCCCCCCCCCCCAGTATACTGAGGCAACTGATCAGTTTGTGTGTATATATATCCCTATGTATGTACAATCATAGAATAGTCTGGGCTGGAAGGGACCTTTAAGGATCACATAGTCCAACCTGACTGCTGCGGGCAGGGTCATCTTCCACTAACTAGATCGGGTTGCTCAAAGTCCCATCCAACCTGACCCTGAACACTTCCAGTGATGTGGCATCCACACCTTCTCTAGGCAACCTGCTCCAGTGTCTCACCACCCTTATGATAAAAAATTTCTTCCTTATGTTCAATTTAAGCCTACCCTCCCTTCAGTTTAAAAACATTACCCCTTGCCCTTACACTACAGGCCCTAGTAAAAAGGCTCTCTCCATCTCTCTTGCAAATCCCCTGCATGTATCAAAAGGCCACACAGGAGAGGTGTTCCAGCCCTCTGACCACTTTTGTGGCCCTCCTCTGGACCAAACAGGTCTCATGCTGGGGGCTCAGAGCTGGGTGCATTACTCCATCTGGGGTCCCGCAAGAGTAGAGCTGAAGAATCATCTCCCTTCTCCCTTGAAAAAGGTCATGCTTCTTTTTCATGTATATATTATGTATTTATATTAATGTGTATTTTCATATATTGCATACGTGCACAGACACCTATATATTAAAAATACATAAATAGATATAAAAATATATGTATGTCTCTATATAATTTACAGATTACCGATCATAAACAAGAAAATAGCTAATTTCTGTTGATTATCGATTTCCCTATTCTCTAGGATTATGGAAAAGATTCAATTGCATAAATGAGAACAGTAAACAACAAGACAAGAACACCATCTTGACAGAAAGGCTGTATTTGCTATTTCAGAAACAAATTGTTACAGGTGTGTGAGCTAGTGCTCAACATACATGCAAAACAAAGTAGGGGTCTCTTCTGTACCTCTTCAGATGACTAAACTTTTACACATACAGGACATTTATGGTAACTAATATGTAATCATTTTGGTGGGTTATTATATTGAACTTCAATCTTGCTTTACCTTGCAAAGAATTACTTTGGTCAAAACCATCCTTTATTTGTGTATCACAACTGCCATCAGTTCCTACACCTATTTTAGCTATTTGGAACCTGCACATACAGTTGTTTTCTCTCAGCCCTCACTTGCTGGCAAAGTGCATTTCAGACTGTGAGGATGCACCTAAAAATCTAGTAAGTCAACCTTAGAGACTAGGATTGTTTGGAAATGCTATGTTTGTATTATTACTTTTCTTTTCCAAGAAGATACAACCCTGCTAGAGTCCACAGGAGCTTGTATCAGCGTCTGGAACATGGATAAACAGATGTGCAGTGTGTTGTCTGTACAGTTGCTCTCTCTCATGCTAAACCCATGGGGATCCTCCACCTGAATATACACTGATTATTAGCAAGCACTTAATCTTACCTTACTGAGTTATAAGCAAGAAGAAAAATCACACTGGAGGTGCAGGTTTCTTTTTTTTCCTTAGAGAAGAGCCTAGCATGAAGATATGTGATATCAGTCCTGTGGTGTTTTCCAGTGGAAATGCTTGGAGGGAAGATGGAAGGAATATTTCTAGCAGTCAGTAATCAACTAATCTGAGTACATACAATCAAGCCATCATCTTGGCTTTTGCAGATTTAGTTCATCATGCATTTCACAAACAGCAGAGGATTAATTCAACATCTTGATGCTCTGACTTCCAGCACAGAGATCATCTGACACAGTACTTTAACACTGCTCCCACTGCTACAATATCTAAATATAGGCAGTGCTCCATTTAAGGAACTAAAACTCAATTGTTTTTTCCCAGTTGTCTTTTACTAGATCTTTGGTCAATGTCCCTTTGAAATCCTTCCAGCAAATCAGTTCCGCCATAACAATCCGAGCAAGTCTGATTGACTGCAATTATGATGTGTGAACTTGGAGACATGCAGTTTTAAACATTTAAATGCCCACTAATGAGGCAATTTTTATCTTTGCCACTTCTGTATGGAAATACTGAGGGGTTTTGATTAAATAATATATTTTTTTCAAAAAGCACAGTTTCTGTGAATTGCTAAAACAAAGATATCAGTAGACTGCAAAAGGGATATTATTAAAGTCGGTTCTCCCTCAAAATACAGACAGAAGATCCTCACTATTTATGAAGTTCTTAACATGAGAACTGAGACATTTTTCTGAAACCTCCTTAAAGATTACAGGAAGTTCTCCTCTTGTCACTGGTTTTACCATTGAATATATAAAAGAAAGCATGAAAAGCTAGGTAGGTTTCTTCCAATCATTGGCTGTTGACATCAAGGAAAGCAGATATTCTATAGTTAATAAGAGGATGCAAAAGTGATCACTACTTATTTTTACATTACGGTAGCATATATATATTTATCTACATACATACACACACACACTATAATATCAGGGTTCTTCAAAGAGCCCTGCATTTCAAGCCGAAAAGAGAACTGAACAGAACCTTGTAAGTAAGAGCTAACAGGCAGAACCTTTGCATACAGGGACATGTGCATTCTCATTTCCCTCTCTCCCTCCTTCCCCCGCCCTGCCCCTGCTTTTGCAGCCTTTACAAATTAGAACTTTGGTTCACTTTGGGCACTGGCATCACCAAACTTCGCTCAAGCATTGCCGTGCTGAATAGCAAGAACACTGCACGTCTACAATTTAGAACAAATAGCATCCCCCAACGGCAGAAATTCAAAACTGCAGATGACAGCCGCTGCACTTTCTCTTCCCAAAGACACAAAGCAAAACAGGAGAAAGAGGGGAAAAAAATTAAAAAAGCAAATATTTGGTCTGAAGACTAGGTGCTCTGATAAAGCCTCACGTGCTTCGACAGGAGTTTCAGCGAACAGTTTTCAGGGCTGGTTACATAAGTTACACTGCCTTGAAGGCATAAAGGCAGAGAACTGAAGGCTCACAGCTGCTTTTTTCAGGCAAAGCTGAGCTGATGGCTGCAAGACATTACACCTCTGCTGAACCTGATGGGCTACACAGGAGTGGAGGGAGTTAAGTAACTGAACCTCACTGATGAGACAGAAACTGGACACCAGACTTCTGTAAGCACATTTGTAAGCATCTGTCTAGCTCAACACTTCTCTGATTTTGGTGGGAAAGTGAGTATCAGGACTCGGTGGTGTGCATTCAGCATCCTGCTTGCTGATCACTGAGTAAGGGATCTTCCACCAGCCCCTTCCACAAGCCTTCACACGAAGTTTCCTTGACATCCTCCTCACCCTGAATTAGCACAGAGTACCAGTAAACCCAAGAGCAGTAAATTCATCACAAATCATAGTCTATCACATATCTCATGCTCTACTCTTTCCTCAATTAAACTATTTTACTGGCACTCCCCAAATGTGAACTGAACTAACAAATTACAAGTAGTGATGACCAAATTTCAACACCAAAATAGAAAATCTTCAGGTTTTTGCTTGTTACCTATGTTCACAGACTTTAGAATTGTCATAAAAATACAAGCTGAGATGCTACTTCACAGTAAGCAAAACTTAGTAACTATCCAGGAAATAGATGAAATGATGACTGATTCCTGTGCCTCACAGAGTAATTAAAGCAGCAAACAATCTCTTTAAGTGGAAAGGAAGAGAAAGTTTGATGTATCCAAAAGGGATCACATTCAAAACAGCATTATAACATCAGCCCTTTGTGAAGTCTGGTGCAGCTTTAAAACAAACAAACAAAAAACCAAAGACATTGTACCTAGGATGGCGGTTAAGAAAAGACAGGGAAACTCAAAGTTCATGCTGAGGTTAAAACAATGAAAAACAACATAGAAAACTAATGAAATTCCTTGCTTTAGTAATGGAAAATACATGTCATTTGTACCTGACACCAGTAAAAGCGGAAAGAATTTGGATTAACAGCTCAGATCTGAGTATTTAGAAAGGTAGACATTCTTCCACACATGGTGGGCTTGCTTGCAGCAATCACAAACACTGGAAAGAAGCAGGACACACAGGCAAACCCCCTTCCCACAATACAGGGTACAGCATGTCTTGTGAGCCTTTTTTAATAAAAAATTAGCCACATCAGAAGGTGGTTATTTTATTAACAGTTTTCCTAACAATGGGTACCCCAACAAATTCAGTTCTTTATCACCTAGTAAACTAGCAAGAGACATTTTTGGTGGATACGGTGCTTTTCACTTAACTGAGAATGATATATGGAACCACAAGCAAAGAAAAATATCTCTGTACATCTCAGAATATTTTGCAAACTACTAGAACTTTAATATCCCATGTCTTACTAAAGCATCTCAATCCAAGCTGGAGAAAGGAATAAAAAAGTTGTCATTACTCCTAGACTCCTTCTAGAAGCTATGCCACATCCCATCTTTATAGGCCTCAAGAAAAAAAGAAAAAAAAAAAAAAGAAATTACTAGGCTGATCAAGATCATTGAGGAAAGCAAAGACATTTTCTGATTTCAGTGGACTTTAAACCAGGGCATTTGCCCAACAGATGCTGACATTCTTGAAGACAGAAAGCACCTGCAAAGCCCTGGAGAACACTACTCTGTTTTACAAAGGAGGTAACATACCAAGAACCACCTGCAATATCCACAGCACAGCTGTAACCCCTTCGTTATATGGTACACGCTGTGTTTTCAGAAATTACTCCAAGTAGCAAGGACTGCCACACAATGTACTCTTCAGGTAAATACTACATCAGGCCATTCTGCAACTCAGCAAGTCAAAAAGCCTGCAGCAGCACGAAGCACTCTTTAGTGAGCACCAAGTTCAATTCATGTTTGCCACATGTACAATAACCACTATTCAGCCTGTTGGAGCAGGAAAGGAGTCGCAGTACCTCTGAGAATTCTTCCATATAATGGTCTATACCTTATTTTTAGGTTTCATTCTGGCTTAAAAATGAGTATTTTTATGTGAGCGTCTCATCTTAAGCTGGCACATTAAATATCGGTGCTATAGGTGCAGTTTCAACACTTAGACAAAGTGCTTATTGTTAGTTGCAAAAAGGTTTGGAAACAGCTGTTTGACAATGGCATGCTGAACTTTCCTTTAAAAAGGGCTAGAGTCCTGTGCTGTATCACAACAGTAATAGGGTTCCACACCAAACAGGGTTCAAAAAACCATTCAGTGTCAAAAAGAGGCCAACAAGCCTAGAAGTTGGTACAGACTGTTTAGAAACCTATGCAGAGACAGCTCATTTTAATGTTGAATGTTAGAAAACATCTATTCATCTTATTCTTTTCTATATTCCCTCTCCACTATAAATCAAAGCAATTAATATAATTTCTAGAGCTATCCAATATCTTATTTTAATACACTAAAAACTTCATAGGAACAATCCTCCTCCTACAATCTATCTTTTACTCCAAATTGCCAGAACCATGTTACTGCTTTTGGCAAGAACATATATATATATATATACACACACACACACATATATACACACACACATGTTGCATAAAATCATCATTCTACAGACATCCTCACATTGGCAGAAGTGAATGTAGTTTACATTTATGTGTATTCAATGTCTGGTCAAGGTCTCAGCTTATGATTCATGAGAACATAATAATATATAGATTGATCTTTATACCCCTTTATCTGTTACATGGTAATTGTGGTGATAATCCTCCATGTGAAGCAGGCCAATAATGTACTAGCAGGGAAGCATAGTACTGTGTGTTATGTCAGCCTTCACCTAACCATTGAGGATATCCAGATAACCAATATGTGAAGATGTCTCTATGTAGTACACAATTTAAGTATCAAATGGAAGCTGTTTAAAATAAAACCTAAACAAAAGCAAACAAATAAACAAAGCTTATACACTATTAAAACTACCTTTAATATGAAACTTTGAGTGTATCTAAATGCATCTAAGTCCCTTACAATAAAAACTTTCTACACATTGTATGATCAAGGCTTCAAGTGAAATTGGTCAAACTGGACAAATTACAAAGAACAACTATCACTTGTCAAAAATTGGTGGGGTAGAAGGGGACACAGGAGCAGGACAAGAGGGAACATTAACTTGTTGCCTATAAAGGGGCAGAACAACAGCATAAAGTTTTGTATTATTTTCCAACACCAAATGAATTGCATTCTTATAAAAATAATTCAGTGCTTTACAAACTATACTTGCATTAGGCATACATCTCTGACCTCAGGGCAAAAAAACTCCACACTTTTTTTGCTGCTGTTGTCCTACCACATAAGACATCTCACAATTCTTTAACAGTCCCTAGCACTGATGAAAATCTCGGCACTTCATTAAGGATTCATGATTGCAACAGAGCTGAAGACTAACATAAAATTCATATGGTGTGGGAAAATCACCTTGTGGGGAGGGAATTAGAGAAAATTTGGTCCTAACAGAAGCATAGTGTTAGAGAAAGTTTTTTTAGGGTAAAATACAGCTATCACCTTCAGGATAGTTGACATGCACAGAATCTACATCGCCACAGTTCCCTAAGCAACACATCCTGCCAGCTCAGCACATGGTGCTAGGAGCGTAGGAGTGACAGAGGATGGAGTAGAGTGGAGACACCACAGTCGTGATCTGTTGTGCTCCCTACAGGAATGCGAATTCAATGGCACCACACAGCTGATAAGCTGCATATCAGTTGCTGCATCAAGAATCCATGAGATGCCAATGGCTGAGCCAACCACTGTGGTGAAACTACCTTCGTCAGATGAAATAGTATCATTGTAATATTAATACACACCTCTATCTCAAAGTTACCTCCAAGATACTACTACACCTCACTGGGCACACAATACCAGTTAGTAACAACAATATGTATGACTAGAATCGCTCAAGCTCCACCTAAACATGATGGAAATGGACTGAAATAAGTTCAGAGGTGGGGGAATTGTTGTCTGAACTTCCTGATTATCCAACTCTGATTCAGCGTTCACAAAGTTAGGTCAAGCTGACTCACTCTCTAAATTTGTTATGAAGGGACTTCTAATCAAGGTAGTCAGCCATGGGGAGGCTGAGAAAAGATAGTGAAAATACCACCGTTATCTAAGTTACACAGAAAGAAGCCTCCAAGTGAGGAAAGTTGTGGCTATGAGAGGAAACAGGATGATCAGGTGTTGCTATCCACTGGCATCAACAGAAAATCAGTTGAAAATAAGACAAAGATAATTGTGGTATTGGGAGATCACGACCTCCAACTCAAAGAGCCCCCCTGAAAGAGGCCAAAACCCCACTTGAAGATCATGCATAGTAAAGAACTTCAGTGCTATCCGAGGATGTGCACTAATTTGCATTAGAAGCCAGAAACTTGTAACCAATCCTGTGTATGATGAATGAATATGCAATGTGCTATGAAGTATAAAAAGTGGACAGATGAGGGGAGAAGTTAGGGAAGACTCCATCGTAACTTCTGGGATCAGTTGATGGGCTGAACCTGTCCTCTCCCCCATAGGGACACCTATCAGGTAAGAACTTTTTCTTATGCATGCTAAATAACTCATTCACACTAGTTGTTATTAGTGATTATAATTTAGTTGTACGTAGTTTGGTTGTTTATCATTTCAAGCTTGTTTTTGTAGACAGTCCCTATCACTGGCAATCACAAACCTTAATTTGTCATGATTTTACATTAATAAAGAGTGTTAGTCCATAAATTGTTAGTGTTATTCCTTTGTGGGTGCTAGCAGTTGCTGGCAGTGTGTAACACACTCAAAGTGGGAAGACACGCTGAGGGGACCCCGATGCTGTTGGCATGTTTCCCTAAAAAAAAGCAGTTGAATTGCCCTCCGATCCAGTGGGACTGTTCAGTTAAGGGTCCCTGTAACGGGATGCTAACAGACTGGTCAGCCACAGGGGTCTCAGCTTTCTTGGGTGCAAACAGATAAATCAAACATCTGGGGTTGAGAGGATTTCCCACCCCCCTACCCCCCCTTTCACGTGGTATATGGGACCAGAACTACTTATATGTCACAACAGATTCTTCTAAAAGACACTCTTGAACCACAGAGACTTTTCTACTTGGGGTATCTCTATAGTTAGGTAGAGATCTCATATCAACAGCAAAACCTAGGCTTTTAAAGTACTTCTGTGAGAAAGACCACTGTCAGCTTTGCTGCTGACTTTTGCAGTGCTATACTTAGAGAAAACTTACCAGTTAACGGGCTGTCCTGCAACACCCTGAATGTTTTGTCCTTATCCAGCAAAGTGTTAAAACATACAGATAGCTACAACATGAGAATAACACCACCCAAAAAGTGGAACCATGCAGAATTTTACAGTTAGGTGTGCAGAAGCTCATAACTTCAGAGCATTCAGATCCAAAAGGCTCCTCCTTTTTCGCTCAACTCTAAACCAAGAATCTCTTTCATTTTAGGCTTATGCTTAATGCTAGGAAAACATAATCACAGTTATGCAGGTTTCTAATGAGGAAATCAAAGTGGTTTATTTTTCTTCTCCCCCTCTCAACAGCATATGCAGATAAACGCAGGATGCTGTTCATCACAAGTAACTCCAAATCCTGCCATGCCAGAAAGAATGCAGTTACTTCTTTTAAAAGTTAAACTGATCTTGAAGGAAAAGAACAGATAAACTCGTACAATCTTTCTGAAAACCTTAGGTGAGAAAGAGCCAATTATTAAATAAAACAAAGTATTTGTTTTTAATTTTAATTTTTTTTAATTTATATTCATTACAGCAAGAAGATTAATTTAAGGAGCCGAATGGTGATGATTTGATCTATCGGTGCTGGCACCTTTTCCTAACTGTACTGTAACTGGATTCATTGCACACCCTGCCCCAGTGAAAAAAAAAAAAATACGAAAAAACCTGAATTCCACACAAGTCACATCCTGTTCGTACTTTCAGGCAGAACAGTCTTCAAATTAGGGAGCTAGTCTCATATAAAGCAATTTATATATATAAATCTAAGCTACATTAAACAGTATCCAGATGCTTTACTTGCTACTTCTTTTAAGATTAATTTTAACTGTAGAAGCTTTTCTTTTTCTTCTCCCTTTTCTCCCAGAAGACTTCCTTTCTCAATTCTGCATTGATAAAATCCATTATATAATTGCATTAAGGGAAGCACTGCTGCCACCTCAAATAAAAGGGCACATGAAAAAAATTCCCTCAAATTGTTCACCTCATTAAAATGATTCCATTTAGGTAAGAAGGTGCCAAGTGCCAGTACCAAAGACAACTCTGTATTTAATTTTTTTCCCCCTATAACAAACAGAACAACTTTACACATATTCCAAGATGAATATCGTATCACTGGGTCCATCTCCAGCATTTAAAATGTCCTTGACACATAGGGTATGGATTGCTTTCTTCATCTGAGGGGATTGGTTTTGCTTTTAACAGGCTGATTAAGAAAAGAGACATTTCAAAACCATCCTTGTGCATATTCAGTATTCTGCAGGGAACAGAGATCTCTGTCCCAGCATACTAACTGTATTGCTAGACAAAGTAACAAGGAGGAAATAAACTACCTATCCTATCAGCAACAAGAGTCAAAGACAGAAAAGCCAATGCAATCAGATTACAACACCAAACCCAAGCTAAATGCTTTGGTTTTACTAAGTTAGGCTCAGTTTTGCATTCAGAAACATCACATTTTTTCTCTTCTGCATCCCTCTCAAAAGGCAACAGTACAGCATGACCTCACGTGCCAGCTGGCTGCTCCCCCACTGCAAGGAACACAGCTCGTGTCTCACATCTAGCTTATTCCAGACAACGCTGCATCCTTCTGTAGTAGTTTTCAAAGGACAGAAACCCCTGGCAATTCAGATTCCCTCATTTGATCTCAGAGGTAATAGTGAACTAAAGTGAATAGTGAATAAAGACTGCAATTAAACTTTGTCAAGCTTCTTCCCAATTCCCTGTCTACTAACTCCAGCAAGGTTATGTGATTGAAGTCTATGTAATTCCTCTGTACAGGAGGAAGGAAACAATGCAGAATAAGGTCTACGTTAGTCTGATACTTGTTCAAGTACTGATGACACTTGTAATTAGATCAAGTATTTTAAACTAGTCATACTGTTTTAGGAAAAGGCAGCAAGGCTGTGCAGAATGGTGCTTTCTGTCACAATAAGGCAGACACCAGTCATCTCACCTTCCAGTGTGTATTCTCATAAATGAACAAAGAAATAGGGATGCAGATAAATTGCTACGACCTATTTTGTGTTTGTTCCATTTCTATAATAAAGGATTATAACCCCTATACTTCATTCATTAGGTTTCTTTTGTAAGTTTTATTCTTTAATAAAATGGTTCTATTACACTAAGCCAGCAGGAAGAGCTGCACTGAATCCATCAATCACTTCACAGTTTTAAGAGTGGAAAATAAGCGTACAAAGCCTCCCCCTGAAAAAACTGCATTACTTCTGTCCAGATGATGAAACTGAGGTGTTCAGGAGGCAAGTCAAACAAGGTGACGGGAGTATGGAAGAATTCTCGCTTTTCCTTCTGACAAATTCATTCTTCAACCACCAGCCAAAACCTCCACTCCTTGCTCAGCCTGAGAACCCACCTCCTTCCTTGCAGTATATTTAATAAAAACATGCAATGCATCTTCGTGAAGGACACATACAAAAATATAAGCCACCGGACTGCCCCACATGTATGATAATAATTCTTGACAGCTCTTCCTCCTACAGAGGAAAGAAAGCATGGGAGAACTGCACATCCATTGCAGGCTCCTGGTGGGTTTGACACTGAACTAGCTCAACACTTGGTGTTAAGTACAGCACTTTTATTTGTTCTTCTCTCCTCTTCATGCAAGAGTGCGTGCAACTCAGGACATGCATGTACTCAACATTTATCAGCCCAGAATAAACATTTTATCAGACACTTTTCTTACAATACCAACCCATCCAACTCCTCAAAACATGCAAGTGGGCAGTAAGCCTGGAAAGACCTATTCTAATAGCTGCACCTCAGTTTACAGCTTAAATGTCTGCCCACTCCCTTATATCTTTAAGAACTTATCACAATAGTGTAAAAAAAACTATGAGGAGGGAAAGATGTAAAAAATGCATTCCTAATGCTATCAGAGTACAAGCTAAAGAATGCTTTTTAAATGCAAGGAATGATTTTAAACAGAAAGTGAAGAAGCAATAAAGCACTAGTCTGTGTTCCAAAGTATTAAAAGATTTTTCACCACTGTCAACAAACCTGTGCACTAATCCCCTGAAATTTTTGTTCTTATAGCAGGTGGAGACCATAAACGGAGAAGCAGCCTTTGCAGAGCAATTATCCTCCCACTCCAGGCATTCTCTGTTGCTTTAACTTGGTTGCTAGCACCCTGTGCAGCAGGACTGCACCACTGTACTCCAGCAGACATGCACGCACAAGGCGTAGGCTGGCTCAAGATGCACCTCCCAGAGAACAAACAGGTTGTCACTCAACTCTTGAAGAAGCTCCTGAAGACAGTGATGCAGCTCTGTCGACTTGGAGGGCTTTGCCCAAGTCACTGCTTGGGCCCTACTTATGTTTTCAGAACAAGTCAGGCAGACCAATACCAAGCACTAAGGTTATATTATAGAAATAGGGGCTATATTTTTATTATTAGTAGCATACTATTGTTCTGTTTACTAACACATTATCATTTTTACTGTGAAAAAGCTCTACTGGAACTGGAAGTTACAGAAAAATTTTAGGGAAAACAAGTGTGAAAGCCTCAGTTCATTAAAGAGTCAGGATACTAACAGTGCTGTTAAAGAGCCTTTGGTAAGTTATGTGCGACCCTCTCATGCCAGGCAACCAGCTACATTGGCTGAAGAGAAAGCCACTTCCCCAGCTGGTGCCTACAACTCACACAGTAAGTCACACAAAAGCAACAGCTAACGGTAAAAGCCCAAGGTCTCTCAGATGCACGGTCAGTTTGCTTGTTATGTAAAACACAAAACTACCCTGTATTACATCACTTTTGCTTGAATACAAAAAATAAACTGTGTGTAAACCAAATAATGGATATAAAATAAGACCTATATTGTGAGATAGTTCTCCGAAAAGAGATGTGGGAACCCACAAACTAAGCCCATTTTCATTCAGTCCAGGTCTGACCCATGCATCACTGAACAATTCAATAATCTCAAAATTTCAGATGGGTTGCTTGCCCTATCCTCACAAACATGTGTCTACGTATGGAAAATGCCTTAAAAATGACAAGTGCATTTATTAGAACCAATTTAAATGTATGAAATAAACTGAAAGTACAGATGGGATATAATATTGGCATTTCTAAAGTTTCACAACAGTTAAATAATGTTCCATGATATCACACACAAGAATCTAAATAATTTTCAAGACATCATGAAGCAATAATATTTGCAGGCAGTTTAAGGCAAGTTAATACCCAACTTCCATTGAAAACACTAAGCCTGCATGCCTAATTGCTCCAGGGGCCTTTGAAAATCCCAGCAGAAATGAACAATAAGTAGTAAATCAACCCTTTCAAAATGAAAGCAACCCTCTCCCCTCCACTATCATAAGGTATTCCACAAAAAATGTATTTCACTAACATAAAAACACATATTACATCATAATGGGTCAGAGACAGAGCTATGCAAAAGCGATTAACAGGACTGATAGTATTTTTTTTAAATATTGAAATATTTTATTACATGCTGTAGTATGAATGGGAAAAGGGAAGATCACTCCTGTATTTCCCATCTATATGCCCAGATTACTAGCATTTATCAGACAAAGAGGGCAGCATTCCTCAGATTTTCCATTTCTCTACCCTGCAGACAAAAAAACTTAGGAAATGGGAGCGTTCCTCCCATATGCTATGAAAATGCCCTGCTGCCATGATAAAAGTCTAACCTGGTAGACACTGAAGCAGTTGAAACCAGATTTGATGGCACCAGTACAAAAGAACCTATTATCTCCACAAAATGAAGTAATAAAAAAAATTAAAGCTTAAGAAACAGAGAAGCTTCTAAGAGATTAATTTTTCAGTACTTGCAGTCTCAATCACTCTTTGACAACACTCAGAGTATCTCATCGTATGGAACTTCCTGTAGAGTAACCAGTAGTAATTACTGTATTTTTGGTACTCACTGACATGGGTCTCATTTGCCATCATAAGAAAGAAGTAAAAATACTCTGTTGTCTCCTTTGCTCCTACTTTGATATAGCCTTTCTTCTGTCTTTTCCATTTTGCAGCCTAAAAATGACTTCCTTGAGAGCAGGTGAAACTGATTCAAATTAATAAAGGAAAACAATCCCTAATGTCCCTGTTCAATAACAAATATCAATACCAGAAGCTATTCAAGACTATTTCCTTCCAGGATAACACTGCCATAAGGAAAGACACTGCTAAGAGAAAAGCAAGATAGGAGAATGAACACAGGGTTTCTCTACCAGAAACTCACAAGGAAGAACTAGAGAAACAGAAACTTTTCACTAAGCTGAGGCTACTCTAATATGCTACGTGGTTGCTTAGGCCAAATGAGAAAAGTAATCTGCTGTGTATTTGGAAGTAACCAGTTGAACTGTAAGACAACATTATTTCATGATTTCTTTTCTTGCTGAAATTAGGTTAATTAACACATCCTGCAGAAGGCCACATCTTTTATCACCCTAAGAAAAAAAGATTTTGTATTTAAAAACATGCTGCTGTTTCCTCTTTCTCCTCACTGTGGAAACAAAACTATTTTCCACACCAGAATTCTAAAGTTAAATTGTTCAAAGTGATTTGATGGAAATAGACGCACATTTTTAAAGCAGCATGAAAAAAAAAAAAAAAATCTTAAGTTGAGGGGAAGAGTAAGGGACTAATTCAAACACTAAGTTCATGTAACAATTCCCATCCATTTCCCTTCAAAGTGAAGCTGAGGTTTAGTCTCAGACATTTTCTTTTCAGGTAAGTGCAAATATGAAAACAATAAAGGAATTAGGCACTGGTTTGCATTCTCTAGGACTGAAGAAGAAGGTAGACAGGCACACATTAAATTGTTATTAAAGTTAGCATACCTGTGATAGTAATTCAAAAAAATGAAAAAAAAATTACCTCCTTTACATGACCAATTCTAACCTCTATTTGTAGATCAACAATATATATTTTCATCAGTAAGGTCATGGTCAGCCATAACGCATCTGTTCACATGTAAGAGTTCTGCCACAAAAATGTACAAACTTACCTTATCTTGGTTTTCCTTATTTTTGTAACACAAATTTCCAATCAAACGAATGAGATGAGATTTAAAATCCACAGCTGGATGTGAAATTTCTTCCTGCCCTGTCACAGCAGGTGTAGCAGTGAAAATATTTACAGACTGTTTCCCAGCAAGATGAGTTAATCTCAGGGTATCTACAGAAAACAAGAACACTTTACTTAATTACCAGATGAAAATTAGTATTCACTTTGCACAGAGCTTTAGTACTAGTTGTTAGGTTCAAAGTTAACCAACATAATTTCAGATATTCAGTAATATGTCAAAAGAACTTTGAAAGCTTTCTGGATTTCTTAATTTGTGCTAGTATAACCATAAAGGCCATCCCGAGGTCAGAAGGATTTTCACATCCTTTTTACACACTTACATAGTTCAGACATGAAGTCTGAAGGCTGGTGTTACAGGTCTCCACTTGAAGAATTTCTTCTTCAAGAAGAACTTGTAGGCTGTTGATGATTCTGGCACTGTAAATACACCACTAAACCCAAGGTTTTTAGAAAACTTCCTTTAGTTCAAACTTGTCACAGTGGCAACACATACTAAACACAGAATTACTTTTTTTCCTCTCTTCTCCGGTCTGCTCCTAGCTCTGTAGTATAAGAATAGAGTTCGAGTACATCTAGCACCTTGACACATCTTTACAAATCCTTCACTGCCACAACCTTGGCAACCAAGAAACACTAGTGTTCCTGTATGGTAAATGCTAGCTTAAAGCAGCCAGGATTTTTTTCTACAATGCTCCAGAGAGAAATCAGAGAGAGAAGGGAAACTAAAATCTGTGAAAACAACATTCCACAAAGAGACCACACCCAGAAAAAAAGTTGGAATCATGTGAATGCCTGAGAGCTTGTACAGCTGAGAAGCCAATTCAATAAAGGCCGTGCCTATATTTAAAAATTAAGAATTTCTCCTCTAAGTGACCTGTGATACTAATAAATGTCCTGGTATGCCATTGTCCCCAAGATGCTTCATGAAACTCACGTTGAAACAATAAAGATATAGCAAACCCAAGTTATAGCACAGGGCAGTAATTCAGCACTACGCTCCTTCTGCTCTAGATGTGACATCCATATTGGAATGGGCACTAGATCTCCTGGATTTAAATTAGAAGAAACTTCACAGGTCATCATATCATAGTTTCACTCCCAGATAGCTGATACAGGAGAAGAAAAAAAACCACCTCTGTCCTGATAAAGAGATGACTACATCTTTGGCAGTTTTTATTTTTTATATAAAACTATAATAGGGCCTAGAGGCCTCCCGTATGACAGCTACTGCTTATATTTTTTCGTATTTTGAACTAGTAGGAAAAAACAATCTCCTGATTGCACCTAAAAAATGTCATCATAAAATAGCTTTGAACACAATCTTCTTTCATTGGAACGTGTTTGGTGTTTTAAATCCACAGAAGTCAGCAGCGTCTCACATCCTTCTCATGGCCTTCCACTTTGGGTGCTTCCTTGCCTTATCATCTTAGTATTTTCCCACACACAAACATGTAAGAGGGAATTCCATAGTCTTCCCAAACATTCTGCCTGCCCTTAAAAGGGACCCCTGAACAAAAGGATAAAAAAAAAAAAGACACCCCCCCCCCAAAAAAATATAATAAAACTCTTGAAATTTGATTACAGTGCAGACAAAAATGCAATAAGCCAGGAGAAGGTAGAAGACAAACAGCCACCGTCCATGCATGATGCCAACACAGAGAGAGCAGTGCTCCTCTCACATTGTACAGCAGCACAACACAACAACTGCTGCCAGCACGTCACACATACTCTCAACTAAAGGACACTCATTACCCCAAAAAGCAATTCTTCCAAAATGCCTCTCAACCCAAAAGACCATTTACCTCCCTGGTGATATTCCCCAAACACTGTGCAATCAAGCTGTTAACAGTGCTAAAGATATTATTAACACTGCAGTATTACTGTCTAACTTAATCCCCAAACTGATGAAAATAGCAAAACACACTGCTTAGTTAAGAGATCATTCAGATATTTTTCAGATCTTTCAATCTTTTAGTAATTCCCAAAAAGAAGTTTCTCATGATATAAAATGAAAAGAATGAAAGATGAAAATCTCCTGCACTATCTATCCTTATTTTTTTGGTCCCCAGAACTAAATACTGAAGGTGATGTAACATCAATACAGATTTTTTTGCTGGTTTTGCTAATCCAGGATTAAAGGAGTCTTGTAGCCATAATGTAGTCTGAAAGAGAAACTATAGGGGTTGATGAATTCCTCTTGGCTGAGAGCATGTGGGGTGGTAGCAATGTTCTACCCTGCATGTGTTTCATTAGCCTGGAGACAGCTGTGGAAAAAAGCCATTCTGCACACAGCTACGGAAAGGACTGGCCTGTGGGCTTCCAGACTTAACTGATCTACAGCTCCTTGAAATTCCCATTTAAACTGAAAGACTTTTACAAGTATTCAGATGTTACAATGCATAACTTTAGATTCCCCAAAACACCAGACACAAAATAGATCTTCTTGTTCATCACCTTACTATAAGCAAGATGGACCTGTCATCAAAAAACAGAAGCTTGACTGGGGTTTTTGTTTTGTTTTGTTTTCTTTTTGTTTGGTGGTGGTTGGATTTTTTTTTTTTTGTGGTTTTGGTGGGGGGTTCTGTTTTGTTGGTTTTTTGTTGGGTTTTTTTGGTTTTTTGTTTTTTGGGTTTTTTTTTACAACAAGGACCCTTATATCAAAATGGTCACAGTTAACAGCCCCCCCTTTTGTTTTTAGCCAAAATATGACATGTTTTTCTTTAAAATCCATAACATTTTATAATTTTCTCAGAAAATGGTGGGATGCACCAGTCTCAAAGCGCTAAGATTTAGGAAGGCACCGGTCAGTACATGTGTATTTCCTCCTCTTTACTCCCTGAGTATACAGAGTCTCTCTAGACCATCCTGGCTTAATTTTCTTTGTGTAGCACTTCTTTCCCTGTTAGCAGAAGAAATCTTCTTTCAAACTGACCTTTACAAGTCACTGAATTTGGTTAAGAACATTCAGACTGTACTTAGTTTGTTTTCAGGAATCTGGGAAACAGAAGGGAACAGACATGGAAAAATCCTTTTTCTACTTCTTGAGGAAATTCTTCCACACACATTCAGCCAGTGGAAGAACATAGGAAGCAGCTGTCCTTTTCACAACTCTTCCTGTATAAATAGCACATTGCTGACAGTTGAATCAAGGCTCTGTTGAGTAATAGGAGCTAACAGAGTAAGTAGAGAAGCAGAAAAATTCCAGGAACAAATCAAATATTTGAAAATGTAGATTAACTTAATCTCCTATTTATTTATTTTATTAAAAGGTCAGAATCATAATTACCACCAGTTGTGAAAAACATGTTTTCATTCACAGAGCAACATGATTTGGTGCAAGCCAAGAGTTCATAAACTTTGTGGCTTTTCACTCACCTATGGCTGTTTCAAGCAAACCAGGCAAAGCCTGTAGATGTTCTAGCTGTCCATTGTTTGATGTCATTTCACAAAGAACATCAAGAAGACGAACTGTAACCAGTGCTTCCTGTAAATGAAATTTACATTTCTGAAAATGGCTTATGAAGATTACCATAAGAACATAAAACTGACAATCTAAACAGAGGATGGGAACTCTCAGCACCTCAGATTCCTTGCAGGTCTTCTAAACTGCCAAGAATAAATTTATATAAAACAAGGATAGCTTTTTACAATAACAATAATGTATTACATTGCAATAAATTATTTTCAAAAGTCAAACAGTGTTATATGTGCCTTATAAAATCACAGGGAAACCAAAACAGTGCCATAAGGGATAAAATTTTAACAAAAACACAGTAGCTTCCAAAAGCAGAAATACAGAAAATTACTAGCTGAGAAAATTATTTCTGTATAAATGTTTTCTTTGAGTTTATTCAGTAGGAGCGTCCCACTTTAAAGACACAAACACCGCCTGCAAGACACCAATTTGTTGTCCGCAGGAATTCTGTAAAGTTCTGTGGTCAAATGAACTTTGGCTGCGAGAATTTACATTATTCTTGGGTAAATAGGATTGGGATCATAGATGCAGCATTTTGGTTAGGTATGAGACACACAATTTTATTTGCATATTATTTATTCAGCCAGAAAACTATTTTTTCTCACAGACTGTGTTGATATGTGCTTATAAGGACAATCCAGCACTTACAGAAACTACCTTAAGAATGTATGCCGTAATTTGGAACACCACATATTGCTCAAGAACCAGACTATGACTGCAAGATGATTCCACACAAGGTGTGGCACGTAAACTGCAAGCAGCCTTGAAAAGGCTCAGACATAGGCCGCAGTAACTATTCCTTTCTTGGATGGTCTAGGACAAAGAGACATTTACTTACCAACAGTATAATATTTTTGAATCCATATAATCAATATCACAATTTGTGAATACTATTGTTGATTATTTCAGTTAAGTACTACGATTACATACATTCTTTACTCCTTCCCATGCTCCCATAAGACAACAAATCAGTATAGGATCCAGGCCCTAAATCTGTATTTTAATTTTTTTCCTCACACAGGTGTAGGAAGGTTCAAGTCTTGCACCAAGTTATCCAATAAATTGCTTTCAACAGCACAAACACAGCCTCTTGAATACATTGGTCACTGTGTTGTTATGAAGTAGGAATACTCAAACTGTATTTCAGTAAGCAGGTATTTAAAATTTTAAGGCCATTTTGTATTGTTACAAGACAGTAGCTTAATCAAAAGCCTCTTCAGCTCATATACTTAAGACTTACCTTTGTACAAGAAAAGGTTACGTGCTTTAAGCACACAAATATCAATATACAACGATAAATCACACCAATAAGGTACAACAGCCCTTGTTGCCTATGTGTACCCCATTACCTATGCACACAATGCAAGCTCTGTAACAGTCAATACCATGAGGTACGGCTTTTCTTTTCTCAGCCTTGCCCTTTTTCATCCCAATGCCTTTTTTTAATGCCTTTCTTCACCGTCCTCTACATATTCCTTCCCAGGGTTTTATACTACAATCTCTCCCTTTCTTTTATGCCACCATCTGGCTTAGTTCAGCAACTGTTCCATCTAGATTTCAGAAGAGGAACATATTATTTAAAAAGCACAAAAGAACCTCTAAATTCTTATCCACATCTGTAACTTGATACTTCCAAAAAAAACATTTAAATATCTCTGGTTGGGTTCTCCCCAGCAACTTCCCAATCTTTACGTTTTTGGGTTTTTTTTTTTTTCCCTACACCTGTACAAAAGAAAGGCAATAAAGCACAATTCTTCCTTTTAAAGCTCAGCAACAAGATGCTGTTTGAACCCTGGAACATTTTGAAATCTGACAGCCATCTTGATGTGGATATAATTTGAAAAGTAAGTAAGGAAATAATTAAAGAGGTTTTTAAATCAACCTATTTTGAGAGAGACTCAGAAAAGATGTTCCTTATAAAGAAAGGAAATAAGAACTTAAAATCCAGGGATGGGTTTTATTTTGTAAGTATGGTTGAAAGTTAGAGAAAGCAAACTGATGCTGAAGGCAGGCTTATAATGGAAAGGCTATTTTAAACATTGGTTTAAGCACTGCAGAAGCATATGATTAGCTTTTCATTGGCTTAAGATGGAAGCAACAAGACCTGAGGTTCCTTAGGGGAAAAAAAGGCAGTGTCTACATATAATAAATTCAACAGTGGATAGGACACCCAGACAACATTTTGGGAGTCAGGCCAGTTCAAGGACTGTCCCAAAACGCAGTTTTCAAACATGGTCATGCAGTTTTGAAGTGTATGACAGCTTACTAGTACAGACATAGCCTGACCAAGGCACCTGGCTTCAGAGTCACAGAAAAGTCCAGGCAGAACTTAGTTTAATATCACAGTTGTTGCCTAAAGCATTTCTAATGACAGACTCTACATGTACACTTGATTTTTTTTTTCAGTTAAATACAACTCATGTGCAGAAACTACAATATTTATATAATCAAGGAGAAATTGGTGCAATTTTTGATAATTTCCAGTAGGAAAATAAAGTTTTATAAATTTAAACTAGAATTTCTCTTTTCCCAAGGCAAGCACATGTTATGAATAAATGTATACACAAAATAAGCATATATATACACTTTTAAAAAACGATTTTTAAACTGTTCTTGTCATTGCTCTCCATTTATTCAGCTATTAATGAGCACAAAATATGTCATAAATGATCCACATTTCCCACTAAACAGTGAAACTCAAGTTGTCATACATCATGTGAGAGAAGAATAAAAAGTCTGTGTCAACCAAGACAAGTTATACAGTAATATTCTGAATACTGCTGTCCCAGCACCTTCAAGT
Organism: Microhierax caerulescens; assembly: GCA_035590215.1. Classification (NCBI taxonomy): domain Eukaryota; kingdom Metazoa; phylum Chordata; class Aves; order Falconiformes; family Falconidae; genus Microhierax; species Microhierax caerulescens. The sequence continues at coordinate 14,118,316 of JAVJGJ010000057.1, forward strand.
TGGACAGAGACCTCCTTCTGCTGGGCGCAAACAAATATTTGTTTTCCAAGAACTGAAACCACAGAATACTTGAAAAGTAACCACACAGGATTAAACAAAAACAAAATAAAAAAAGGTGGTGGTGGAATCATCTCAGTATATGTCCTCTTACTGACAAGCTGATAACTTTTCCAGAAGTAGACAATTAAGTTTTCCAACATAACTTTGCCTAAGCAGCTGGGGGAAGCTGTGCTTCTTGGACAGATAAGAAGAGATTGCTGTATGGTTGCTGGGTTTGGTTTTTTTTTTGGGGGTGTGTGTGTGTGTTTTGGTTTTTTGGTGTGGGTTTGTTGTTTTTTTTTTAATGCCTCCAACTATCACCTCCTCAAAGTGACTTTTTTATTTTTTCATAATACCTCTCAATATAATTTAAAATTCTTGTGTCTATTTAAACAAACCAAAAAAGGGCATGTACAGCACTGTGTAACTATCATATAAGAGCATTTAAAGATCAGAATTTTTTTACTTAGTAAATTATGACAGCCATTCTCAAAGAATTTCTTCAAATTAAACCATTACAGGTTAATTTTGTTTTAACAATAAAATGCTTCTTACTACATTTACATTGGATAAAAAAATTTCAACATACCACTGTGGTCACTTGGCAAGATAGAAGCTAGATGTGACTTATTTTAAAATATCTTTTAAAATATCTTAAGACAATATGTTAATTACACTTCTGAAACTAAGCAGGCTTAATCAGTAAGAATCAGTCATTAAATAATTCTATGCCTGACCAAAACTTACTAGATTTCTCAGGCTTTTTGTTTTCTAGGTAGTTATCTTTTAAAAAAGAAAAAAAATAAAAAGACTCACCCCAAAATCAGCTGAAAGCATTAAAACTTTATGAGAGGGATCAAGAACTGAGACCAGTACGACCTGGCACTGCCTGCTAACAATACGATGACTTAACGCCACACAAATAAGGTCAAGTTACGGTACAAGTTGCTTTCTGTATTCCCAAAGGCATTGCTAGGTCTTCAAGCAGGCTGTTGGTACCAAGAGGAAAAATAGAACACCATATTTGAAAAGACCTCTACACTTAGATGGCCTAAACCTCCTTACTGCACTGTATGGTGTGGCAATAGCCAGCAACTCTTGGATACTTCATAAGGAGGAAACAAAATAAGGCCATCCAGGACTGAGCTCTGCATCAGAGGTTCCCAAAGTGCAACCCACAAACCATCTGTGACCCATAAAAGCCTTCCTATTTAGCTTGCAAAGGGACCTCATTGTGGCCACCCTCAACAGAACCAGTTCATTAAGTCTGAAGCAATAACGGATTTCTTCCAAGTGGACTGGAGTTGGGGCAAGTGTCTGGGTGCTCAGGAGACAAGAGCTGTCTGCCACTTAAGAGCCCAGCAAACTCTGCAACTCGATGCTGTAGATGCTAGCTGGCCCCAGGACTGCTGCCTTCTCGGAGCCATGCAAGGTCCACCAGAGCGCCCCAAATCATTGGGAAATGGGGAAGAGTCAATAACAAAAGCCCCCTCCTGCAGGGGACAGCTCCCTTGCACTCAGCCAATCACACACACACACCCTGCAGCTCTCCATGATCAGAGCCTGATGTTCCACATCCCAAAGAGATCAGGAGCACCTGCCTTACAAGTAGGCAAACACATTTTCAAAGAACAATTATTTGGGAACTTAATGTAGTATTAATTATCAAATTATCTTCAGTTATCTACGTTTTAAAACTCCCCCAAGATTAACTTAAGTACTGCTAGGAGAAAAAAAAAAAAAAAAAAAAAAAAAAAAAAAGCATTTCCTCTATTTTTACCCCAGTTGGGTGTGGAAATGCTGCTTCCCACCTATAAATAAAATATATATATTAGGTTTTGATTCATATTTTAGTAAAATGTAATTCACAACCCATATCAATTACAGAAGTGATCCTTAGAAAGAACGTAATAAAACATCCAAACACATGACAACTTGAACATTCTTTAACAATGTGGTAGATTTATTTCTGTTTATCTCAAAGTACCGTATTCTTTGTCATCCTCAAATTAAAAACAAAATTGGGCTTCTGTCTCACAGATTCTGTTGTGAACTCTGCTACTGCTTTCCCTATATAAAGTAAACTAGGAATGTACACAACTGCCACTTGGGTAGTTGTGGCAGTGAAAACTCATCACTTCAGATTCTGGTACTATAATGGCTTTTTAATCAGTCATACCTCGTCTTCAGCAGAAGTTAACTTGAGCACTGCTTCACATTTCTCTTGGAAACATCCTACAAGGAAGTCAGCAAGTCGCATATACACATTAATTTCTTCACTGGTAACTGGGTTCTTCTCACTTATTTTCTCCATCATCAGCTCCAACAAAGTAACTCTAGAATCAGAAAACAACCTGTTAATCAAATTCAGTAAGCCATATACAATTATCAGGAAAATAAGCAGATACAGCTGTTAAAAATTATTCAAACAATTAGCATGCCAGTAACAGAGCTGATTTTTTAAAATAAGAAATTTTTATGAACGGCAATCAGTTCCTGCTTGCTGGTTTATTTCTGCACACTATTAATTTAATTCATCATTCAATTAATATAATCTGGCCAGACAGTCAAGTCAATATTTTTCTCAAGTCTATTTAAATTTCTAATTTCTTATGTCCTAACACAACATTACTGTGACTGCATATTCCGTATGTCTAAAATTTCCACCAAAACAGCTCTTAAAAGCTGTTGTTAAGTTCAGCAGAACAAACACAGAGTATATGCCAGATTCCATTTGAAAATACCAGCTTTTCACAGCCCTTGCCTTGCACACAGACCTTCACTAATTCTCCTCCCCAAAACCAAAGCAATTCCGAGCAGAAACAGGAGAAATAAAAATTGATATGCACACTGAGTTCTTTACAACTGTTTTATAATTGCCGCTAGATGGACTAAAATAAATCCAAGTTGATTACCCATATACCCAGCAAGCCTTACTGTATTAAACTAGCAAGTAAGCAGATACGTAAAAAAGTTGCTCTATAAAATGTCCTGGGGTCATTTATTTTAACAGCTTTAATGTAATTTTATTTCCAATATACCTTTGTATTGTTATAGCAAACTAGGAGTATTTTGCGGAAGTAGGACTTTAACATGGCAAAGGCCCTCCTACAGCTTCCCTGTTCAACTCCAGTGCAGAGGAGCACATAGGTTAGTGCAGTCCCACTGTAATTCTCTCAGCCTGAAAGAGCACTATTTATTGAATGAATTCAAGAGCAGGCTCGGGGTTTTCTTTCACTAATATATTTGCAATTCAGATGGAAGGACTGACATTTAAACATGTGGAATAGTTTGAATGCTTTTTCTTCTTTTTTTAAATTTACCAAGCAGGTTGTCACAAGGGGAAGAGAGATCTTTTTCTGTGGAAAAAGCACGGTCACTGCTTTATTAACCTTCAAGAACTCACCCCTATTAATCACGTAACAGCTACTCACTTCTTGCTAAACTCAACCCTCAATGTCATTAAGACAGCTGCAGCAAACAATTATCTGAACGACGACAAAAAAGCTTTTTCAACACAGTAGCACAGAAATGTGCTCAACACATTTGGGAAAGGGTGGACTCCAGAAAGAAGGCTGTCAAACACTGGTAACCTCTCTCACAGGCTTTGCTTACGTATGTGACACAGCACAGACACAGAACAGTCATTCTGTTTGTTCTGTAGGTTACAACTGGGTACCACAACTTGCCCATCTACAAACTACCAGCATCCAGTTACCCAACGCCCCTAACTGAACGACAGCTTTTAGATTTGGCATACTATACAAAGATCAAGTTGAGTGCACAGACGCGTCATTCATCCCCAAGACAGGGCTAGATTTTACATGCCAGGTTTACCAGGTTTAGAGCCTTTCAAGCATATGCTCAGCTAAGAAAACAGGCTGCTCGCAGACTTTATGATTACAGGAATTATTCCAATAAAATACTTTCTGCACAACAGAATTCTAGTCAGCTATTGTTGCACCAATAATCCAAGTAATACATACCTAAAAATGACAAGCAATCCATCTGTAAAGAAGTTAGAGGGTTACAACATACTTCCATAAACTGTATTAGTGAGATGAAATTGTTGCCAATAGGGAATTTTTTTGCATTATGCTTCCTCTTGCAAAATCACTGGGGTGCTCTTTAGGACAACCATAATCCTTCCAGAGAAGTAGGAGTGGCAATAAAAGAAATACAGGTCGTATTTTAAAGTTTGCTGTTCTCTTTAGGCATTCATGTCAAAACTGTTTTCCCGAGTTTTCTTCCAGGCACAGTCATTCAGGACATGGCCATCTTTCCCCTGAATTTCAAGCAAGTCTTGCCATTCAGCCAACAATTTCCTGAGAGCAACGCTTTTTGTTCTCGTGCAAGTTTCCTTAGATTCCTTTCTTCTATTGTTTCTTCTCTCAGTTTTCTTCCAAGACACCCAAAATTTTCCAAGTTAGTTCTCCCAAAGCAATTTACTCATTTCTTTTAAATGATCTCACAACTGTTCAGCCACTCAGATGAGTTTGCTCCTACTTGTTTGCCCATAGCTAATCACAACAGATATGACAACTGGTAGTAACAGTTTTAGCATCTCTCATAATGAATTTTTGTAACCCTCAGTTCAACATCTAAAATATAATTTTGTATATTATAATTATGACTGTAGTTCTGTTTGGAAATGTCACTAAATGTCATCTTCCTTTGCTTTAGGCACCACTTAAGAAGATTTTGTGTCGATCTCTTGCTTTGTTTCCCCTTAACCAAATTTACATCAGTTCTTTCTGAAGCTGAACAAATTGGCAAGAACTTAGAACAACTACTATGAAGTATATGCAATCATCAGTAAAACACATTTATGACTCCTATAGTCTGCAAATAAACAACAGCATTAAAGTGCAATTTAAATTTAAATCTGGAGGTTCATTATTACAAAATAAAGTGAAGTCTTGCTAAGCCTGCGTAAAAATATTGTTGTAACATTCTACCAATTTTATTATTGCCAAACAATACTGTATCAAGCATGCTTGGTTTATGTAACTTCTTAGAAAGTGCCAGACACTTGAAACATTATCTCTCTGTGACTGGATTTCCTCCTGAAAAACTTCACAGGCAGCAAATGAGACAAATCAGGTCCTTCCTCAAAACTTTCAATTCTTTCATCTTCGAACGATAGTTGTAAGCATCCTATTAAACAAAAATGGGTAAATTTGCAAAGGACTACAACCCCACACTACCTTCCGCTATTCTGTGTCTGTCAACATTACAAAGAACAAAAAACACCATAAAATTGACATTAGCAGCCCTGCAGCTGAACATAAACAAGAAGTGGTGCTGCTCCCACCACTTCAGTGCCCATTTCCCCCCTGGTAATTCAATCAATGGCTACATCATTCACTGTGAACACTTCACATGAAATAACACAAAATTCAAAACTAAAGATGCATCTTAAAAATGCCTGAAGCAACTGAGTTGCATTTTTGTTGCTGTTAATTAAAGCAGGACCCCTTCTTAAAAGGGACAACACAGATGTAACCATTTTGAAGATTTTACAATAATTAGGACTATCAAGGCATGAACTTACATTGTCCATGCTGAAGGATAACTTGAACTGAAGCAAAACAGGCTTGTTCTAAATACTTCTGCCAAATACTTGCACACACATGCAGGGAAATCTCAAATCTGGCAAAGAATTCAAGAATCTACAATCCTTTGGCTCAATACTGTAGCCCTATGTTTCTGCAATAATCAGTTGCAGAGAAACAACAGGCATCATCATATGCTTTTCAAACCGAGAATACCATTAAAAAAGCTGATCATATTATCATAGTGTTTATTTCAGGCCATTTGCAAACTCAGACACGCAACTTCAAAGTGCTTAAATTTGTTTGGAAATGAAAGGGAAAGTTGTCCAGAAGTCAGGAATTTTAATTGAAAAATCAAGACTCCAGATCCACTTCTACAAGAACTACTTCGTGGCATGCACCATGGCCACTGTATCACAAATGCTCTAGATTTCAATTACAGGAAATACTCCGAATAGTGCGAATTCTGTGAATAGTGCAAATAACTGCGGTTATGCAACTGCATACACTTTGGTTATCTAAGGCAACTGCCAACTTTAAGAGTCACCACTAATGTATGTATTTGCAAACTTTCTCAGCATAGTTCATGTTGTTCAGTAAATACATTTAAAATAAGCATATTTAACATGCATGATAGAGGATCCTGTAAGCGTGTGAGCATATTCATGAGCTCAAGCTGCTTTCCCCAGACACCTCAATACCGCATCTGTCCTTTCTTCATTTATATGACTTAGTCAGCCTTACTGGACAACCAGTGCGGCAATTCTTGCGGTGAAGGCTCCTTGTCTCATTTTGAAACAATGAATTCCCCATGGTTTGGTTTATACGGTTATTTTTTTTCTCCAGTTAATGACAGTCAACATGTTTTTATCTGAATTGGATTTGTCTCCTCATATATCTCAAAAAGAATACATTCTTAAATATCCTAATATTATATAGGAAGATACCACAGCAGGGTTTTCTTCTATAGCTCAGTTGCGAGAGGACTATTTCTACACTACTTACTTATGTTTGACAGTAAATTAAGCAGTACCAAATTCATAATAAACTGTACTGTGATTATGTTTTTGAAAAATTTAATTGAGTTTACTTGATTTGCAGAACTCTTGGGGTTGATAATAAATTCAGTGAATATGCTGTGAGTAGCCACCCCATATGTGACCGTCCATATGATACCTTGTCCTGGTTTCAGTTGAGACAGAGTTAATTTTCTTCTCAGCACCTGGTGCAGTGCTGTGCTTGGATTTGGTGTGAGAACAATGCTGATAGCATACTGATGGGTTTAGTTGTTGTCAGGGAATGTTTATACTAAGTCAAGGACTTTTTTCTTGGGCCTCGCCAGTGAGAAGGCTGGAGAGGTGTGGGAAATTGGGAGGGAAAACAGCCAGGACAGGTGACCTGAACTAGCCAAAGGGCTATTCCATACCATATGACATCATGCCGAGTATATAAACTGGGGGAAGATGGAGGAAGGGGAGGTCATCTGGCATTATGGCGTTTGTCTTCCCCAGTAAATGTTAGGCCTGATGAAGCCTGGATTTCCTGGGGATGGCCAAACACCAGCCTGCCTGCGGAAAGTAGCAAACGAATCCCTTGTTTTGCTTCACTTGTGTGTGTGCAGCTTTTGCTTTGCTTATTGAATTGTTCTTATCTCAACCCTTGAGTTTTATGTTCCTTTCCAGTTCTCCCCCCATCCCTCTGTGTGAGGGGAAGTGAGCAAGCAGCTGTATAGTACATAGTTACCAGCTGGGTTAAACATGACATACCTACACCAAAAGCCTTTCTTTTAGTCAAGGTAGCCAATCACCATTTATACCTCAGTGTGTGCAACGAATCCAGCTGAGACCTTTCTAGAAACTGATTACATCTATTGCTTTAAGTACAACTGAACATCCTAACCCAGTCCTGGCTGTCCTCAATGGGTCTATGAAAACATACAAATTGCCATTCATGACATCCACCAAAAGAATTAAATCTAGCTCGTTCACTTAAAACAGTCTTTCCGGCTGACTGGTTAAGGAGCCCCTACCTTAAGGCACATTAAGCACACAGCTCCTCACTCCTATTTAGTCAGCCTGAATAAAGGAGGAAGACAGTATTTCCCTTCTTATCATTCCCACTCCTTGTTTTCCATCCCTTACCTACATATCAATGATATTTTATGTATGACTCTCAACCTATCACACATTCTGTCTTTGCCTGCCATCCTTTTTGTTTCTTTGTAATCTCTGATCAGCATTTGTAACAACACTGTAGCTTTAGTCACAGCAAAACACAGAGAGAGGGAAATAAACCACTAAGGCATTGCTTTGTTAACTGCTTTGTCTTCCACCTGCAAAAACTATAGGAGGAACTTGCAGCTTCCCTGGGCTAATGGGGAATAAAGCAGCCACACTGAATACATAAACAAGATCCAAAATCTTCAAGCAGGTGCAGAAGCTGTAGACTTCTAGTACAGGATTCCCCAAAATTGATTATTGTAACAAAAATTTTTATCTTCCCCAATTCTCATTTAACCCAATTGTAAATAAGCATTTTTCCAATTATAGCAGTGGCCATTTCCCATCAATTGAGCATAGATTTATTCAAACACCTGAAGGAAAACTAGCCAGTTTATTTCAGGGTTAAGGTTTGTTGAAGCATTTTATATTTTCAATAGTGGAAATACTGAAAGATTAAGTAAACATGGGCATCTGCACATCTACATTTTTCATGTTCTGCTAACCAGTATTAGACACACTTCCAACTTTAGAAAAGGCTTCCTTTTAATTTCTTCAATTATAACAGGAGTGTGAACAGCTGAGGACATTTCAATACAGCTGCAAAACACTGCAGGGTGTGGCGCTCTTATGAAATCAAGACACAGGCATGGATTTTTTTTTTATTTTTTTTTTTTTTTTAAGTATTTCTTTACCAAGTAATGGCGCCAACCTGGATTCTGCAACCCTACATAAATCACTGCCAGTTGTGGCTAAGCTGTAATGTTAACCAACCAATTTAAAACCATTACTGACATAGAAACATGTATTTAGAGATTTTGTGCCAACTATGAAACCACACAGTTTTTCAATCATGTGAACAGGATACTCTATATGGAATGCTAAATACTAAAAGCCACATTGGTTTTTGGGGTTACCTTTCTTGATTGCTCAGTTTGGCATAGAGGGCTGTTACCAACTCTGGACATTTCAGCAAATGGTCTGTAACAATCAAGAACCTAAAAAAAAAAAAAAAGTGTTACTGGTGCTACAAAAACAGCATCTACATTTACTCCAAATAGTGCTGGTTGTTTTCACTTGTAGATGACCATGTGATATGCTTCTGGTCTATTTGCTAATAGGTACACATTGTCACAAAATAATTACACATTGTTCTGCAGTAGTTTTGCTAATACAGCAGTGGCCAGCTCCTTCAGCACGCTTTTATTCAAATGCTTGAAGGGAAACTGGTTAGAGTCTTTTGCCAGTTATACAAAAGGCACACCACAATTTAAATAATAAAATGCTTAACCAATTGTTTATGCATGTCAGCAAAAAGCCAAAATTCAAGCTTAAACTATTATGCTACTTGTCACAACACTTTTTATGACCAAACAGTCAAAAAAGTGCAAATAATTTCTCTTTTAAAAAAAAATTGTAACAAAGTATCAAAGCAAACAGGAACTTGTCAGATGCAAGGCAGCAAAACACTGTTCCCAACTTACAAAAAACACCCTCCTTGTATAACAGGAACCTAAGCTGATAACCAAACTTAACTCCTTACTCTACGAGCCAGGTAGGTATGGTCAGTCTACCCTTGTGCTAAAGCCAGTATTTACACCGATCACTTTCCCAAGCACCATTCACAGCAGTCAACAGCAGATGCTAGCTATTTAATTTCAACCCAGGCACGTACCTGCAGCATTATGCAGAAAAAACAAAGTATGTAAAAATATTTTCCTCTTCAAACTACATTCCTAGGAGTACTGACAGTGTTATATATGTTGCATAGGTGTACACATACTAAATTATGCATTTTTAAAGCAGCATGTCTACCTATTAAACAAAATAATTACAGGTCAAAAAATTCAGAGCATCCTCTGAGCTGATGAAGCTACTGTGAAAGGATAGCTAAAATAATACGAAAACCAAGCGATTTCAATATTCCTTCCACCTCCTCCTACTTCTCACTTTGCTGACAGCCTTTTACTTTGTGTATCTGTAATCTACTACGTAGCTAACAGAAAGATAGAACACAGAAGCCTTCCAGCTGTGATAAAAGTATTTTTTGGATGAATGTTCAATGACAATTGGGGAAATAGGAGAATAAGAGATCCAAAAGATTAATAGCTACTATATTTCTAACAGTAACCCTGGACTTAGCCAGCATCTGGTTCATTTACTGTAAACTACACATTTTTAAGAGTGGGAGGGACAAGAAAAGCTATTTAGTGCAGTGTTTTTGGTTTTTTAATGTATTTGTACACACATTCAAGAAAAAAAATAGTATAAGCATAGGGAATCATCAACTTTTGGCATTCTGAGCAGCGTAACTTTGATACAAGTTTCTCAACACAAATTTTAACCCACAGACTTCCCCAAAGTCAACAGCACAGATGTATTCCAACTGAGCAATACAGACGCAACCATAACAACTGAATCAAGCCATCAGCAGGGTAGTCAAGGGGAACACTTTTACAGTTCCTGAACTGACAATTCACAGCATACAAGCCATCCAGCTGATAAAGAAGTACAGTAAAAGTGCTTTTAAGGAGACAGTCTTGTCTGATTTTTCAATTTTGCAGTCGGGACTAAGACTTTAAATCTTAGTTTTCCTGACTAAAATTACTTCAAGGAGACCTTGACTATTTGCCTTGTAGTTAAAAAAAAGAGATCAATAATTATCACAAAAAGATTTAATGTTACTAGGCGCACATTAGTGACTACTATTGCAAAGTGAAAGACCTGTATTTTAGTCGTTATTTGGGTCTACACTCTTGTATTTACTCACAACTTCTTTCACACTCTGTGGACTAGATCTCTAATGCTTGAGGAGTTTGCAGTATTTCAGAATAACGTTTCTGCTTATGAAAGAGCACAGACCTCTGTATATGCTTCTTACCCTTTTAGTTTCATGACATGACGTAACACCTTAGAAATTTCCACTTCTGTATTTAAGTTTCTCTTTTACCTTATCCACTTCCTGCTTTACTGTGTCACGCAGAATAGAGTACTAGCATATCTTTCAAGAGCATCACCAAGAGATAACAGAATCAGCAGTGCAGTAAAGCACTTTCAGCTCTTGCTACCATGCCCAGAAATTCTGGTGGCAGTTAAGCAAGGGTGCAGCAAATTAAATATATCTTTAATCCTTAGCCCTCCTGTTTTTCATTTGGGGTAGGGGAGAAGAGGAGGAAAAGTAAGACCATCCACAACTCTGAAATAAAAAGAGACTTCAGCTTTGGGATACTCACTGTATAAGGCATTTCAGATGCACACAAAAGGCTTTGGTAGGAGATTTAAACTCTTTGGGAGCCAACAGTAGAACCACTGGGATATACTGAGGACCACTGTAATTGACTGAAGGAAATGGTAAAAATTAAAGTTGTTATGCAAGCGTAACACAGTAACAAATGAACAGTGTTAAATATGCCAATTTTCTTGATTTTAAAAAACTGTTTGGCTAAAATCCTAAAAAAATCAAGTGCTTACATAGTAGATAAATACAGGAGATGTTCAGTTCAAAGACTTTACAACAGCACAAGGACTGCATTGTACCAAACTGAACTTGAGAAGAAGCCAAGATGAAATGGTATAAGCTACATTTGTGCTCAGTATATTCCAAATGACCACTAAGCTTACTCCAACCAAAGCCGGGTGTAAGCAATCAACTTTATAATCAAATGTCATGCTCAATATTCAGTTGATTTGATCCCATTAACAAGTTTAGAGAACAGTGTCCTCAGTCTCAGAAAAAGAGGAAGAAAACCCCCATGAAATTTTTAGAAGAGAAACATGATGATTCTCTATTTGATCACCAAACTTCTCTTCCAATCTCAAATCCAAAAGCAATTTCATCATCCTAAAATAAAGCCACTCTATGCAAAATATTTAGTAAGAACAAAATAGCTATGTTTACTGTAGTTTAACAAACAAATGCAACAAATCATCCAAATTTTTTTTGGAAAAAAAAAAAAAAAAAAAAAAAAGACAGCTAACCTTTCAAAGACATATCACCAGCCTTTGTAGATGCCAAAAAAGCAATTATGCCACATGAGGAATGGTTTGGGACCAGAACATATATTAGAAGCAGCGGCATTTTTTGTCCTTGTACAGGAAAATATGCACCCTATCAAAACTAAGAAACAAGTATAAAGCTATTTAATAACAAAAGGAACACATGCACTGTCACAAAGATCAAAGAAACTAGGTAATTCACCCCAAACACCAGCACTTCTCACTCAAAAGAGCAAGGAAACACATTTCCATATTAAGGCTCAACACAAAGTATCAAGGATCACAACTCTCCCCTCCTGAGCTGAATCAAGCACAAGAGTGAATATCCTGCCATCCTCAAAAGGCATTACCCATAATGAATGCACCCTCCTTACAGGCCACGATACTGGCCACCAAGTCAACTCTCAGGTCTAGAAGACTGAATTCTGATTGTAATATTTCTTTGATTCAGAAGACACTCCCATTCAATCTGATAGCTACATCTGAAAGGCACTAACAATAGATTTATTTTTACTTATGTGTGAATTTGGAATATTTTTTTTCATAAAAGACGACTATTAGACACACAATCACTTCTTGCTCCCCCCTCTCCATAAAATATACAAGAAAGGGTGACAAGACAAATAAACATGTAAGGCTGGGCTTTGAAAGACAGAGAAAATCTGTGCCAAGACACTGCTACTGCAAACAGAAAGTAGAAACTGCTCAGATCTCTACAATTAAGGAAACTTTTTCAATTGTCAGTACTATTTAAAACCACAGTTGAACTTGGAACCTGCAACATAACTCTAACTTTCCTGGAATTAAAAAAAAGAATTACTTACTGAAGAGTACAAGAAGGGGGCTGGGGACACCCTAAACTGTCAGAGAAGAGAGAGAGTTGCCAGCCCAAAATGAAAAGAAAAAAAAAAACAACAAACAAAGTCACATTTTCTGGTTTCTCCACCACATGCATACCAATTAAGCAACAAGGACTCTACTGAGGAGATCCATCGTTGCCTTTAAATCTGTGCCCATGGGCGAGACTCCTTGCCACAGGAGCACTAGTTTCTGTCCACACATCTTTCCATAAGCCAGGACAAAATAACCAAAGGCAAAAAACGGGGAGGGGGAGCCCCACATCCTAATCTTTACAGTCATCATTGAGCTGTGGTTTCAAAAAGAGAAAGTGGATGTTCAGAAAACCTTACTTCCAATGCCAAACAGCTGACCACACTTCTAATATCGTTTTTCTGGAAGCCAAAAGAATATTATGCCTCTTATTTTAAAATGGAGGATTTTTGTTCCTTGCTCTTTAGGAATCAAAAATACAACCTGTTTTTTCTTTCCATAGTAGCTACACTGCCCCATGCACACACTTGGAAAAACTGATGACACAAGCTATACTCTCATCTCTAATGGAACCACCAAAGTATTTCTAAAATAAACAGCTTTTAGAATACACATTGGTCGCGGTTAGGATAAATTATAATGTAATTTTGTACTACTTTTTCCTAATTATTTTACAAAACACATATGTTTGCAGGTTCAATAGTCTAAAATAGACCTCATGTGGCATTCTGTGCTGGTTTCTCTTCTAAATACAGTAGCTTCTAAACTGTGTTACACACTTTTCTGCTGTTGATTAATAACAACTCAAAAGGGAGTGGATGTGGATATGTAGGAAAACAGAGGAATGACTTTTGCAAAGGATCCACAATTTGCCAGATCTAAGGCATAGTTCTCTGCATGTTTTAGAAAAGAATTTTTACTAAAAACACAACAAAACAAAAAAGGCAGTGCCTTTTCAGAATAATACACATATGATGCAGAATATTGCTTGTGCTTGCTTCTTCCTTTGGAACTGCAAGGAGTTTGCTACAGAGGACTCTGGACTCTTCAGACCCTGGTATAGAGTGCGTAGGAAATACATTTCAGTTACTGAACAGTGTATTCCAGCTTTGTTTCCCAAATGACCAACTCCCCGATAGCATCCTTTGGTAGGCAGCAACTGCTGAAAGCAAACAGCACTGGAAAAAGAGAATTAGCTTATGGAGTAAGTATATTTGCTTACATGTGTAAGATACGTTCAACTTAGTATGTCAGCACACCGTTACAGAGGTGCATTGGAAAGATGGAAGACACAGAGAAATAAATTATTGTCTCACAAGTGCTTGAAAACCATGCTCATCCCTTTGAATAGAAACAGAGGATGAAAACATAAGGGTGGAGGAAGCAGAACCAAAAGATGTGTAATGCAGAAAAAATGATCACAGTTTAAGAGACAGATCTGCTGTTATGGAAGAGATAGAAAGGAATTAAGTAATACTAAAAGAAAAAATATCACAAGAAGGTGGAGGCAACAGAACTGAAGTTCAGAGGTTTAAAAACCTAAAAATGTGCAAGGCAGTATTTCAGAGGGAATGCTAACCCCACAACTGTGATCATGAGCAGAGCAAACTGGAAGCAACAGATCATAACTAACCCCCGAAAGGGCGAGCCTATATTAAAGGACAGTCTCAGGAGTAACAATAAGACAGGAATGGTCAGTCACTCATGCACCAGGCTGTAGCAGCATGGAAGTTTTTCACCAAAGTTAGAGGGTATTCTTAAGCTAATAGCCTAGGTATCAGCTGCATATTGCAAAGAACAACATGTTTTCTAGAAGACAACTGCACAGCAAAGAACTGTCAAGGAGACAGGATCATTTAATTAGTGTATGCCATAAATCAAATCACAGAAAGGAAACTAACTTGTTCCTGCAGAGCCAGTGTCTTTGCAAAGACATATGCTTTGAAGTATATTCTGTAACATCATACTCTCTGAAACCTGAAAGCAGGAAGCTCTGGGCACTTTGCAAACCCAATTACAGATCCAAACATTCAGGACAAGACAGGTAAGTTTCAATGGCTTTCAGTCCTGAACACTTCCAGTTTCTTATTGCTCTAAGATTTTAGCTAAAAGCTACAAAACAAAGGGGTATACAGCCAAGGCAGGCAATGTTTTGAAGAACTTCAGCTGGAGATAAACAATCTGCCTCCTCAGATCATTGCTCTTGGGAGTTAGACCAGCAGCAGCAAGCTGGGAAGAGCTCCGAGTATTCAAGATTACAGGATTGCTAACCTGAAACAAGTTCAGGAGCTGTGTTGTTAGAAGTTTAGGAGGAGTTTAAAAATACATTGTCTAATATATGTTAATTAATACTATTTTTAAAAGCCACTCAGCTTCTAGTATTAAAGAAGGCAAAGGCAGAAACATTAACAAAAATCTTGGAGCTGTTTAGAGAATGAAGCTTCTAAAAGAGCAAGAGGAAGAGGTATCAGTTCTAAAATCAAGACAGTATGTATTAAATGTGTGAATTACATTCTATCTTTTGAAATCTGTGAAGTTGCAGAAGCAATTAATGATGCTTACAAGTAACCACAAGCTTAATGAAATGAGCCTTCAGACCATCTGGGTCTGGATAAACAGGTATGATCATACAAGGACTGAATACAAAATTTGATCAGGGCAAACCTTACAGAATGGACTTCCTTTTAAAATGTATTACCTATTCTTAGCTCATAGCATGCCACAGAAAATAATAAAAAGTGTACACTCATGAAGACACACAGATGCACACCACTGCACTGTTACCTCCCTTTCTTCCAAGTTCTGAGGCAATTTTTGTTACACTGTCAATCACAAACACTTAAAAATGCATTAGTGCTTACAGTCTCAAAATTTTACTATGCTGATCTGCAAAATAGCTCTCCTCTGTTTCAAAAACTGCTTAAGAAGTGGATGGCTTGGCTTCCCATCACTGATTAGACTCAGAAGTTGCTAAACTGAGGTCTTATCTCCCATAACCCACCCCTCTCAGGAAACAGCCAACAATTCAGCTATTCCCTCTTCTCCTGCAGAAGATCCTTGTCTTCTACTGAATGTCTTGTGATTTGCAAAGTAGGCAAATGAACAGGAAAGTTCCAAAAAGCTATATCCTGCCTTTAAAGATGCTTCCTCTGCTCTCTTTAACTAAGAGAGGGGTTTATGGCAGACAAAGGAACTGCAAAAGTTTTGCTACCCACAGCTGCTTCTAAAAAAGGAGCTGAGGTACTGCTCAGAATAATCTCACATTTCATCTGACAAAGTCTCCCTACAGAAGTGCTGTGTGACTGGAGGGAAAAGCCAAAGGCATCACAGTTGGAAAGAGATTCCTCCTGAACCTTCCCTAAGGACTTTTCCAGCTTGGAGATGGAAAACTGGACTCTGAACATGAATGTGGGATCACAAACAGAGGAGGAACTGCCAATTCACCAAAAAAAGATTTTAAAGATGTGCTTGCCCTCCTGTGATGGGTGAAGAATAGAAAACTCAACACATGCTAGCCAACGAAGTAGTGAGGACACCATGGCAGAGACTACAGTTCAACCAGTGGACTTAAATTCAAGTATTTACCCTGGATTTTTGTCCTCTGTCTGTCCTAACAGTTCATGGCAGCAGTTGCAAAAATAACGTGAGCATTGTAAGTGTTTATTTGTGGAATTCATTGGATACTAACTTAGTGGAACATTAAGTCATAAATTTCAGTGCACAATAAAAGAAAAGGGAATAAAATAGTGAATAAAAGTTTTGCTATAAGCAAAACTCGCCTGGTTGTTCAAAAAAAGGTTTTCAATACCTAAAAGCAGCATTTGATAGCAAGAAAGCCCAGCCAAGAGGAATAAACACATGTGGCATTCACTTCTTATTCAGTGTAATAAGAAACCGGATGCTCCAGCTGAGAGACAAGAAGGTAGGCAGGAATTAAGTAATATTTTTAACTTTAAAAGTAAGAACATCTTAGTTTCAGTAATTTGTGAGTCCAGTGGTGAGAATAACCTCCTGAAATAAGAACAGTTTGTATTTCAGCTCTAACCATATAATGCCATCACAGCTGCTTAAACATGGTTGCTGTGCACTTTGTTAGCTGTGGTGCAAGGGACCCAAATCTTTACAACAGAGTACTGGCTCTGTTGCAAATACCGCGGCTATGTAAATTCGTTTAAGCAATCCTAGTGGTATGTACTTCAGTGAGAACTGAAGTACAGCTCCAAATTTTCAATGAATTGCTGACCAAATATTTTTTCTACAGTCCAGCCAGAGGCGCGTCCCAAACCTTAGCTCTGACTTTGCAAGAAAAGGGACAGAAACCTTTTCATGCACTTTTACTTAACTTTATCTGACGTGTATTCTTCTGTACGTAACATAGATCTGAGATGAGGGGGGAAAAGAAGTGCTCTAGTAATGAACCAAGAATCAGTTAAAACCGGGAGGATTATATGTGATGATAAAAACGGACACCAAACCAAGAGCAGCAATATACCAGAGTCTAAACTTATTCTAAACATGTCCTCAAAGCAGCAACAACTGTGTCTCTCTTTCACACACCTAGTCGCAGAAAACTGTAATCCATTCAATATCCAAAAATAGTTTAGAAATAGAAGGCTCTAATGAAAGAATAGGTATCATCAGCACAAGGCACATGCAAACCTTGACAATTTCAAAAGCTGTCCTAAAGAGACAGCATTACTACATGTCAGGACCAACACTGACCCAAGGATAAACCTTAAGTTTTCACCTATTGTAAAAAAAAAATAAATTATCTTTTAGTCAAGACAAGTCACAGAAAAAGTGAATAACATCACTTCTACCAAAACAAGAATTCCTGTTTTCTGTTCACAGCAAAGTATTTGTTAGCCATTTCTGGTCAGTGCCTGCTCTGCTTGATCACAGGAACAGAGCAGCACTTCATGCTAGTAAATGGAGAGCAGTAAAAAGTTCCCAACAGTTTCCTACAGAAAATAGATGCAACATGGCTGACAACAGTAGAGCTTTACCCTAAATTTGTTGAACCAACAGAGAAAACAGCTCGAGTAGGCAGGACATGACAGCACAAGAGCTGATTAGCTTGCTTCCTGCTGCTCAGCAATAGGAAAAAGGCAAGTAAGCAAGCAACGCAAGGTATCACTACATTACATGATTGTATCCCACAGTACCGCATGCCTCTTTGGCTAGTTCAGGTCAGCTGCCCTGGCTGTGTCCCTTCCATCCCTCTCACTGGCAGGGCCCAAGAAACCAAAAAATCTTTGACTTAGTATAAACAATACCCAGGCAACAACTAAAACCATCAGTGTGTTATTAACATTGTTCTCACATCAGAGCCAAAACACAGCACTATACCAGCTACTAAAAAGAAAGTTAACTCTATTCTGGCTGAAACCAGGACACCATCCATGTTTATGTCACAGTAGAAAGATTAGGGCTAATAAAAGAAACAGGCTTTCAGACTCAACTCAAGACTACCTTCAAAACAAACCAATTCTAATAATTCAGAAAAAAAGAGAAAACTATTTGGACTGGGAGGTTCAGCTGTGTGACATCAGGTATAATACTCTTAAAACACTCTTAACAGTATGTGCTTTACAAATGGGAAAATGAAAGCAAAATGCAAAGAAGAATCCAATACACAAGTTGCAAGTACCTTGTGAAAATGCAGTCATTCATACAAATACCCTCTGTAATTAATGCCAAAGTAAGAACAACTTGTTGCCTAAGAAATACATGCTGTGTTAGTACTGCCACCAAGAA
This sequence comes from Microhierax caerulescens, assembly GCA_035590215.1. Taxonomy (NCBI): domain Eukaryota; kingdom Metazoa; phylum Chordata; class Aves; order Falconiformes; family Falconidae; genus Microhierax; species Microhierax caerulescens. Next base: position 14,136,713 of record JAVJGJ010000057.1, read on the forward strand.
AAAAAACCCTCTTGAGAATGGGGGGCAGGGGAGGGGGTAAAGGAAAAAAAAATATTAAAAAAGGTATTGCAAGACTTTACAATGATTGTTCCACTTGTATCAAGACAACTAACTTTGTAGGCTCCTCCAAACCCTTCACTACACAGAAATACACCATGCAGTACATGCTCACAAGATGCATGTATGGTCTAAGATAAAAGCATTACATTAGTGTAACACACTGACCTATGACCAACCGGAAGAGAGGGAAAAAAAAAAAAAAAAATCATAACTAAAGTCAGGAAAAAAAGTCGACTTTGTTTAAATCAGTGCTGCATAAGGGCTGGTACACACTAGCAGATTTCCATTGAAAATACAAAAAATAAACCTCTTACACCAATGTGTTCAGGGGTTTTTTAATAAAAAAGTATGTGAAAATGTTACTTTCTTACTTCCTCTCTGCACCAAGTAGACCAAAGATACTAAAAGTATTCTAAAACATAAATATAGTTTCTTTCAGGATGGAAATCACTTTCTTGATGAACATGAGGGAGAACCAGAGAGTAAATGTGTTTCTTGAGATGGGAGATATTAAAAAATAAAATAAAATGGAGTAGTAGAAGAAAAAATGAAATTGGGATCAAGAAATGGGGGAAATAGGAACAAGATGAATCACAAAAGGGCTTTAGAGCTACAAAGAGACAGCAAGGAATTATCTTTTCCATTTCCAAGGTAAGACCATTTGAATACCTACTCAATGCCTGATACTGCACTGTTGCAATACACTTTTTGGTTTAGATTTTGCACTTGTGAATGCACATTAGTTGTATTGACTTGAAAACAGTGCCAACATTACTAAAAGATTACCATTTATAATTCAGTTCAAGGTGACTGTATAAAATGCCAAGAAGCTTATACCACAAACTCGTTACTTTTTCCTTCAGTTGGGAAAACCGCTAATGCAGTCTGAGACTTAACTAGGCAATGATAAAGTACTATGTAAGAAAACCAGATTTATTATTTAATTAATGCCTGGAAGATACTCCAATGCTTTTTTGTATATTCCCTTTATGAGGAACTCAGTGTTCTGACAGGAATCAGAGGGCAAACATTCTGCAACTGCCTTATGGTAGAATTCCTCTTTTCTACCCATTTCTTTTCCTTCATCATGGTCCTACACGTTATATAGAACTTTGCCCCTTTTCAATTTCAAGAGTATGCTGAAGAGAGACAGTTTCCCAGCCACATCAAACATTCATAGTGGAGGTAAGATATTTTCATTGTAACATCAACAGAATGCACTTCAGATGAGAAAGATCAGGGAAATTGATACCTCCGCATTTATTTGGATACTGCTTTTATTCTGAAATCACCTTCAAAATGTAAATTTAATGTCATGACAACCTCTTCCAGCTCTCCCTGGCTTTCATATCTCAGTCAAAATACATTTCAGTATATGTTCAATATGCAGAAAATGAAGGATAATCAAGATATTTATCTGAAAAGCAATCTTTCACACATGTTTATATTGACAGATGGCAAAACTAAAGGCTCAGTTTATCATTTCTGAAAAAGTCTGGTCACCTGCCTGTGAAACTTTAGATTTTGCTTTCTGAAAACTATTTATGTCCTAAGCAAATTGACTTGGTTATGAAAAAAGCCCAGCCACAAACAAATATTAAACTATTTTTTCAGTACAAAAGCAAACTATCAAATGGCATTTGCTTTTCATTCAATCACCTTAATTGTGTTTAGAGACCTTCCAAATAACTAGTAAAACACCAATAATTCTTCCTAATTAAAGTTTTGAATTTAAACATGACCTTCAAAACAATGCTACAAGAACATACAAACTATCCTTTTTAATCCCCTTGGAATGCATCATGTAACAATTAACTGAATGTGTGTCCTTGCTGACACAGGGCAGAGAATTTCTCAGATGTATAACTGACAGCAATATTTACAAGAGTGGCCATTAGCACAAAATACCAAAGCTTAATGGAATCAAACCACTGAGTAGGTGCTCTTAAAGTACAAAAATGAAACATGCAATATTAACAGAACAAAACATCTCTGTTATGGTATAAAAATGACCGCATGTTGCACTAGACAACAGATCTGTTAAAATGAAAAAAACACCACATTTTACATAGTACTCATTACTATTTAGTAATGATAATAGTAATATACTATTACTCAGTACCATTAGTCATACAAGTCTTCCTAGTACGACCCACTAACCAAAGTCTATAAGACCATTTTCTGTGTTAACTTTATTTCAAAAATCCCCACAAACCAACACACAAATACAAATTTGTTTGCATTCTAGACCATGACTTTAAAATTCCTGTCTATATCCTCAACAAAAATGTAGTTTTATTTTAGCAGCAATCAAAATAGTCAGTGAAAGTAGCCTGGAAATAATATCAAATTACTAAATTCTGAATAGATCTTCATTTACTACTAAGCAGTGTCACGAATTTAGATATTTTAATACAGAGATTTACACTAGAGAAACACCTAATTAAGAGGGGGTGGAAATAAATCTAAAGATACATACGACCACTCAGATTCCAGCTGCTCTTTGTAGACTTTCAGGACATGAAGAGCCACAGTCAAGTTCCCAGGATCCAGTAGCTCTCTCACTTTCTCTGAATTAAGGCAGGTGAACAGAACCATACAACAATAGGCAACGATTTTCTCATCGCTGTACGTTAAGCATGTCCTTCAAAGAGAAAAGTAGAGTGAAGACAGCACGTTAAAACTGACCCTGGAAAGACAGACTAGTGGCATTCAGCTTGTTGAGGAGTTGTTCTTTACTGTCTTCTAGAGAATCATAAGTTTGTCATTGCCTAAGAGGGACAGAAGTCATCTGTAAAGAAAAACATCCAACTCTTAGGTACAAAACTAATGCTAAATTTGAGCTAACTGGAGATCTAAAATTGGGCAAAACCATAATAATTGTCTGCTTCTATTATCATAAGGGCTTTCTACATCCAGTGCTGACAAGTGGGCTCCAAAACCACACAGAATGATTATCAAATCGAATGAATGTGCCTTTGTTACTAGCTCAATATAAAAAATTTGGCCAAACACATCCACAATATTGTCATGCATCTGCACAAAATCATTTATGTAATATTTCATTACACATATGTCATCAAGCCTCCAGAAATATATTCTGGTGAGGTTAGGAGAGGGAGCAAAAAGACTGGAAGAGACAAAGCTTAAGTCACTTTCGTAGATTCCAGCTCACCCACAAATACTGACAGGTCTGGACAGCAGCAAAGTGGACAAAGAAAAAGCTATGTTCTTGGAAAGTAATACAACTACTTGAAAATACATCTGAAATAAAGCTTATGTTTGAAGCTCATACTTTTAAATAGTTTTCTTCCCGTTTCTGTTAAATGAAATCAATTTACTGTTAGTTTAGAACAAGCAGGTTTTTTTAAAGGTCCTGACCCCTGCAGTTGACTAACAAAAAAAACATCTACAGGATATGGTCTCAACCATCCCGTTCTCACCAAAGTTATTTTTCAAAGCTTCATGGTGCTAGTGGAAGCACAGCTATCATGTACAAAAGATCTGACTATAACCACAGAAATTACATTAGAAAAAAAAACCCGCATCCATGCTTACAAGAAGAGATCTGGGAAAGCGCACTTCCAAATGCTATTCTGGGAATCTCCATTTCCTGCTGCAATGTTTCCAAGAAACTGGAGACTACAACGAAGAGCTGAAAAAAACCCAGAAAATATATTACCAGGAATTCAAAGAAACACTAATAAATTTCACATAAATGACAAAACTTCAGCATTACAGCTATACACTGCAGTCCACCTCAATTAGGCTTTGGGCTCAGTATTTCACTGCTACTGTACATAAATACTTGCATTCTCTTCTAATACATAGTGTACAAAGTATTCTAGAGTTATACCCAAAACATATTTTTTTTTCCTCAGACTTATACGAATATGAAACATTGGTTACTAGCGATTACAAGAACTAATTGACTGTCAAGGTTTAAGACAGGCTGAAGTCAGTGAAAGCTTGGAGCTACAGTTAGTAGATTCTGAAGCAGACCCATGCTGAACAAGTGCTTGCCACATAGCAGTAGCCGTTTTGCCTCTTCCAGATCTGAGGTGGCTTTCCCTGTCATATTAAATCAACACAAATAGTCTGCCTGTCATCACTTGAACTCGCAAGAGCAGCTCTGCCTGCTGCTAAGAGAATTCCCCTGGCACCTTCCCTAAGCTGGTCTGAGACAGCTTGAAAATTTTGTTGCAGCAGGTAAAGCCAGAGCAAAAGAACTGAATCTGTTCCCTTGCCAGCCACATTAAATTCTATTTGGCTGGACAAATCATTATATAATATGATGATGCGCTCAGTACTTTCTCATTTCTAACCCAGAGAAATTAAAGCCAGTATGTAATTCATGAGAAAAAAAAAAAAAAAAAAAAAAAGCATGAACCCACAGACATCACAAAATCAAAACAATTTTTTGGCCCTACTGACAGCTCTCAACAAGCCTGGCCATTATTGATAGGTTGGAAAAGAAGTAAAATTAAATGTTATAATGCAGTTTAACAGATATTACAAACAGCAGCCTACTACAGATGGAGGTGGCCGATATCCCCAGGTTCTGCAAATATAAAATTAGGTCTCTTTGAAAGGTGCTGTGCCAGCTGGCAGGCAGATTTCCTACAGAGGTCTCAGCATATGTCCTCTTGAGAACAAAAAGAAAGCAAGTCTAAAACGAGGTCACTTGGGCTTAGGGAATAGTATTTTTTTTTCTATGTATATTTTTTAATCCCCAAATATGTATGTCCTCTCCATAATGTATTTTGCATCATGTTCTCCTTTATGCTTTAGCTCTTAATATCTCTGTTCCCTCTCTCTGCACATCTGCACTTTTTTATTATTTTCTGCTTGTCATTATGCTTCCACTTCTCCCATCCATCTGGTTCCCATCCTGCTGACTCAGAATTTTTTTTGAAAGACAGTAAGCATGGGCCCACAACTCCTCTAGCAGACATTATGTAAATACTTCCCTTCTAGAAAAAACTAAGGCGGCAGTCAATCCTAGGAATAGTGTTTTAGCTCTTTTAGTGAACTCCTTACCTACTCTATGAGAAAAATCTTTCAGAGACACATGAGGTTGGTCGATTTTACTCCAATATATACCTGAAATTTGCTTGATCTTCTTCAGCTATCAATTACACTTTGGTCATTAAAACATCAAGGTCTCAAAAAATACTACAGACTATAAAAAAAGTTTCAGATCTTTTAAAAGTAGCCATCCTTACTGTAACAAGGATGAAATCCTATGAACACATTTGCAATACAATAATAAATATCTAGAAGTTCTCCAGTCATCGCACACTGGAGTCTTAATTTTTGTGAAAGCAACTAACACTGCCCTTGTTCAATCGTTGATGTCCTGAACAAACCACAAGGATCCAGGAAAAGGGCACAATTCTGTGGATGTACCATGGAAATAAGCCAGCTTCATCTCTAAGTGCTTGTTTTTAACCAGTAGTGGTTAACATTTTTCTTTTAAAGGACACAAATCAATACATGGGTAAGCAAATAATCTGTGAGACAAAAGCTAGTGTATCTATTCACAACTAAGCAGAAAAAGATGCTTTGATAATGCAACATTTCCCTATGCAAGTAATCTCACATGATTAATCTCAGCAATTCAACAGATGTGATACTACAAACATCTGAGGTAACTAACTGAGCTATGCTGAGAATAGACTACACACAGCAGCTCACAATCTGTCCAATCAATTGATGTGCTCTGTCACAACTACAATGCAACTGCTGCACTGCTGCCATCCATTCAATAAGCCATGTGTTTTCCTTTCATTTTCTTCCTCTTTTCAGAAAAGAAAAAAAACAAAACAAGACTATTTCACTTTTTCACTGAAAACATACAGATCTTTATGAAGCTAAATAAATTGTCAAGCACTCTTTCCAGCTGCGTTAGCTAGTATTTGGGAAACATTACTCATAATTATGAAAAAGTATTATTTTCCATAGGACTGATTTATTTAACATCTTAATCCACTCCATAGCTGCTACTGTCTATAAGCACTGACTTTTACAAATGATTCTATCAGCACAGCTAAATTTTAATTTAAAAAATGTTACACTGTGTGTGGTCAGCAAGACTATTTTTAACCTGATGGTCAACCACTGTGAAATTACACATACTAAGATGTAACTTCTGATACATAGATTGACCCTAGAGCTGAAGAATTTTTTTCCCCATTGAGTTGTCAATGGTTCCTATAAAAGCAGGATGTCCTTTAGCAAATGCAAATACTCAGATTACATGTTGCTTTCATAACCAGCCTGTAATGGGTTATGGAGAATTTTCTAGGTTCTACAAAAATAACCTCTTTATACAATAAGGTAATGTGTATAAGGGGAAACATTGACTCTTTTCCTAATGAATTCTGGTACCTAAATTTTTGTCTACATGTAAAATGATCTTTTAGAATCACTCAATGCCACCCATACAAAAGGTGAGGCACCTGATACTTTATGGTGCTGCATGAGGATGGTTTAAATGCACTCCAGCAGTTTAGTACCTTCAATCTCTTACCATCACATGCTAACTGAAGCAAGCACTAGCGCACACTTTTCATTTCACAATTATACTGCAGTACAACCCAGATGGTCTGAAGGACACACATGAACCTTTCACAGGCCTGACCCTGTGTCTTGCTCCTCATATCACACAGTATCATTTGCTGAATCAGACTGTGTATTCGATGAAAACTTAAACCCTTGAAGTTATTACGACAAAGATATTAAGCATTATGATTTTAAAACATAACACATGTTTCTTTCTGCTCCACATGGTTGGGTGATAATATTTACAAAAAAATCCATTGATGTTCCAGTACTAAAGTTAGAAGAGTTCATTGCTGGTAGGCCTCTATCACCAAGATTAACTGCAATCTGTCCCCTCCACTATCTTTCCTGATTACATGTCTACAAACAACTAATATCTCATTATAAAACATATTTTGCTGTAGTGTGTATTATTTAAATGTTTATACTCATACACATTTTTATGTCTTCCTTACAGAAGATGAGGTTTTTTCCTGATGGAATTAACAATAATCAGATTTACCTTCCAAATTCCTCTACTTTTTCTCTAGTCAAGAACAGGAGGAGCCTATGAACTTGCTCACCAATCACTTTGAAAAATCACTTTGACCTCAGCTACAGAGTCTTAACAACAGTCATGAAAAGAGATTTCCATTTTTTTTACTTGGGGTCAGACAGCACAGAGATAGTCATAAGCACAATTCTCTGCCTTTATTGGAGTTACATAGAGATATAAAATAAATCAAAGCATGTATTAAGCTGTACAACATCACCTGCCAGACTGCAAATACAAGGCCAGTAAACTCTCATATCTTTCTTTAATGCTTTGTTAACCATTAACTATGCATGAAACAAAGCCAGCGCGCTCCCTCTACACTGGGCCGGGGGCGGGGGGATGCACAAAGATTTACAAGTACTTAAACCACATTACAGCCTCCCAACAGCTTGTACACCTTTTCAGTTGCCTGTAAGCTTTGCAAACCTAAACTGGGGACTGCAAGCCATTACACAGACCACCTCTGGTTGTTTGTAAACAATGGCAGAATGTTTTGTGTTATATTGCCATCCCTGGAAAAATAAAACCTTCAACTCAGCATTAGGTGTAGACTTCTATTTCTATAAAACATTAATTTCCACCACTATCATCCGGTCATTGACTTGTTTCCTTGTGGCTGCGAGTTAAAGCAACTTCCAGTCATAAAGAGAGCTATTTGCCTCTTCACCACCATGAATCATACCGCAAATACTGATGAAAATGTATTTTCCTTGGAAAATAGTCTGTCTAGACTACTCAAATTGAATGTACAATACATATACAGGCTCTGTCATTTACAGTTATTAAAATAGTGCTTAGTACTTCATTTCTGTAAATAAAATTAACGTCTCGCTACCGATTATATTTCCACCTTTATCATACTGCACTTGCTGCAGTGAAGACTAGGAACCCATTTTTATCATCTGTGGAATACCAAGAATGTTGTGTTTAGTAAGTTTCTGTTCCCACTCCTCAATCTCCTCTACCTCCAAGTAGAAAAAAAGAAAGTAACACAATTTTTCTTTCTTTCCCTTCAAAAATGCCAACTCTAATATTAACAGAACATTATGTGCACTGACTCAACAACCATTCTGTTCTTGGAAGATAAACATCTCGTCAAAATATCACTGCTGTTCTTACTAGAAAGGAGCATTTGACTCAAAGGCAAGAGAAATCCCCACCATGCTATTAAAAAATGTGGAGTTACAAATGAATTAGAAGGGAACTAGAAGAAAGCACCAGACCACTCATCAAATTAGCCTCTGATGTAAATTATGTTCTAATGAGATCTCATCATGGTAGATTCAAAACAATTATTTGTGCATTTACTAGAAAGTCAGTTTGACAGCCCCACTGCCTGACATGAGATCAGTTTCATACTGATTTAAATTCATATAGCGTTAGCAGTTCTTATTAAATACAGCAACAGGACCATTCGCTTTACCTTCTGGTACTTTAATTGAATCATTTTATTTTTAGAAAGTATTCATCATAAGCGTGTTCATTTCTTTAATAAATTATCTGTTAAAGTCTAAAGGTATAATAAATAGGACTCCTGTTACATCCACACAAGTAGCAAAACCACATGTCAGAGATTACTCTCCTACGTGAAGCGAAACATATCTAAGAGCTTGCAGACTTGGGAACTACATTCATAAGCTTCCTGAATACATTAGGATGTAAAATCTTTTTTCTTGAATCAACCTATAAGTCATGCCTAAATCTAGCACTATCTTTAGTGTTAAGACTTTAGAGACACTATCTCTTTACAGACCCTGCTGTAGCAAAATCAGCAGGTTTGGAGTACTGGGGAGTCTCAACCTGGACTTAAACCATTCCAGGAAACCAAAAAAAAACCCCCAAAATGACTGGCCACCCACTATGTGTTATTCGTGGTATCTAACTATATGACACACTACTACACGATACCTTGTCCAGGTCTGGAAAAAAAACCAAACCAAAACACAGAAAAAAAAATTATTAACATGTAAAATGCTAACCATGATTATAAGCAAATTTCTCCAATTATTTTTGATAGCATACTGTGGATGTTGTTTCATATAACCCAAAATTTCCACTGAAGAGCTTACATTTTCCCTAGAAAAGCTAAATGATCTTTTTCTTTAAGTCTGTGGAAAGGATAGCAGATCTTTTTTCCCACCTTGGACCATTTATATTCTGTATCTTCCTAATAAATGGATCATGGTTCTTTTGCAATAGACAGAGATCAACAAGTAAACTTACATTTTAGTATTTTTACTTGCATACCTACATTACTATACAGCAACAGTTACCCGCATTTTGGGGGCATTACCATTTGTTTTTATTTATTTATTTTTATACCTATAAAGACAGCTTGCCTCTTTTCATTGCCTTGTTACGGTCTCTTCTGTATCACACGTGACATATGCCCAGAGGATGGAAGAAAAGGAAAGAACTTGACGTCTCTTGGTACAAATCTTGTAACTTTTCCTTTCTACACGGCCAATATTACCTAAAATTCTCACTGAAATGAGGATAGGCATGAGACACTTCTCTCCAAGCCCAAAGCTGCTAACAAAAGAGGATGCGCAAAATGGAAAAAAAATATTCCTGTAGCTTGTGACTGGAAAGCCATGCTTACAGACAGCCCTCTCCTTTTCTACCAGAAGAATGCTCGTGTAACTGGAGAGCCTGGAAGTTGTGCCATGGCAATTATAATCAAAAGGCTGAGAGAATGCCATGGTTAACTTCTACACAATTATACAATATTTGAATTTTTATCCAAACAGGTGACAGTTTACTCAGAGACAAGCAGATGCCTCGTATTGTTCTCTTTGTCCAGATCTTCCTCTGGCTCCTTTCCATCCCCCTTCCATCTTCTCTTTCTCAGGAGGAAGAAGTACAGCATTCTTGAGCCTCTGTGGGAGACTCTCTAGTAGGGGCATTTCCTCTCAGTACATGTGAAAACAGTTAAGCTTCTTCCCCCTACGTTATATTTAGGATGCTTATCTTTAGGAAGGTCTCAGGTTTAAAGTTTGTTTGCCCCATTCTTCCCATCTTGATCTCACGATCCCAATGTCTCTGCTGGGAAAATCAAACCCAACCTAGATCTGGTCATATCCTGTAAGAATGTAATCTTTACAATAAACGTATCCCCTTATCTCTTCTCCCCCATCACAGCCATGAGACAGGGCAGAAGCATGTGACCTGCACTATGCCCATAATTTTCATAAACGACAGGATCTATAAGAGACAGTATATAAAACTGGCAAACCCCACTGATGCCTGCCCTTCCCTGGCCAAAGCCTAGCGGCACGTTACAAGGTACAGAGCAGTTCCTCTTCCTCCTTTAGTGTAGAGGGAAGCTAGAAACAGCCACCGAGCAGCTGCTGAAAGGTAAGCTGATCAGAAATATGATGGCCAGCTCACACCAGAGCTTCCCTGTGCAGCTGCCGATTCAGTACAGTGTCTGAGCAAAGCAGAACCACCACAGCCTTTCCATCAAAAGAAAAAGGCAGGGAACAAATTTCCCATCCAGAAGAGAAGAGCAACTTTTTCCCCCCCAAAGTCAACCAATGGCAACCATGTTAAATCTACACCAATGTCTGCAGTTTGGATTCACATATATTTATGTAGATCAGAAACCTGCGGAGGGAAGGAGGGAAGGAGGGAAGGAGGGAAGGAGGGAAGGAGGGAAGGAGGGAAGGAGGGAAGGAGGGAAGGAGGGAGCTTACAGAACACTGTATTTAAAGTTCCACAGAAATATAGGCATTACTGTTCATTTCAAGCCTCAACCAAAGTAACCAAAGCCCATTCTAATTAAATAGCCATCAGCAAACTCCCATTTCCTTTGTGCTCCAAGTGGATATCAGTCCACATTATAAAACCACTATGCATGTGTCATAAATCAGCAATATCTTGGCAGGCTGTATTAGAAAGCCTCCAAATTGCAGGAGCAAGAGAAAAAAACAAAACAGCTATACACACTGCCTAAAAGCAGTACCAGCACAGAGAGAAGTGAAACCTACAAGACAGCCCACTGACCTAGTAATTTTTATAACTTAGGGATAGCTCATTATCCTCTCTCCTAGAAGGAGTAAAATGATTTACACTGACTCTGAAACAGTTACTGTCTCTGTCTCCCAGTACAGTCATCAAAATTTTTTCCATGAGTACCATGCATTTTGAGCATCAATGCAACAAACATTGAATTGTTGGAAAGCACCAGCTTTTTTGTCACTATTTCAAAGTTTTCCAATGCCATCCACATCATCAGTACCAGACAGGTGAATCTCATTTAAGCAGGATCTGGTCTGTAGTTCAAATTGTACCTTAATAAGCTGCGGCAATAACAGACTTTTATACTCAGAGTCCACAGTAAATAAAGTATTTCAGCTCAGCACCACTTTGATCAGTCAGTCACTGCAGAAGCATCAGGACTGAAGTAGAGAATCAAGCCCAAGGTATAAAAAAAAACCACTATAAAGAGCCACTGGATTCAAACTCGGTAGGACACTTAAACTAGAGTTAGGAAAAGGTTTTAAAATAAGAGGGATCTTTTCACAGGCCTAACAAGGGAGAAACAGAGCAAGCTGGAGCTTACTATACTCAGACATGAGATGCCACAACTACAGTTGCCTGTGTTATTCAAGGGTTTAGTAATAATGATCCAGGCCCTGCTGTAAGCTGGAGGCCCACTCCCTCCTCCTTTCCCTCCCCATCCATTAAGGTAAGAAAATGTTGCATTTAAATAGTGTCCCTGGTCCTAAAGCTGCCCTTCTTCCATGGATCTGAACTTGCTGTCCTCATACCTCCCTCCACTCCAGGTGTTATAAAGTAAGAAAAAGAAATTCTGGCATATGTAAAATTTCCATACTAATACCAGAAGTCACAGTCAAGCCATGTGCATGAACACAGACATGTCAGGCTGAAAATAATGGTAACACTGCCATTTACTCAAAATGACAGTTACTGCTATCACATAAATACAGTTCACTGTACTAACCCTGCGGGTCACAGTTAGTTGTGCCTGTACACACTGCACAAGATTCAAAGTGTGGGATTGTCCGTACAGGGAGCAAGAGTTAACCACTGCAGACAGGGGCAATACTACACACACACGAGCTAAAGAGAATTCAGTGTTTGCTAACTCAGGACAATTCATCAGTTTGATTCATCTTAGGGCAGGTTTAGCTCTTTTTCTGTGGACAGCTGAAAGAGTGTAAAAGTTGGCTCCCTATTTTGTAGTTTCTGAAAAAAGGCCAAAGAACAAAGACCTGGAACAATGACCTGAACCAAGGCCCACCAAATCAGGGTCTTTCCACAGCCTTTAATGGATTCTGGACCAAACTATGAGGACCAAGAGAACCTTCCTGCTCACAGAAGGTGGCATCAGGTTGGCATGCTTAGGAAGGGTGAAGCTTGTACAACTGTAATTCTTGCTGTAGATGTTCTGAAGGCAGACAGTTCATTAAAAAGTTGTAGCTATATTCACCAAAACACAGCACTGACAGAGCAGTTATAAACTTTAAGCTGCAGTATTAAATAGTAGCAGAGCTGAAGTATTTTTGCCTCTGGTAATTTACCATCACCCAGCAGCAAGAATGCCTAAGCCCTGTCTGTACCATTAAGTAGCTAAGGGGCAACTGTCTATTGTTACAAAACCTCATACTTGCTTCCTAGCACAGATGTTTCTGGGAGATGCTCACAGTTACCTTTCAAAAGCACTCAGGCTCACTTTCAATTAAAAAAAAAATTAAAAATTAATGAACTAAACACAAAGGAGCAAAACAACCAAAACAACAAAACAACCCCAAATGGTACCAAGAGAACAATCCAATTAAAAACTTCCCTGTTTCATAAAGTAGTAAAATGATCTGAGTAATAATAATTAGGGGATAGCAAAACTAAAAAAAAACAAAACAAACCATAGGATTTTCTTAAGCTATGGAAACATGAAACCAAAATCCCAATACAAGTGCAGATAGCAGTTTACTTCTACCAGATAGCCTATCAACTGATTGTTAGGACATACGCTCTGCAACTGCTATGAAGACCATGAAAATCCCAATATTATTTTTACAGATTGGAAAAACACAAAGGCCAAAAACAACACCAATAACTCAAATAAAAAACTTATGCTTATGTTTACATAAAAGTTTGATGAGTATAATATATTTGTCACACTCCCACAATTATTCCCCAAAAATACTATAAATATTATTTTGACAATGTAATTATAGTTTTTACTTTAACAGTGGCAGCAAAGTACTGGCACCAATCCCTCATACAAAAAAGCCTAATAGACAAAGCAAAGATCATACATGGAAACTGGCAACTCTTAAGATCAGGGCTGTCCCTTATTTATATGGCTAAAAAAAGTCTGTTTAAATTAACATCTGGTTTATTTAAGCTGTAAAACATAAGTAGCTTAATTATGCCAGCAGTAAGCAAACGGAAACCCCAAATACAAAAATAAATGGGAGTTCAGATTTTTAAATTCTCTTATTTTTTTCCAAGCAACTGAGGCATGCTCTTTTCATGCTGCTTTTCGGGAATTAACCCCATGGACTGTGGGTCCATTCAAGAACCACTCTCTCCCATTTCCTCTCCCTTGGAAAAAAAAAAAGCTAATATGAATATGAACTTCAATTGACAAATGTTACCTATTAACAGTTCATGATGTTTTTACCCTCCATGACGAGGAAAATGGTTCAAGCTTTATAACACTTACTCTCATTCCATGTAAATCAGCATGTAACACAACTCATATAAAAAATCTGCAGTATAATAATTTACTGTATTTGCTCATGAAAACCCCCCAAAACCAAAACAACAACAACAAAATATCTCCAACAAAACAGTATGCCTTCTCCTCCAGAGATAAATATAGAGGGCACCGATGTGGGAAGAGAGGAAGGATTAACTTTCCTTCCTAGTCCTGTTGGTTTAAATTTAGTAGCCATTGTGCTTGAAAGTCTCCAGGATACAATTTAAAAGCTACATTTCTCCAACTGTAGTCACATTACAATCAAATCCCTACAACCAAGCCTGTGTGGAGACACTTGTTATTCAGACAGTAAGAGACCTCTGTTTATAGGCAATAAAACTTAGCAATGGTTTCCTAAATGGATCAGGTGAGTGCTGGATATTCACTCATGCTATGATGTCTGTCTAGTAAAAATTTGCTGTTCCATCACGCTTTCCAGGCATATTTAAGATATTTATTTTTCATATATAAAATACAAGGAGTAATTTGGAAATGACACCATTCAGTGCAACATGATTAAAGAACTACAAAAAGCAGTGAAAACAGAACGCAAATTCGTTAAAGAATAAAACAGCAACATGAAAGGTACCAAACAGGAAATAAAAGAGAAGCGCAAAAAGTGAAAGAGAGACTTCTTCAGTCAATATCAGCATGCATTAAAGACTAGGTTCTATGGCTGAATACTGTTTCTCTTTCCTGTTAATTTAAAATACGTTGCTGAATGACCAGTCATTCCGAACGATAAGGTACGGGGAAAAAAAGAAAGTATCAAAAATAGGCCACAGGCAGTTAAGACTCCTATGCCAGTACATAAGCCCTAAATGCTCTGATTTTCAAACTAACTGGTTCTGCAAAGGTGCATCCTGAAGAGGTCTGAGTATTTACCTATGTCATTTTCCTATTGCCAAGATATAGTCTCTTTAATGGGACCAAAAGTAACAGTGCTGCTGTTGCCACTGTGTTCTAGGGGAAGAAATTAATTAAATAGATAAATATTGACAAGAATCAATAAATGGTTAAGGATACATGGCTGCTCCATTTACAAAAGAATAAAGGAAAATCAATTTAGTATTCTTTGGCAGGTTTAAGAACCTCAACTTCCTCTGCTTTTCTATACCCTCAAAATTAGCCAGCCTCTATTTTCCAGTGCAATTCCAATTTGTAAACAATTGAGTGCAGAACTAGGGACAGGTCAGAGCAAAGAAATATCTCATGTTTTGCTTCACTGAGTGAGGACAGAATTGAAAGACTTAGTTCTCCTAGCCTCTCTGGAGGAAGTAGAAATCACTTGAATCACTTACCCGATACCCATTCATTTTTGTTTTCAGGAATACTGTTGCAAACTTAAATCCTCAAAGCTCCCTGCTTTACTCAGATTCTTCTTCAGGAAACAAAAACATTTGATTAAGCATCTCCTTTCCTGTAAACACTTGAAAGCGACTTTGAATTAACAACTTTTTTAGAAGGGATAAGCTACCTAATGCAGCTGCTAGGAATTTCTGATCTCTTCCCTGGTTTTTTTTCAGAGGATCTCTCATAACTAAATGTCAACATGATTTTATAGTTGATTTATATACATGATTTATATAGATTTCATATAGATATATGAACTCCTACATCTTACAATTCAGTGGCTTTTTAAACACAGTATACCTTCACCTTCAAGAGTTTACAAAGAAATCAAGTATCCTTCTTTGCTCAAATGTGTGATGCTCTCCTGCAGACCTCAGGAGATAAGTCATTGTCTTGTTATTTCATCAAAGATGAAATGATGCCACCTTATCTGGCTTTTGCAAGAAATATAATCTCTGGAATCTATATACAGTCTAGGTTCCTTACTTCTTATTTCTGAAGCACATGCACACCCCTATGCTTTTTTTTTTTTTTTAATATCTGTAAAAATCAGAAGAACATCAGTCTTTCATAGAGTTCTGAATTCTAAGGTCACTCACTTGTTGCCATTTCTTCTGCCCACACTTCTCTTCCACACTGACAGATTAGAATGCACTTTCCAATGCACTTTATTCCTAGGCCACAGTCAACTCATAAGGCAACAATGGGTCAGAAGCAATTGTTTTTTCATTAACTAAAAAATTCACACGATAGCTGATCAGGTCCAAATCAGTTTGAGTACTAAAAGAACACTGACTGAAGCTGAACCCAAGTTACTATCAATGCTCCTGGCAGGCAGAGGAAGGGCAGGGGAAAAGCACTGAAGAAGTTTCAGATTCACTGTGGTTGTCTCTACCTGAACAGTGTCACAGGCTTTCTCCTCTTATGCTCAAAGCAAGAAACATTTTTTATAGCTCCCTTGTAAGTACATGACATTTGAAGTATTTGAAAAATGTTTAAAACAAGATATTCCATATTTTCCCACACATCCTCCCTCTAGGTGGTGTGAACAGGTGTTTGACACATGATATTCATGTTGCTGAACATCATACTAGAAAATGCTCAAGTTACTATAATAAGCACTGTATTAAAAAATTTACATAGAGTCATCTTTCATCATGCTTTTAAAGGAATGTTTTAAGTTCTGCTCTGAATAGAGTATCTGTAGCAGTTTCACTACACTTAAACACTTTTCAGAAAATTGGAAGCAAATTCCTGTTTGAGGATTCAAGCTTATCATCACTGCAGTTTACCCAACGTTACTGGACCTCATAATATTAAGAGCGGCAAATAAGCTAAACCTTTGTGTAACAGTTAGCACATCTGGACCCTGATTTGGATTAAGATCTGCAGGAGTACCCATTGACATGAACATATGCTGTTAACATTCTCCCATTAACACATTTTTATGCAGTTTATCCTGGTTAAAACCCCTCAAAACTGAAGAGGCATGGCATCAGTACAGCATAACAATACCTACACTACTTGGTTTTGAGCTAGCTCCAGTCATCACCAGCAGCCTGGAATTGAGGAATGCTGGTGCAATGCTCTGAGCACCTCTCAGGCACACACAAACAATGCAGTATTGCTCTGCTGCTGATATGGTGCTGTTGCCCTCAGTTCTGCTCAGAGCAGATAATCAATTCATTCAGAGAACTCGACTAAAAATTGTTCCATGCAGAGCAGATATCTGACATTTGGTGCCTTTTTGTCCTAGAGGAGAGAACAGTATTTGGGCAGATAAATACTTTTTAAGCAATTATGTTGGAATTCAAAGCACATTCTTCAGCACTGGGGCAGTATTTTGAAGCAGTGAAAGGTCTGAGAAGATGTATTTACAAACAAAAAGATTAAAGCTCCTGTCCAGGATGAGGGTGGGAATCAGTGAAAGGATCAGATGGGACAGAGCCTATATATAGATCATAAGCTTGCTTCAAAACAGGCATGTCCTTGCTTGCAATCTATCGTAGCAGAAACAAAGCTATCAGTTTTTTCCAAATTTCAGAGATGAATCCTAAATCCAGATCTCACACTCTGGAATCTAAATATCACATCACCTTCACAAACCTCAATGTAACTTCCAAAAGTCTGCTAGATTCTGATGGAAAGCTTAAGATTTGCCATAGGAAAATGGAAAAGAAAAAAAACAGCCAGAAACCTAGCCCCACAACCCAACCAAGACACATGCTATGAAGTGAAGATTTTCTACTTGGGTTTCTTACAAGGACACTTCCTATGTCTGCTGCAATCCCTAACATACTGAACGACTTCTTAGCTCTTAAGAGATCTGGGTCTGCCTTAAGTTCAGTTAAAGTTCATCTGGCAGCTTCATCAGCCTGCTCCTGTGGCAAGTGTTTTTAGTCTTTGCACCCTCAGCAAGAGGGGGGGGGGGGGGGAACCCCGGTTTTTACA
>JAVJGJ010000057.1:14154415-14167680 GCA_035590215.1 Microhierax caerulescens
CCCCCCCCCCCCCCCCCCCCCCCCCCCCCCACAAGCAGCTTTTTACAAGGCTTTTCTTTTTCAATTAAAAATAAAAAAACAAACCTAAAACCAAAGGCAGGTGGAGAGGGTACTATGAAAATTCCATTACATCTATATTCTGCAGAAACTTTTCTTTCCCCCTAAGACTCAAAGCAAAAAATTGAGTATCCTATATATTGGAAGACCATGGTCTCAAATCAGTTAGTGAAGAAACAGAAGATCATCCTGCATGCAACATTTCCACACAAGTAGGTTCAGTTCCTGCATCTTCAATCCCTATTCAAATTAATTCTGAACTGGGGAGAGGCAGGTGGCATTTGTCATCTTGTCTGTCTTCCCACCAGTAATATCCAAGCGCCATAATTAAAAAGGTTAAGTACCTCCTTACACAATCATTTGCTTCCTAGACTTTAAGTATGTATACTTTTAAGAACACTGAGGTGAAGTCCAGTTTTCAGATACTGTCCAGGAAGTGTAGCACTTGAATTTTTCTGTAATTGTCTGGGAAGTTCTATCTCTTGCAGAGAGCAGGAGGGATGACTGCTGGAACAATAAAAAAAAAAAAAAGAGAGCACATATACAAGTATATGTGACTTATCTGTCACAAATCAGTGTTGATGGTGCCCAGAAGAAGACCTATAAATTGTTAAAACACTTGTTCAGCATCATTGCCTATCAAAGCCCTGTGCTCATCTAGCTGTTGGCTTTCACTGTGCAACTCCTTAGAGCAGATTCCCCAAGTATTACAAAATATTAAATGGTCAAGACAAATTACTACTATGTATTGAAGCAATTACAAGAAGAGAAACTAGACTATGGAATGCAACTGAAACTAACCTGGGAAGTAAGCAGGGAAGAAAAGCAGTGACAAACAACTAGCTGCAGCAATACCATACAGGAAAGGCCAAAAAATGTTCTTTTAATACAAGTATTAAAAAGAAAGGAGAATGTTATTACAGGAATGGCTGGCTTGCAGGTGGGGCTGGAAAAATGCCATGTGTATGAATTACCTAGTTATTTTTAAACCTATCTGGAAAGCTATTCCAGGACAGACGTACTAACTTACCTTCAGGTTTTCTGGCCCATTAATGTAGTGGTGTATCATGTACTCTAAACAACAGCTTTTTCTACAGCTGGCTGGGAAAAGTACATTACAAGCATACAGGAATTTGACTAACCTTTTATAGGATTAAAAAAAAAAATGCTGAAAACTTGCAGTAGAGTTATTTCAATAAATACACTGAAGTGAGGAGTCAAATTAACAATGTATATAGGACTTCAGCTTAAGATGAACTATTGAAAAAAGTGTTTCTCCTAGCAAAGAAGATGCAAAGGAATCTGGATTTAATTGAATAAATCTTAGCAACAGTTTTTAATCGCACCACTTTACACAGCACCTCCTTTTTTGCTGCTTTGATCATGTCTCCTCCCTTAGAACCATCACACTGGTCATGGTAGTGGCCAGAGAATATATACTTTATTTCATTTCTGGCTTTATTAATTACAAATTGTGCAACACTGAACATTCCTACAAAAATTACCACACCACTCAATCTTACCAGTCTTGGCAGTTACCAATGGATAAAAGAGTGAAAAAATACCACAGATCAGGTTAAACTAATTTTTCAGTCTGCACAAAGAATTTTCAATCTCTCTTCTTCATAAAAACAATAATGTTGGAACTTCAAATTTATTTAGCCTACAATGATTTGTTCTGGGAATTTTTCACAGGGACATGAACTGAAACATTATTTAGTGTGGTTCACTCTACAATAACATATTGGATTTTGTTGCTATGGAAGGAACATGACAGTATTTAGAATGCCTTAAGGATATAAACAGGCATTTAGAGGGATCATCAAATCCAAGAAGCCATTTAAGGGAGGAAACAGAACACATATCCAAACGAACAACTTGCAATATTCCACTTAACACCTAATTATCTGCTAAAACAAAATACACATGCTACTCTAGCTCTGTGACCTGATTTCCTCTATGAAATATGAGGAGAATCATGAAGCAAAAATATAGTTAATAAACACAGTAACATTTACTAATTTCATGGGTTTCTTATGTTTCAACAGTGCTATCCAAGTCCAATTTGCCTCACTTTTGAGATTATGACTAATAATTCACAGTTTCATGTAACTGTTAACTTCTGAGGTATACCCTGTATAAGGATATCTATAGAGGCTCTTGGCATTAGCAACAAAGTTCATCAGATCGCTCAACAAGGAATTAGCAACGCTTGTCTAGAAAATTTTTTCTTGTATTAAATAGAATACCTAAGCCATGCTCATCACAGATGTTTCCTGATCAGATCAATACTACACACAGTATCAAACAAATCATCTATCCTAGGTCAATACATCAAATTTTGGTTGTAACTCAAACTCATTTGTTGAATGGCTAATAGTCACAAAACACTTTTTATGCCCCCATTAATTTTCAGTGGTGATAGAAAGATTTTACAGTATTTTCCGGCTAGGAAAAGGAATGTGAACCAGTTAATTACTGGGTTCCACCCCCTCCTTACTTTTTTGCTGAGCAACATTCACCACTGCTTCAAATCCCAGCAGCAGAACAGCACACATGCATATGATAACCCATCAAGGAGGGGTCAGAAGGGCAAACCTCAGGCCGCATATGTAACCAACCAGGGGTACATCCTGCTCACTCTCCTGCAGATGCTGGGAGGCACCACCGAAAGGTGGTATTCTCACACCGCAAACCCTGATGCTTTGAATAAGCTGAAGGTGGCCAAGTCCACTCGCTCAGAACAGCCTTTCGAGCCCACTGCTGTCAAGGAGCCTCACCAGGATAACGTCAGGCTGGACAAAACCAGCATTTCAGCTCCCATCTCTTTTCCTTATCTCTTACAGGCCTACAAAGCCATTCACAACTGTGGGGCAGGACATTCTTGCCCTCCATGCCTTTTCCAAGTCCTCCCTGCCCAACCCAGCTTGAAAGCTACTTCTGTGTGCTATCAGTTCCTCCTCTTCATGGTCACTGAGCAAGCCCTCTTCTTGCCACCCACAGGGTTTAGTTCTGGTCCTCTCACACTAAATAAAGGGCTGTGCTAGCATCACTGATCCTTCCCTGGAAAAAGGATTGCAGCAACGGGTGAAGGAGTGAGCATGGGTTAAGCATAATACCATGACATGCCTGAAAGGCATCATCCTGAGCCAAACGTAGCAGCAAAAGGAAAACCAGTATCCTGGACTTCACTTTTTCCCAGCTTCGTAAAGGTGTTTGAGGGTAAGTTCTGCATGATAAAAGTTTCACTTGCTTTCAGAAAATGATAGAAAAGCAGCAACAGGAACCCAGTAAAAACTTCATCCTAGTAATGTGAGTGAGAAGAAATAAAGCAGCAAGAGAAACCAAATGTTCCCTACTCTGCAACCACAGACGGTAAAGACTGAGATCTAATGCCCTGTGTTAAGCTCCACATGCACACACAAGGAAACGCAGATTATGAAGAGAATTACTGGAAGTGTCTTAATATCCAGTGAAATGAGTTTGGTAGAAATTGGTAGCAATAACTGCCATTAAGGAGGAAGGATACTATGGTTAGATTTCCTCTTCACTGCATAGAAAAACAAACAAACAAACACAAACAAACAAAAAAACCCAAAACAAATAAACCCTCAACCATTAAGGAAATGTGAACACTGCTCAAATCAGCACTTATAAGACTCTTGGCAGGTATTACCCTGACTGGTCCATAACTACAGCAGAGAAATAAAAATTTAGAAATTACTTTAAAAAGTCACAGCCAAAATTTGTTTCCTGGAATCAGTTCAATTATTTAAAGTGTCATCCAAATAAATTAAAAAAAAAAGGACTATCTCTTCATTTCACTTTGTTTTCAAAAAAACATCAAATAAGACTACTGTAAAAATTCAGAACATATTTTGAATGGAGGTATTACAGGGACTTTTCCTTTTTGCAATTCAAATATCCTGGTTAATTTTAAAGAAGTTTCCACATCTTTCCTTTAACAATCTACAGGGAACAGTTGAGGGAAAACACAACTGGACTAGACTTGGGGACAAGATTTTTTTAAAGCAGCATAAGAGAAGCCCCTCCCAATTATTAACTGCACTCCAAGAAACAATTAAGCCCATTTATGAAAAAAATGTATCAGTAAGGTGACATCGTACCACCACAAGACTTGCCATGTAAGAAACATATAGCACAAGCTATATATTTAACAAAATCCACAGCCTTACCAGTCAATAACAATTCTTCTTTGATTTGTATTCCATGAAGCAATTTGATCAAATGGACAGATGTAGAGATGAGACCCAAGTTCCTGTAATTAAATTGGGGAGGGGGGGGAAATCACTTGCTTGAAAAGTCTTTTCACTGAAGTCAACAAGTCTTTAACACCTTTAGAAACTCTGACATAAAAAGCAGTGTTGCCTATCTAACTGTGCCTGACTATCAGTAGCCACACTACTACTATCAGAAGCAAAATGAACAGTTTACTGCATCAGGCTGCATATTAACAACTTTGTACACAGTACCTTCAAAGCAAAGTACCCTTTCCTCTCTTTTTGCTATTCTTCTAAATCAGATGCTAAAAATTAGCAGGTTATTCCAGTAATTTAAACAGCTTTATATAAAAACTTTGCTTTTTTTTGAAGTTCAAGTGTTCAGGGAAAGTGTCAATGTACGTTACTTAGTAATAAAGTTTGAGGATTTTAAAAACCAACAAAGCAGTTAGTGACAGCCATCAAATGAACAACACTGTCAGTTCAAAGGGAAACATACAAAATCCTCCGAGGGAAGCAGGGAAGGTCAAGTGACATTTATCCTTTCTCCAGTGAGAAGGAATCATAGGTGGAATCTCAGAATAGTTTGGATAGGAAGGGACCTTAAAGACCATGTAGTCCAACCTTCCCTGCCATGGGCAGGGACACCTTCCACTACACAAGGCAGTGGAAAGCCCCATCCAGCCTGACCTTGAATACTGCCAGACACAGAAAAGCACGGTGTTAGTAAAGATAAATCAGTGAAGTGAAGCCATTTGCAATCAAAACCACCAAAATAATTCTACAGCTGAAGATCAGCAATCCTGGAGGTAGATAACATACATGCCAGGATGTGCATGCAACAGGAATAAAAAAAAATAAAAAAGTCAAAGAATACAGTATAAACAGATGAAATTTTCAGATTTTAACTCGCTTGGACTTTAGTAGCCAAGCTTTCTGAGAACAGATCAGCCAAGACAGTGGCTGAAACTTCAGAACATAGCAATACCATCTCTACCAAACCTCCCATCCATGCATAAATTACTTAAAAAATATATCACATATGAGTTCTGAATAATTGCCTTCTGCAGATGTTTTCTAAACACACACACATACTCTTTCTCATTAAGTTCTAACACAGAAGAGAAGCCAAAGGTACATTTATAAATATATAATACACCCATGCACGCTGATAGACATATAATCTATTAAGACATTTCCCATTCCTTCAGACCCCAGATTTCTTCACAGCACACAAAGCAGAGAAACTGGCTCTGGAAGGAACAAAGCCTCATATTCCCCAATATTTTAAAAGTTGTTACGCAATCCATGTGTTTAGAGTCTTTGCATTCTTTCCTAGAAACAATCAGTTTTAACTTTGATCTTGTAGTTTGAACTCGTAGTTTGGGGTGGGAAGGAATGGGGGGAAGGAGTTTGGAATAGCTGAATGTTACACGCTTAAAACAAAAGGCACATGACTTCCCTTCCATTCACAACTTTTGATTGTTCAGGACACATAATTCCTAAACAAGTTGTACATCTGCAACTGTTAAAAAAATCAACACAAACACATAGCTAATACACAGCTGGCTCAAAGCACCCAGTTCAGTATTAAAATGAGCATATATTGTGCTGCTACAAAGCAGAAACAGTATCCAATGAGTGACCCACTGAGTCCTTTACTGTTGGAAACAGTCAGATCTTCCTATATCATGCCTTCTCCCTCCAGTCTCAAGGAAACTAGAATTATTAGCATCCAGCTTTTTACATGAGCAAGAATATGCTAACTGCCCAATGAGGGAAAGCACACAGCACAATTTTTCAGCACATTTTTGTCCAGAAACAGGATGGATATCTGAATTCCATTAGAGAGTGAAAAAACTTTCACTTTCTAATGGAATTCAGATATCCTTAACTGTGTTGTATTTGTCATGCTACTGAAAAGGGCAATGCTTCAAACTCCGAGCCATGCAATTCTGTTCCCCCTGTTTACTTAGCATGAATAACTGTGGAGCTACAGTAAGTTACAATAAGGAACCCAGTCTGGCTGAACATCCACCCAGCAAAAAATTATAAACAAGCATATAAATATTCTGTCAGACCAGTTCCTTGACCCACAACACGATCCCAAGTGCTAGCATTGCCAGGAGCAAAATTGGTAAGTGCCTGAACTTAGATCTAGCTTATTGCAAAACTAATGCCTTCCACTAGGTCCCACAATTTCTGTGGCATTAACAAAATTCTGCCCCAGCACTGAAGTTGCAACTTTTTCCCATGTCAAAATGGGAAATACATTTCATTCAGTAAACCAAATTTCACTAGTCCCAAGGAATCAAATTTTGAGACTGTAATCCACAATGATACTTCGTGATATAACAAGCTTGCAACATGTTTCTGGAGTGTGTTTTTCATTGGTTGGTTTTGGGTTCTTGACAGGAAGGGATGTTTGTTGCTCTTTTGGGCATTTTTGGTTGGGGGTGTGTGTTTGGTTTTTTGATGGTTTTGTGTTTTTTAAACAGCAGGCAGACTACCAGGTTTTCAGTAATTACAGCTGGTTGTATCCCAAGCATTCCCTCAATGCTGCAACAAATGCAAACAAACAACAACAACAAAGAGTAAATAAGGAGCCAGACTGACTTCTTATTTTCCATTAATATAAGAATACCTGTATCAGGGTTGACACACACAATTCAACATGTTATATTTTGCCATGAGTGCCAGAAAAATCGAAATGCACCTTAAAAAACATACAAATCCTGTAACTGATAACACTATTGATTTATTCACTACGTTATCCAAAAAAATTGAAGAAATTAAAGTGGAAAAAAGGAGGGTTCCACAGTCAGACTTACAGAGGGCTCATCTGCATACTCAATTGTACTAAGGACACAAACACTTTGCTCTATTATTCAGCAGTGCCCCAAACTGGCCTACAAATAGGTCAGCTATTTTTGTTTCTTGCATATTTTATTTCAAGTGATTGCATCAAGCAGGAAATACCAGTTAATAAATCAACTAACACAGCAGTGTAAAATAAGAATCTCTATATGAAACCACACAAACATCAGAAGGTTGTATTTTTGTACCGGTCAAAACGGATCATAACTATACCTCATGACATGTTGATTCTTGGCACACTCAACACAGGCATTCCTCAGACATCTGAAACACTCTGCTATGAGCAGCAGGCAGGTGTCTAGATCTACCAATTCACAGGAGTTCTTACAGGCCTGCTCAATTTCACTTGTGGTGCTCGTCAGGATTTCCAGGAGGTCATGAAATATACTTTCTTCTGCTATTTCTCTGAAAAAAAGAAATTTGTAGTGAACAAAAAAAAAATTGCACTGCTATCAAAAAGGCTCTATTATGACAACTACACTTCCTATTGTAAACCCAAAGACATTTCTGCAACAATCTTTAACTGTTTGTAGTATACAAGGTCTTCCAAGTAGAAACAGCAAAATATATGCACACAGTCATCCCACCAGCCTTTTCAGAAAGGGGCTGAGAGAGACTTGTGTTGCCTTAGCTTTCCTCACAGCTTTCCAACAGCTCCTTGGAATGTTAATTAAAAGAAAAAAAAAAAAAAGCCTCCCTAATGCATATAGCTAGCATGTCTATACATGACACACTGCATGTTGTTTTAAGAATTAGTAATTGCTTTAATTGATGAACACAGTTCAGATGTGCAGCACTAGATGTTTCAGAAGAAGGAGGTATCAGAAGCTCCATTATAAAATAGCCTGCCACAAATTTCACCAGAGGGAGAAAGAGAAGTCATGAAGAAATCCAGTGGCTGCACTAGCATCATTCTGAAGTGTGTGAATCAAAGCCAAGAGAAAAAGTCAACTGTCTGCTTCAGCAGACAACTACCCCAACACAAAAAATACCACGCGATTCCTTAAGAGTATCAAGACCTAGCAAAAAAAATTACAAAACCATACACATATACACAGATATCATATGAATGGATGTAGATTAACCAGACTCCCCAGGACTGACACACACATCTGGAGATAATCTGCCACACAGGTACACAGGTTTCCAAACTACAGCTATTCACATACTTTCTCCCCTGATTTTATGCTCAGAAAGGAGATGAGTGCAACACATTACAAACATTGCAAACTCAGTTTTGATACTACATGCTGGTGAAAAGAAGCCACACCAAAGAAATGTTTATGGCATTGCTACAGGAAAGTTCCATAAATTTGCTCATCCAGTACTTCTAACCAGAGTCAGAAAAGAGAAATCCAGATACAGTCTCCTTGAACAGATTTGTGCCCTGAAGATCAAATGGGAAAGTTAAGATCTGAAATATAAGGTTAAGAAACACCTCCTAAGCTATGAAGAGAAGAGTGAGATGAAACGGAAAGTAATACTGAACAAAATATGTTCACACAGAAAACTCTTCCTAATGGAGAATTTAAAGATTTCTTGATCAAACATTAGTGGATGATACAGTATTACCTGTGTTCTGCTGCTCACTCAAATGTCTAAACATTTGCACAATTAGAAATTCCACCTACTCTTTATCACAACTGATCACATGTCCATACACCAAACCATAAAATTACTTAGGTTTTGTGCTTTAGACACAGTGCTTAAGAGCAGAGTCCAGCTGTTAACCAAACACTGCCAACTTCACCACTAGACCATGTTCCCAAGTGCCATGTCCACACATCCAGCCTGTAACACCCTTAGATATGCCCAAAGATTATCGTATCTCCCACCTCTGATCCTGCCATATTCTCTTTCCTAGACTAAACAAAACCAGTTCTCTCAGCCTTCACACACAGTTCACATTTTCTGAGCATCTTATATTTCTTGTAGATGAACATGAAAGTGTCATTATTGGTGCAACATCTTACTGACAGTACAGTGCATCCAGTACTGAGGTCTGTTAGGGTGTGGAATAGATTTACAAGAAGAGCACTTGTACAACGTACACAAATAGAATTAAATTACTGCAACATTAGATTTCAGATCTCCAGAAAAACTGATCAAAACCAATACACTTACACAATTTCCATCTACATTAAAACATAACACACATACACAACCACCCCAAGTACAGCATCAATGAGAATTGGGGGGGTGGGGTGTGGGGGGGGGGTGGTGCGGTGGCAGAGGAAGCTGCATTTTATAGTGGTATAATAGTGAATTGAAAGAACCGAAGTGGCACAACAAGGACCAAAAGCAGAGCTGGCCCCCAGTCATAAAGAAAAAAATAGTACTTACATAACCAGAATGAAGGTTTGGAATTTGGCATTGTTTTCAAGATACAAGTCCTTCGAACTTTCAACTTAGAAGAACTGGTGCAACTCCTGCTGCTGTGCAAGACAGGCATGCAGGCCAAAACAAGATTCAGTGGCTGACATACCACAGTACACATGGTAAATGCATCCAGACACAAGTTTTTCTAAACATCAGAAGAACTACAGTCTGGTAAAGAAGCACCCAGCCAGGCCCCATCCCAAACATACAAAAGCTATGTTTTCTCTACTGAGTGAAGATGCCATGTAGAACCATCAGCAGTTAGTCAGCTGAGTTTTAAAACACTGAAATTATTCTAAAATAGGAAATCACTCAGTCCAACTGCAGTTTCCTTTATATTTGTCCATGCCATGTGGTGGATTATCACATGAAACTGGTTATTTCCTGACCCAACTTCAAAATACAGAAATCAGTGGACAGTGCAAGACATGTACTACTGTACAATATTCAATTATTTGAAATTGGTAAAACAGAAATGAAAAAAGCTGCAAACACTTTTGTGCACATTCTTGTGACTCTACTGGTAAAAAGGGTATCTTACCCTGGTATTATTATTATTATTATTATTATTATAAAAAGGGTATTCTTACCCTGGAAAAGCTTCTATTCTCTTAAGTTATGCAGCAGAACAGAAGATGTAGTCAGATACTACATCACAAGCATACTGAGCCATTGTGGCAACTTTTCTCTTAATATTAGATTGAAAGCAAAAAAAAAAAAAAAACCCAAACCCTAAGGGCGTAGATATTTCCAGTAAAACTTGAAGATGAAACTCTTGCACGTCCTAACAGCAAGTGTGAGGTATGCATGGAAGTGCCTGTCCTTGTTGTGAATGTGGAAGTAGATGTGGATTTTTAAGTATCAGTGAGGAGAGACAGAACTCCAAATCTCTCTTGCACTCTATGAAAAAAAATGAATGTGCTCAACCCACATCTTCCTGGGCAGAAATCAAATCTCTTCCTAGAACAGAAAAGAAAATTTAACAAGAAAAACTTATTCCAAAAGAACAAAGAATTATTTAAAGGCTGTTTGGTAAAGCAGGATTCAATTCAGAGAAGTTTAAATACAACTGTACTTTATAGATTTATACATCACTGCAATTTCAGTGTTCACTACAGAGGAATTGCAATTAAAATTATGCTTCTGCACAAAAACTGAAATCCTCAAATTAGTGAGGAGGGCAGGAAGTGTTTAGCTAATACCAAGAAATCAGTCAAGAGTGATTTCAGGTTAACTGTTCCATAGCAATGCTTATAACCACTTTTAAAAAAAACCAATCTTTTTCCAGCAGTACAACAAAGATTCACATAAGATAAAAATAGCAGCTACAAGTATTAAAAAATGTATTTTTGAAAAGGAAAATATTTTTCTTCCATAACCTTTTCCCTAATCTTTAAATATTAGACTATAAAACTATCAAAGAACCTGCTATGTAGCTTTTAGATTAAAAACCACCTTCTATCGTAAACAAGACTTTAAATTCATTCAGAACTGCTCTGTGGATATTCCACAAACTTCTGGTTCCTATGTTTTGTTTCAGGATCTTCACAATTTGCTGTTGCCACCTGTTCTTGATTTCAGCATCAAGTATTCGGCAGGAATACCAAAGGAAGCAGAAGCAAAGGGTACAACAGGCAGCTCTCAGACAAGGAAGACATGTATAATTTCTGGAGAAGGCAAAACAGAGAGTCAGAATTCATGTATTGGTGCCAAAAGGAAGATTACTGTCACCCCACGTAAGAACTAAGTGCTTGATTGTTAAAAACAGAAACTGTACAAGATAACAGCCTAGTTAACACAGAGCTAAAAACATTACTGCAACCCTGCTCCCAAAATAACAAAATTAGCCTGGAATTACATAAACAATCCAGAAGTTTGCAATTCTATACTTCCACTCCATGTTTTAGGTACTTACACAATTCCACTTTGTAAGCAAAGTCCCTAAAAAGTCTTTAAAGTATTTATCTTCACAATATTTCTGGTAAAAGAACAAAAGCCCCTATCTTCCTTTTGTAGTTAGTAATGGAAGCATGAAGAAATCAAGTCATCTGCTCAAAAGCACTGGAAGTCTTGAGTAAAGCACACAGCTGAATTCAAGTCTTCCAAATTCCACACCATGGTCTTGTAGTTGGGGCATTGTTTTCTCACCTTATTTGCTTCTGAATTACAGACCACTAGAACTCACATTTTTACATTATTTTGTTTCCACAAGTACTGCACAATCACAAAATAACAAAAGAATTGTCACTAAATAGCACAATTTCCAGTACCAAACACCCATTGGGTCATGTCTGCTCATTCAACAGCACTAACAGCAGTATTTTCTACAGCTGGAGAATTTATTGCCAAAGTTGCTCTCAGATCCATTCTGCCACATCCTATAGGATGTAAAGTAACACTACAGCTTTGTCCTTCTGGAAGGGCAATTACAGTGCCTCTCTTCCAGCCCACCCACATCCAAAAAACTTGGCCATTTTGGGGAATATCTACCCTTCTGTCAATCACAGTGGCAGATGTTTCAGGGAGGAAGGCAAGAAACAGGGATAGCCTGCACGTTAAGGCCAAAACGTACACAGATCCTCCTCTCTTCCTCGAGAAATTGAGATGAACATCAGAAGAAACTGAGATGAACATCACAACGATCACATGAGAGTACCTGTAAGTACATCTCCTTGTACCGGCCCCCGCCCCTCAACTTCCAGCGTGGACTTAATAAAACAGCATTGGGAATTAAAACACCACAATTTTATGCTAAGCTAAGAAGTTTAGTTTCTTTGCTCTTCAAACAGCTACTGTTAGGAGGAGCGAGCACCAGCTTCACACCAACCCATGCCTCCTCCCACCTTCCAGAAAGAGCAAAACCCATTACCCTAAGCCCAGTCACACAGCCAAACCTCTGCATGACCAACTTTTGCCAAGCGGTGTTTGTGTTTGCTGCAGAGGACCCTGGCCTTACAGGCACAGCAACACTCCATTCTGGCCCCTTGCTTTCTCCAGTAACCCCATGCTTTCTCTCCCCATCTTAAACCTACTAAGGCACATCCAGCCTTTCCTTCCACCGAAGCCCATCCCGCTGCACACCACATGCCCTCAGGCACCCAGGCCTAAAGCCCCACCTCATCCCGAGGCCTGGGCCTCGCACAGGCATGGAACTGCAGCCCAGCAGGGCCTCACACGGGCAAGTCTTGCCAAGCTGGTGGGCTCACCATGGCCTTCTGGCCCACAGCGGCTGCTCCCACAGCTACAACCCACCCGAGTGAACCTGCCTAGAACAGCGACTGCTGTCACCTGTGCCTGGCAGACACAAAGCTCCTTCCTGCCCTGGCCCCGCAGCAGGCGCAGGGGTGCAAGCAGACTGCCAGCTCCTCACGGGTCCCCAGGGGAAAGGGAAGGAGAAGGCACAGGGCACCCCCAACGCGAGAAGCCACGGGGGAGGCCAGAGATTTCATCGCGGGGCCGGCAGCACCCGGCCGCCCTTCTGTGGGCACCGAGGGCCCCTTTCACCACGGAGCCCCCGGCCCGCTGCCGATACCCCGAGCGGCGGCAGCGCCTGCGAGCCGGGGCGAGCCCTGCCCGCCGGCACACGGACCACCCAGGCCCGCCGGCACCGCGGCTCCCCGCGGCCGGAGCTCCCTCCCCGGCACACGTGGCGGCGGGCAGCCCCTCCTCCCCGCTACCTGGGCTGCGCCTCCCGGAACAGGCCGGCCAACG
>JAVJGJ010000057.1:14172016-14183994 GCA_035590215.1 Microhierax caerulescens
AACCCCTCCGGGATGTGACTCTGTGCAGCCTGCTCTGGGTGAACCTGCTCTAGCAGAGGGTTGGACTAGATGGTCTCCAAAGCTCCTTTCCAACCCCAACCATTCTGTAATGCTGTGATCATCATGTTGGGCAACTGCATGAGCATGGAAGGACACAATCCTTGCCCTAGTCAGCTGGATTGGAGAGATGCTACTTAGGATATCTGGTACTCAAAGTCTAGTTCCTTCATAAACTGGGGAATTTCATGGTATATAAATTTCAGCTCATTGATGTATCAGTTGATTTATATCATGTAGAATTTGTAGCTGTGATTTGGTCTGGTATAGCAGGAGACGCAGCTGAATTGTAAGAAGATGGTGCTAATTTAAAGGAGCCTATGTCTATGCTAACTTATATAGTCCTGCAGTTTTCTGTTTTTAAGGGACACAGAAATAATCTTACACATCAGCAGAGTACATGTCAACACTGAGAGTGTGAGGGCTGCATCCAGCACTGGCTCATCACCTCTGCACTTCTCCAACATTCTGATTTTAAATGGTATCAACCAAGAAATGCCAGAGAAGGGTGATTTTTTTTTTTCTCTGCTTGCCATTAGTTTTGCCTTTGGCAACAGCTGCCTCTGAAGATACAGGAAAAGCTCGTGCTATTTTGCCACTTCCTCCCTTTCCCCATTTTGACCCACACACACTGCTTGTACACATCTCTGCTTGCACCTTGCACACATTTCTCAGCTGCTGTCTCTCCTGTCCTCCAGCTGAAAATACCACTTGGGCTGCTTGAATGTATATGTGAGCTGGCTGGGCATCCTTGGGAGATCCTAACAAGTGCCCTTCTCCGCCTGCCTTTCCACTGGTTCCCTCCCTTACTGTTGCAACCTCTTCCCTCCTGGTTGGTTTGCAGTTGTGACAAGAAGCAGTTCTCATGCAGTGAGGGCACAAGCAAAGCAAAAACCTTGGCCAGTGAATGGCCTCCTTCCATTTAGAAATTTATTCTCATGGATGGACAATCTCCCTATTACAGGGTTTGACATTGAATCCCATATTTGGGATTTAATTATGAGAACAGTGGCAAAACCCATACTGACTTCTGTGTTACAGGAGCAGCATTGCATACAGGGCTTACCTGCTTAGTACTCCAGTGTCTGATCTGCATAACAGGATCCCTTTTTTCTGCAGCACACAGCACCCATCACTACAGAAGTGGTTGGCCAGTTCGGTTTGTGCATGCTTACATGTGTGTTCACACCTGCTTACATGTATAAAACCATGGCATGTGGCATATCAGAGACAGGTAGACCTATAAAAAGTATGGGGAGTTATTCTTTATTATTGTACAGTATACACTAAAACAGGATTCAAATTGGCACATGGGGAGTGATCTCATTTTTGTGAGAGGCAGGGTAAGTATGGATTAGGATGAATAAGGAGGTCAAGGCAGCCAAAATAGAGAATTGATGCATAAAGAAGATGGGATACAGTCCACTCTCTATCAGACCCTCTCTAAGACCTTTTTTTTTTCCTGTACACTGAGGTAATTTGGATAAAACCTTAAAAAGGTTACTGATTTTTCCTCATTTTGGGTGTCATTTGACAATAATATAGTTTAACACTGTGGCAGGGGGAAAAAATCGTTTTTTCAGTTTAGTGTCTGTAGGAAAGGACAGGGATGCTCCAGGCAATACACAAAGCAGGGAAGGACATCTCTCTCCGCAAGGCAGGCTGCCCTTGGCACTAATCATGAGACTAAAGAAGAAAAGATAGATGTGGGGAAGATAACAGTAAGCAGCGGGTTTACAGAAAGGCATGCCCAGAAATGGATCTTGCTGCGTAGAGACAGGATATCTGAAATAAGTTATGAGCATTTTGTTTAAAGTTTTGTGGGAAAGGAGGATTCTTGAGGAGGACTATGAAGGTGAGAGTGTGCAGTTGCTAGTCTCCTCTTATGACCTTTTCAACTACCCAGTGTTATTTTAAGTCCTAGACTCCCATGTGAAAATGCTTGCATGAGCAGTGCTAAGTTTGAAAGTTGTGCCATATAATATGGATTTCCCATACAAATACAATTGGATCTCGTCTCTCATGTGAAAATCTTGGCTTTTCCTGTGTTTTGATAGCAGCAACAGTTTTTCTGGACTTCAGCAGCCTGGACAACGGCGCATCCAAAAAGCTGCTGTTAACTAAGTGCACATAAATCACTCCTGTGCTCTATACTGAGCTCACCACGCTTTTGTGCATACATGGAATAACCCTGTGTCACAGGACAGAGTTCAAGCAGACTCTGCTTTTGCATGCAGTGGATAG
This sequence comes from Microhierax caerulescens, assembly GCA_035590215.1. Classification (NCBI taxonomy): domain Eukaryota; kingdom Metazoa; phylum Chordata; class Aves; order Falconiformes; family Falconidae; genus Microhierax; species Microhierax caerulescens. The sequence continues at coordinate 14,174,318 of JAVJGJ010000057.1, forward strand.
TCACTTGCCACATGTACATTAAACCTGACATGCTGGGCTTGAATCGTGTTCGCAGAGCTGCACACGGGAAACTTACCTTTTCAGGGCTGCAGAAGCCACCGGTTAGCATCTGTGAGCAAAATCCTCCAAAATCCTGTGTACTGGAAATACTATCTTGATTCTGCCTCTTGGGAAATTTAATTCATCTGCTAAGTCTGCAGTCCATCCTGGCTCCTTCAGCTGTTTTATAAAGATACTATCAGAGGGGTGAGAATACTTTCTTAAATTACAGCTTCTTCCTAGAAAAATAGAAATAAATATTCCTACCAAGGAACAGAAATAACAAAAAAGCTCCTTACCACCTGATTGCTGCCAGGGAGTAAAAAGGCATGCACTTAAATATTTTCAAGGAACTCACAAGTGAAGTAGTTCTGAGCAGATGTGTCAAGTGTGGCCCCTTATGAATGGATGAGCAAGGGGAAATGCCTACAGGGAATCCTGTGTTACTCGGTGCTGCTCCCATTTGTCAGCACTGGTGGACCTTGTCAATGCTGAGAAATTTGCTGGAGGGAAAAGACAGGCTAAAAGAGCAAAGAACAAGAAAAACCAATATAGTGACTCGGAGTATCTCCTATTTTGGGTTACTGCTGGTGATTGGAAGTGAAGAATTGTAGCTGTGATCCTGACCACGCTGATTACTATGAAGCAGGGATTTAAACCCCTCCAGCTCTGTCAATGGACTGACATCTAGTGGAGGTAAAATAATGGGCTGCAGAACTCAACCTAAATCATCTGAATGGCTATGCTGAGTTCATATTATTCACTGCAGATGTTCAGTTCATTTAATTTGTTAATTCTGTTTGTGAAATATAAAGTAATTTCATCAGTGCATCTATGAATCTTTATTGTAAACTAAATAGGAGATGATAGGTAAATTTGTAGCATTTCATTTAGCCTACACAGAAGTAAGTTCAGGATCTAAATAAATCACATGAAGCCAAAGCTTTAGAAGGTTTTCTGTACCCACAACACTGTGTCAGCAGATAAGCTGTGTAAGATGAGTGCAACAGGACTGGGTTTTGTATCTTGGGTGGTAGGAAACAAATTTGGTTTTAGAGCTTTTGTGAAAGCCAGTGTTATGTCACCTTAGGAAATAATATTTAAGAAGATACTATTGGTAACTCAGAATTGGCCACATACATTATCTGTCTATTTCTAAGGACAAAATATATCCAATTTATATAGAGTTGTTAAGACTGACTGATGGATACAGAACTGAGAAATGAAGGGTTGAAACTTCAATTCCCCAGAATCTTATTCTTTAGGTCTTTGTCAATTTTTGCAGCTATAAGAAAAGTTTAATAGTCATGACAAAAGGGAAGAGGGTAGTGAAAACTGTGAGTATTAATTTTGGTATAATACTATGAAACTCGTGAAGATCTAGTTAAAAAATCTCAGATCTTATTTTCTTAGAATTGTCCTATGCCAGTGTCATATTCCTTTGAAGGAAACATACAACTTACACTTTAAGAAAGGGAAAAAATATTGCCATCGAAGTAATATCTTCAGAAGATTTCAGATTTCTGGATATGAGGATGTTTTATTGCTTTTTAATTTCAAAACCTTAACATACCAAAAAAAAATACCTGATAAAACTTTGCTGTCATAACTGTGGACCTGAAAAAAAAAAAATGTTTCTTTTAAACATAAAGAATTCTTTCTTTTCATAAAGTCCATCTAATTATGTATCTAAAGCTTTGTTACATTCATGCTTTACATGTTTTTTCCCAAAAGATCATGTCAGTAGACTAAAGCTAAGTGATATATAGATTGGTGTGTTTTTTTAAAACATCATCTTAACTTACTTAAACAGCCACAGATATAAATGAAATTAGCTAATTTCCTTCTGCATGTGCTGATTATAAGATTTGGCCTCTACAAAAGTCATTATTTGTATTTACATGACAGGATTCTGATTTTCTAAATTTACAAATCCCACACTCTGTAATAACTGGTAGTAATAATACTGTGGAGCTATAAATTTCCCTGCTCACATGGGAGATAAAAGCAAATTTTGAAGGAGGGGATTCTGTTCACCTGTGTAATGTCCTCCTTAAGCCCAAAACTCAGCAAACCAGCCCACTGTGTCTTCATCTGTCTGTCACACTTGCTAGATCTAGACCACATGGGTTTTATTAGCCTCTCCTCCCATCATTTACCAGCCTCTGAATGTGCCTGGTACCTCAGTAACACTGCATGTGTTTATTAAGTAATATAAATTAATAGTTAAAAAAATATTAATATGGTGCAAATGCAGACATGTTCAAGACTCTGTCAGGGATGGGTGAGCCTGCTTTCTGATCTGAGAAAGTGCTGATATTAACTGAATACAAATACCAGTTTCACTGGAGGGGGTGAACAAGGAGAAAACGTAGCGGTGAGTCAGTTACCTCAGTTGGCAAGACAAGAACTGGGTCTGGGATTACACTAGACTAAAGCACCTCTGACTCCTCTCTTCCCCTTTCTCCTTGCCCGGGAGTTTTGTTACCTGGGACTCTGCAACTGTGCAAGACTCTAGGTCTTCCCATTAGTCTTGGGAAAACCTTGTTTGTCTTCCTTCCTGTGTGGTCTGGTTTAGAGGCAGGATGAGAAGGCAGATAAAGCAGAATATGGCATTTGTGTCTGTTAAACTTAATTTTTGTCTTTTATCCATGCTTGCCCTGCACTGTTGAAATAGCGGTCCTTGCCTGCAGGGTGAATCAGCATGGCAGGCTTGCCATGCCCCTGGGGCTATGCTCAGAAGTAACAGGCATCAGGGATTCACACTGTTCAGTACCCCGGTACAGGGGAAGATGCAGGGTGAGTTATTTCTCATATTATTAATGCAAGGTAAGAGGCCTGAACTCCACAGGCCACAATCTCTGCTCCTCTGCTTTTATGTTTTATGCCAATGTCATCAAAAGCCAGAGACATATCTTAGACAAAATCTCCTGAGTTGTTTTCCCAGCCAGAAACTCCATCCAGCTACATCTGGTATAACTTCGCAAACTAACACTCCCTTACTCCTTGAATTGTTGGCGACATGGACAGTGGGATTCAGCACACTATCAGCAAGTCTGCAGATGCCACCAAGCTGAGTGGTGCAGTCAACACGCTGGAGGGAAGGGATGCCATCCAGAGGGACCCTGACAAGCTTGAGAGATGGGCCTGTGCAAACCTCATGAAGGTCAACAAGGCCAAATGCAAGGTCCTGCACATGGGTTAGGGAAATTCCAATCATCAATACAGGCTAGGTGGAGAATGGATTGAGAGCAGCCTTGAGGAGAAAGACTTGGGGGTGTTGGTGGATGAGAAGCTCAATGTGACCCAGCAATGTGCACTTGCAGCCCAGAAAGTCCTGGGCTGCACCAAAAGAAGTTTGACCATCAGGTCACCAAGGGAGGTGATTCTCCCCTCTGCTCTGCTCTCGTGAGACCCCAGCTGGAGTGCTGCATTCAGCTCTAGGGCCCCCAACATAGGAATGACATGGACCTCTTGCAGTGAGTCCAGAGGAGGGCTATGAAGTTGATCACAGGGCTGGATCACCTGTCCTATGAAGACAGGCTGAGAGAGTTGCGGTTGTTTGGCCTGGAGAAGAGAAGGCTCTGGGGAGACCTTACAGCAGCTTTCCAGTACCTAAATGGGACCTACAGGAAAGCTGGAGAGGGGCTTTGTAGAAGTACATGCAGTGCTAGGACAAGGGGTAATGGCTTCAAGTTGAAAGAGGGTAGATTTAGATTAGAATCGAGGAAGAAATTCTGTACTGTGAGAAGGTCCCTTCCAACCCAAACTGTTCTATGATCCTGTGATTCTATTTACACCTGCACATGCCTAATTTCTGAATACAGACTGTAGTTTCCCAACACCATCATGCACAGTTGGACTAAAGAGGAGTCACTTCATAGATTAAAAGCAGGTAACAGAGTCAGTTTTTCCTAGCAGAAGACAAAGGTTTATAACACCATCATGTTAGGCAAGAGTCTAAATATGGTGTACACCTTCATTCCTGAAGCAAGGAGTGCCTCTACCGAAGAATCTGTTATAAATCACATTTTTAGTGAGACTGGCAAAGCTGCATAACTCTGGCCTCAGGGAATCTGTCTAATTTGTCAGCTAAAATTCAGTCTCCTGATAGAAAACTAGTCCATTCATGCTTCGTAAAAGCTAATTACCCATGGAAGGAATCTGCTCAGGGAACTGTCAGCAGTGATGTGGTGTGGCAGCATCATCCGGGTAGGAACTTCCCTGGGAAGGTCGGCAGAGATCCATCTCCTCCTTGTGTGGAGCTTTAGCCATACAGCTGCGCTCCCCATCTCTCTTCTATATGTGTATGTTGCTTTACGGCATGGTCAATGGGATGTCCCAAGAGAGGAGCGTCCAGATGTGTGCTTTTGCAGGGAAACTGCTTGCTCACAGTAGCAGGGGAGGTCTGGAAGTGACAGGAGCTTGCTGTGGTTGGGATGGTCTAAAAGAGTCAAGATTTGTAAGGAAAGGTACATTTTGCTAGACCATTAACAGATTTGCAGAAATCAGAAGAGTTCCTATGTACCCACATCCTTTAGACCTGCAACAGAAGCTGCTCACAAACTTGCTGTCACTTAAGTATCAAGACAGAAGGGACACAAATAATGTACAGCAAGCAGGAGCTTCCAAAAATAGTCCTGGGAAGCAACACTACTTAAATTTTTAAGAATTTTTTTTTTTTTGTAATCATTCACATGTATTAAGAACTGTAAAAACTCCAGCACTGAATAAACTGCTACAGATTTAACACTTCCCATACCAGAAAAGAACTTTTTTTCTCTACTGGACAAATGAAAGTAGTTACAATGATTTTCTAACTACAGATCAAAGTTTAATTCCCTTCTATAATGTTAAGTGTGCAGTATATTCTTTTTCTTCTGGGAAATAAAACTCTGTTGTTGATCCTGAACTTCAATGAATTAAGTACCTCTAGCTCTATTTTTTTCCATCTTAGAAACATTTTTGAATGATGGTGTTTTAGCACTGCTAAACATGTAGCCCAGACTTTGAGTACGTCACTAGGATAGTGATGAAAACGGAAAGAGAAGTTAGAACAATGGTTGGATCCTGGGGAAAATCTGATCATTCACCATTATTAGCAACCATTAGCAACTAGAAGTTCAGTACCTGTCAAAGCCATGTTACGGTTCTGTAAGAAATCTCTGCAGTTGACTATTTAACTTGCATTAAGAATTATTCATCATGCAATTATGAAGAGGTCTTCTGAAGTGAATTGTATTAAACAAGGCAAATAGGGTATGAATAAGAAGATAATTGCTTGGAAAAGAGTTATGTCCCACCCCAACCTATCTATAGCCACTTTTTCATTTGTTATTATAGAAAAAACGCAGTTAAAAAATACCATTACCAAAATTTGTTCACTGCTATTAAAGTGTAATGCACATGGACTAAATAACCCTGAATTCAGCAGGTTGCTGAAACCAGTGCAAGTCTGCAAGAAACTGAGAAGTCTTGGGATGATTAGCAACCTTAAAATAACACCCGTGTTTTAAGTTTCTTGATGTACCAAGGCCCCTCTGTTCTGTTTGACTCCATCAGCTTTGTGTGTTTGTTCTATTAGATGGCATCAATAACCAGTCTCTTCTCAGAGTGCTGTGTAGAAAAGGGAGCATAATTGTCTGAAAAGAGGCCTATTAAGTGTTTGCTTTTAAATCAAAGAACACTTTTGAAATATTAAATAAAGAGGGACTACAATATGTAAGTCACTCCAATCCATCTCAAAAACACTGATGCACATTAATGATTTACTTTGGGTTTATTCATCTATTTGCTTTTGTATTCAAAACGCTGCATTGTTACCTTGGTAACCCCAGTATCTCAGAATTTTACTTATTCTCCATCTAAAGTACACCCTCTTCAAGAAATTCATACAGGTTCTCATAAGAGCACTTTTCCCTTTTTTCCCCATTGTTTGTAAAGGAAGAAATAATGACTGGTTTTGTTGTGAATGGGGCATTTTTGTCTTTTCTTCCTCCCCTCTCCCGTCCCATTAATGACAGCTGAGGTTTAAACATGATGGCACATTCATTCACTGTGTTCACTTCTTAACAACATTCCCAGTCTTAAATGAGTTGGGCTGCTTACTCCGGTATTGATGCATACTGGTATCTGCAAAGAACCTTTCTAAGAAATTCCTTTCCTTACTTTAGAGGACACCTTCATTCTCCACAGTCTGACCTCTATATATTCGTTTAAACAAGGGCAACGTATCTGTGCTCTGGTATGCTGGTATTTTACTGGGGCATCATTAACTGGAACATATTTCAGCCCTTTTTACTGTTCGTTGCCCTTGGTGCAATGGCAAGCATCAAGAAGAGGTTGCCAATGAGCCCCACAGCCCTGGTCCTGACCCATGGCATCCCCTGTCAGGTAGACAAGGATGGGGGGAAGAGCAGTAAATGCCCTGTGGTAGGTTGTACCTCCCAGAAGCCAGAGATGACTTAAATTATCTGCCTTGAAATTGGCCTCCCTCCTGTGCTGGTGGTGTTTGGCAATGATCTGGCTGAGGGAGCTGAGCCAGGCGAACGCGGTGGCCGCAGACTGATGTTGGAGCTGACAGCTCTCGGAAAGGGGCAGTCCTGCTTTGCCCTGGCTGTCGGTTCCCACCCTTGCTCTGTTGTTTGAGGTCTAACAGTCACTTGGAGGAAGACCAAGCTCAGTCAGCGAGGTGATCCAGCTGGAAGGCTGGAACCCAACTCCAGGACTCGTTGCCCTCCTTCCTGCTGCCTGCTTTTGGTTGCTGGTGTCCCACACCTCCCCGCCTGCCACCCTGTGCTGCTGAGTGTTTCTGTGGCCACACATCCATCTGGGTTGGTGACCTGATCTGACTGTTCCACTTTCACCATATCATATTCATATTACCATCATTATTTTCATCAGTTCCCGATGCCAGTCCACCACGTGGTGGCTCAATGCTCAAGGCAAGGGAGCAGTTGGTGGCCTGCAGGAACGAGGGACAGGGAGTGCAAGAGGGCAGGATGTGAGAATTGGCATTGCCACCCTTCCCCAAAGTGTGACAGGTGATTTTGGGGAAGCAGGTCAGATCTGGGAAGAAAGATAAACTTTGCAGTTTGTGCTGGGCAGATGGCCACCTGTAGTGCTGTGACACAGCCTAGAGCAGCGGACCCAAACTAGACCCCAGTCAAGCCATACACAGCTCCTGAACCAGAAAATGCCATCTGCATCCCTTCTGTCCCCTGCTGGCACAGGGCAGCATAGGGCTGCCCACACCTGTCCGAGCACAGAGCAGAAACACACCAGTCAACAGAAAGCCCTAGAGAATTAGGTCCAGGGGTGCATGATCCCGAGAAGGGGTGAATGGACAAAACCATACAGAGTCCATCCCCTGAGCAGCTACAGCACAGGCACAGCCACACGCTCACCCTCAGCCCTCTGCTAATGCCAGAAACAGCAAGACTTGTTGAGCACTGCAGTTTACATGGCAAATGAATGTTTGTTCCAGATGTTGATTTTTTTAATTAAGAAGATTTATTCATACTGATGCAGAACAAATGAAAGAAGTAAAAGCAAGCTTAAAGGCTCAGAAGTTTCAAAGCTTGTTACTCAACATTATTTACTTGCTGCGTTAATATCTTCTCATCACTCATTGACCTCTGGCAAACAAAGCGCTGAGCTGACAGAAGCTTCCAACTTCCTTCCTCAACCCATGATTCTAAAAAATACCTTCTTTTTAAAGTTTTATTTCAACCTTTACAGATATTTTCCAATAATCTGTCTTAAAAGCACCATCCTACTTGTCTTTCACATTAAAGAAAATTCTTAAGAGGACTTCACAGTAAGCTAGGTAGACTATTTTTTGTCTTAACAAGAATAAGTGAGAGAAAATTCCCAAAGAAGCAAAGCCAACCTGACAAAACCTCTTTTCTTGTGGTTTTTTTTTTTTCTTTGATTTATAAAAATGTCTTGTTAAGCACTGCAGGATTTCTGAGGGAAAAAAGGTATGAGATCCCTATACAACAATATAAGTTAGACACACATGAAGCAGAAAAGATTGACTGATTTAATGATTAAACAAAAAGAGGATGTGTAAATGACTGAGGAATGTATCAGGGAAACATATTAACTGCAGTTCCTCAATGTATCTACCTTTGCATTCTTAATAATTTACTTAGAGCAGATACTGAGGTGGACTGTTTCAGTTAGTTCTTTCTAACCTTAAACATAAAGAGGTTTTATTTATTTCAATCACAAAAAACCCCCATCAGACTATACCCACTTTGTGACAGTTTATAAATCTATCTGTCTCAGAGCTGATGAAAGCTTTTGAAGTTTTGGATGATGTTATCCTTGTAAAATTTTGAATTTAGATGAAATGAAGTGGTTTTCAGAAACTATTACTTATTTCAGTAATATTTCAGAAATTATTACTGTTTTTTCAAAAATAGTAACATTTTTTTTTTTCTTAGATAGGTAATTATCTGAAATTGTCCAGGTTTTGAAGTAGGGATGAAAAATATTTATGAACATTTTAATGTGAAGGAGGAAAGAAATTTTCATTAGAGCTTTGCAGCATTTGGGTAAAACCAGAGAAAATAGAATGCATCCTTATCTAGGTAGAAATAACAACACAAAGCTACTTTCATTATCACAGTTTAAGTGTGGAACTGCAAATAGGAAGCATCAGCAATATGGACTCAAGGAATATTGTGAAAAAAGTTTTCACAGATTAGATTTGCTAGTTTAGCAAAAGAAATACTTAGTTTCACCGAATTAATTGGTCAGATGAGCGTAATGAGCTCAAGTGAGATAGTTTTTCCAGTCACACTGCAAATGAAGGTATTTTGGAGGAGTTACCTCCAGGAGCTGAACGACCTTCTGCTAGGCACAGATGGAAAGTAAATGGCTTTGCAAATGGAAGTTACCTGGGCATCTAGAAGCTCCCATTGACCTCAAACAAGGATAAGCATCTCTGTGACCTCTGTGCACTGGAGCCATTCCCACCTTACAGCCTGATCTTCCTGCAGCTCTGAGCATCGCTGTTAGTGGACAGGAACTGAACCTGGGCTAGTTCGCTCTATAGTGGCTGATCCTTGGAAAGCCCTTACACTCTAAATCAGGTTTGGTTCACATATACTAACAGAAATTTCACCTCCTCCTTACATCAGTCTGTGAATTTATTGGAAAATAATGTTTGAGTTTGCCCCTAGAACGAGTGCAGCACAAACACCATTAGGGCAGGAGTTTTTTCCATACTAAGGGAGAGAAATAGTCTGGGTCTAAGCTGACATTCAGTTTCTAGCACTTCCACTGATGTCCCCCAGCAAAGGTAGAACCGTAAGATGGTGCCTGTTGAAATATGATCAGTTACGGGCTCTGCTGGCACAGGACCTGTCTATCTCAGGCAAGCTACCAGGCAGGGAGGTGTTATTTGCATTGGACACTGAGGTAGCGGTGAGAAAGCCACGATTCCCTGTGAAAGATGCCCAAGAACAGGACAGTCTCTGTCTGGGGGAGTTTGGCTGCTACCAGCTTGAGTGAGATCTGAACTGATGACCATCAAGTCAAAAGGTTCTGCCAGTTCATTAGCTGCTTCATGTGCCAAACCACTCTATCACACCATTTCAGATTTACCTTGCTACAGAACGTGTCTTTCT
>JAVJGJ010000057.1:14216224-14290023 GCA_035590215.1 Microhierax caerulescens
GGCAGAAGAGGAGGGGGTGGGCGGGGCAGGGGAAGGAAAAAATCGTGCAATGTTCTACTGGACAAAAGCATATGACAGGTTTCCAGCTCTTGGCAGATTTACTCATTGAGAGCTTTCCATATTTTTTGGTGAAAAGTGCTAAAATGGAAAACCTGGCTATTGTTCTCCACCAAAATGAATGACAAATGTGGGTGGAAGCCATGCAATAGCGAAGCTGCTCAAAGCCTGAAACTTGGCTACACGCTTATCCAATTCCCAGTGATCGATCCTGTTGCAGTGGTCCTACGATTTGCCTCAGAAATGTTGTTAAAGGCTGCCTGCTACAATGTCTCACTGCCTTTTGATGCTACCTGTGTCTGATTCTCTAATGTCTTGTACCTTTCATGTCAGGTACCTGGGAGATGCAGCTATTTCAGACTCCAACAAGGCCAGCAGTGCCATATCTAGTAATTCTGGATGTTTTAAAGTGACATGAATTTATCAGTTACTGAAACATTTGCATAAACGTGTTCCTTTTGGCAGACTAATGCTGGGTCCACATTTGTGGTCTGGCATCCTTCAGCATTTAGAGCCACGTATTAAGTATAAAACCATACTTCATAGAAATAGGAAGGTTACAATTTTTAAATATACTGAAAAATCAAAAAATGTAGAAATTAAGCAGCTGCTTTTTGATCTCTTTTTTACCAGTCCAAATCCAAAGTAGCTGGATGGTGCCACTCAGAATTGATATGGGATAACTGCAGACCGGGACCTGGTCCTGGATCACTGTAGCAGTGCACACTGTCCTGTGAGTCACACTACAGAATGCCAGGAGAACAATGGTGGTGTTGCTCATTAAGTGACTTTAAAACTGAGGGCTTTCAAATACCACCATCAGCTGGCCCTCTCTGGGACCAAAGCTGCAGAATCTACAGTTGGTAAATGTGGTCAGTTTATTTAAGCAAGTTCACCCAAATCTTTTTCCAACAAAGTTAGATTTCAATTAGGTTAGCATTTTGCACAAAAAAACCCCCACAACATTTGTCTATATTATAACAGGGTAAATCATTGATAATAACAAGGAGATCTGCACTGCTGCTGAATTCCATGTGCCAGGCAATCCTGAGCGTCTGGCTTGTCTTGCCTTACAGGCACATCTATGCAAGCAAGTGCTGTTACCCTCCAGTCTGATGTGCTGCTGTTGCTGTTTCTACTCTTCAGTTCATAACCTGTGACCCAAACACAGACTCAACCTACAGAAAACCCTATGTGTCACAGGCCAGGCAGACTACTTTCCATCAGTTCACCTTTGTTTGGTTTTGCTTTTTTTGTTAACCAAGCAGAGGTGTTATTACATGTCCCAAATCTGCCTGGGTATCTTCATGGTTTGCTGACCTCCTTTTAGAAAACAATGATAAGACTTCTTTTTCTTGCACATTTTGCCCTTATTATAAACACAGTCTACACCAGTCCTTTTCATCTGCTGATCTGTGTAAGCAAACAGCGTTGGCTTGAGAGGCAGCAAGTTTTTGGATGTCACAGTTATTTCTGCAGTGATAAGTCTGACCATGGCCCAGAACTTTTAAAACTGTGTACTTAATACAGAGAGATATACATTATATCATTATATAGTATTTATATAATTACATAGTATGTTATTATATATAATAATTAAAATGTTATAATATAGTTAAATATTACAATAATATATTAATAATATATAATCAATAAATTACAATATATATTAATATCTTGTAATTCATACATAAGAGCTGTTCTCTTGCCCCGTTTCTTCTTCTTTCATGTTTCGTATTTAAATTTTGTCTAAGGTAAAAGTATGCCACCATGTGTAGGGAAGACATTAACCTAAATAATATATAACACTTATTTTGAAGTGAGAACATCAACAACAATCAACGGTCTTAGAGCCACGGTCACTGGATTACTGAGGCTTTGCTCACCCAAGATGGAATAAGTAAGACAGCAAGGTTAATATTGTTAATCTTCCTAAGCTTTCAGCAGAATTTCTATTATTGTAATCAGATGCCACAGGTATTCCTTGGCTTGTCTATACCTCTTTAAGATATCATTACATTTCTCTGCTTTGAAATATGTGAGACCCTCAGGCAATTCACCTCTGTGTCTCGTTTCTGCTTGTATTTTTGCATTAGGCAGCCAATTTGCTAAGAAGCTGGATTTTGAACTTAGGAGACACACTGATGTTTTGTTACCACATTAACCCACTCTGGATGACAAGTCCCCATGTTATAAGGCATTAACATTCTGTCTCCAGAAATCCAGACTCCTGATCCTGACTCTCGTTCTACACTCACTGCCCAGTATGCTGAGGGAGCATTTGCAAACTCTATAAAATACTTTTTTAAAAAACACTTTTCTTCTTTTTTTCCCACTGTTAGCCACAAAATCTGCAGCAATTACACTTGTAATGAGTCTGGGTTACTGTGCTCCTTACACCTCTTGCTGAACACTGCATTTGCATTTTCTCTAGAGAAAGTTCCTCTAACAGGGATCTCCGTGGTTTGCTGGAAAGCAAAGCAGAGCCAAAGAAGCTTATTTTCACACTGCCACTAGAAAAGGCTGTTTTGCGTTGGTAGAGGAGATGCATTATGTTATGTTTTCAGTTCCAGAGGTGAAGGTTGCAGGATTTTCCACAGGGAGTGATTCTTGTCTCTCGTTAAATCTGTTTCATCCTAAGAACATAGTACAGATGTAAGCTGCACCCATTCCTCAAAAAGAGAGCCCTAGATAACCTAAACTTTTAAGGACCCGCACAAAACCAAGCTAAGAGTTAGTGGAACAGGCAAAGAATCAGAGGCCGAAGGGAGAGGCAACAGGGCCTGCTGATTACTGGGGAGCTGTATCTGATGACTGCTGGAAGAGGGGATGCGCTGAAGAAAACCTCCTCTTGCCTTACCTGCCTATCCATATGCAAGCATATATATCTGTGTATATATAAACAATCCAAACTATGGCCAAATGAAAAGTTGTTCTTCCAAATAACCTGTGGGCTATGCTCAGTAAAATACACTAAACACAGTTATCAAAAATGTAATCAATTCCCTCAACCACATTTCAAGCTATGTGTTAAGTAACAAGCACAAGAGTTCTTTCCCTCTTACCACCTTCCCAGCTTTCCCCCCATACAGGGGGTTACAGCTGTATTACTTTGTTCTGCTCATCACATGCCAAAGGATAGTGGCATGTGATGACCAAACAAAATTACTACTTTTTTTTTTTTTTCCTTTGCACTCACAGCAAGCACACAGTCTCCTTTCTGTGATTCTTCTCAGATGGCAAGTTAACAAAGAGACATGTGGCTTTTTCCTGTCGGTTGAATCCAACGGTATTGCTCCTTCTTCATTAGTGCAGGACTTCACACTTGACAGTACAGGTGGGTACTAATTTAGCCAGTTTTTTCTGGGAACAAACAATTTATTTAGGAAAATTTGCTATTTTTTTTTACATTATAATGTTTTTTATGTTTACAGTTTTTTACGTTGTTTAATGTTTTTACATATGATCTATGGTCAGCTAAAAACTGACCACAAACTGCCTAAACTTGGGGTGGATGGTGAGAAGTTACTGAGAGAGCATGAGGTTTTTTACACCTACTTTAACAAACTACTTTTCTGATTCATTATAGTTAACATATTAATCCTGTCCTAAACAGAACAAACCACATCTTTTTATTCATTCTGAGAGCTATTTTAAATTAAACACTCTGTAAAACGGTATCTAAAATAACAATGGGATATACATTTGAAATACCACAGGCAGACAAACAAGTCTGAGCATAGCTCATTGTTCACTTTTCCTTCAAAATAAGCACACAGTGCTATTGAATTATTTTTTTCATATTTGCATTCTGGCCATGAACTATTAATATTAATTTTCACAAATCAGAAACTGAGAATTAGTTTTCATTCACTCTACTGCAAGTGGAACTACTGACCATACATAAAAAAAAAAAAAAAGAATACTTTGCATTAGTTAGAATTAACGGCAACTTGGTATATGAAATATGATATAGATTATCATGTGGAATACAGTTCCACAAGAATGTTAATAGAAGCTCCATTGTAAATTACAGTCACAGACAGCAAAGGGTCTAAGGGCTGAGGAAAGGTAAAGAATCTCCTAGGATCTTCCTGGAAATTCTTACACGTGATGCTGTTTCTTTGCCCCTCCCTGATAACACAGCTTGTTTCACTGGCTGCCTCCTCTGAGGTCCCCAGGCAATTTCTAACCAGGCACACCCCAGCAAGGCAGGCAGGACAGCAGAGTCAAAAAGCTGAGCAGGGTACGAGGCTTAACAGTTGAGAGGCAGGAACACAGATCAGGGCTGAAAAATGCATAGCTTGTTCATGCAGAATGTATGACATTTCGGTGGCAACAGGCTCATTTCTATTCCTCATGAGATAAATAAAATCCCATGTGAGAAGCACAAGAGCCCAAGCAAATCAGAATTTCCCCTAAATTTCCTAATCCTTGGGCTATGGGTCCACAGGTCTGCTTGTAAGCAAAAGCTAAAGTCCGTCATAAAACGTGCCCCCTTTGAAAAAAACACAGGAAGGATTGACAAGTGAATGTGCTATTACATGGTGAGAGTGATTGCCATCTATTTTCAGATGGAACTTTTGGGATGAGCTGCTAGTGACACCTACAAGAGAGGTTTCAATGACACAAAAACACCTTATAATTTTTCCTTTAGCTATTTTCCTTGTGTTTTAAATGGATTCTTGGAACATGAAATGATTAATTTGGAAAAATTCAAGTACCAGAATGTGGTAAGAGCTGTGGAACTAGAGCCTAAATTCAATTGAAACTCAGGTAATTTATTGGGCTTTATATTAACTTCCAAATAATCACAGCCTATGTTCTGAAGGCCTACATTTGGCTGTTCCTTGATCTCTGATTCCCCACAAAAAAACACTCTGGTCCTTTTTACAGCCTTGTCAGAGATGAATAGCCCTAGCTGCCACAATGCAACAATAACTACCCTTTTTAAAGCACTGGATCTTTGGGAATCACAAAATAGCCTTTAAATAGTCTGCTAGTCTGTGTCAGGCCACGAGTATGTATGATTATATACAAAGGATGGACATAGGCTCTCCTCCAATATTACTGATCTTCTTTGGTGCCATGTGGATGTTCAGTAATGAAGCCGAGAGGTTATCACCTCAGCTCCTGGAACCTAAAGGCATTGCATGGCTATTAAAGAAAAGTAGCCCAGAACACTGGCACGCTAGCAGTAATGTGTGGTGAACAACTTTTTGTAGGGGAAAAGCATGCTGAGTTTCCCTTAAGCAATACAAGAAGACCAATCTTCTCATGTTAATGCAAGATCCTGGACTATAATTCTGTAATTTCAAGTTTGCTTTTCTCCTCAAGGCCTCTTGCTTTATACTGCTGGCCAAGATTTTCAAAATTAAGAATAAACATCTCAGATGCATCAGTGTTTCTTAAGAGCCTAGTCATAGTTTCAAAAGAGATGTTCAGGCAATTAGGAAGTTTAGGACCAGGGAAATGATCATTGCAGTGGCTATTTTAAAAGGTAAAGTTGATAGGATCATTCCAGAAATGAACAAGAGAAAAAAAAAAAAAAAAAAGCCATGAATAAATGCTTCCTTGGATCAAACCATAGACAATGAGTTGCAGGTTAGGCTTGAACACCAGACTATTCCAGTCTACAACATGTAAATACATATCTATAGCGTGAAGCCAAAACTATATAGCCAAATTGGGTTTTGGCTCTGTAGCCCTCAACTCAAACTAGTCATGTTAAGATTTGCAATAAAAAAGTTATTTCTTTTTCAGTACTCATTACAAATATACAAAGTTCATCAACAAGGTTGAAAAATAATTCACATCCTGGTCACAAACAGAAAAGACATATTTTAGGCTATTTTATCTTTTTTTTTTCTGTAAAAAGCTTTGGGGCTTTGCATATGTTAAAGTTTAATTAAATTCCTTTCCTAAGGGCTGCTCTTTATTCCAAAATGTTATGTCAAAGTAATGATTTTTAGTGCTTAAATTGCTCTGCCAGCATAGTTACTAGAGTACTTACTGACCTATACCATGCCAGGGGAGATGGGAAGTGAATAAACTGTTGGGTAATTCCATAATGTATCCTAGCTTTGAAAAGATAATCCTTCAAACATTGCACATTAGGGAATGTCTTACTGCATTTGGTAGCGTGAAAGCTGCAAAGTTTTCCCTTCAGTAGCAATCCTGTCTTGTCATGTTTTCAATGTCATTGCAAACCCGTATCAGAACCACCTAACAGTTGAGCAGGAAGCGCCTCTAAAGACCGTCCATACAAGCCCTTGCTCAAAGCAGAGTCACCAAGAGCATGTTGGTCTGGGCTCTGTTCACTCTGGGTTTGAGTATCTCTAAGGATGGAGATTCTACAGCTCTAGGCAACAACCCTAGTTCCAGGGTTCAACCACCTTTAAAATAAAGGTTTTTTCATGTTTAAATGGAATGGCTGGTATTTCAGCTTGTGCCCATTGACTCTTGTCCTTTCCACACCACTGAGAAGAGTCTGTCTCTGTCTTCTTTATTCTGTCCCATTATATTGATCAGATTCCTTGAGCCTCCTCCAGGCTGAACAGTCCCAGCTCTCTCAGCCTCTCCTCAAATGACAGATGCTCCGGTACCTTGAACATCTTAATCGCCACTATGTCCATGTCGTTCTTATACCAGGAAGCCCAGAGCTGGATACAGCACTCAGTGGTGACCTCACCAGTGCTGGTAGAGGGGAAGGATGACCTCCTTGAGCCTGCTGGCAACACTCTTCCTAATGCAGCCCACTGGCTGCTTTTGGCACAAGGGCATGTCATCAGTTCATGATCAACTTGGTATCCACCAGGATCCCCAGGTCTTCCTCTGCAGAGCTGCCTTCCAGCTGGTAAGCCTCCAGTGTGTACTGGTACACAGGGTTATTGCTGCCCTGGGGCAGAACTCTGCATTTCCCTTTGCCGAACTTCATGAGGTTCCTGTCAGACCATTACTCCAGACAGCTGAGGTCCCTCTGAATGGCAGTACAACCCTCTGAGTGTATCAGCCACTCAGCACAGTTTTGTTTCCTCTTCAAACCTGTTAAGGTCCACTCTGTCCCACCATCCAAGCCATTAACGAAGAAGCTGGGCCCAGTATCGATCCTCTAGATACAGCACTGGTGACTGGCTGCCAGCTGTGCTGCTGTTCACGACCCTTTGAGCCTGGCAGTTCAGTGTTTTTCAGTTTACCTCACAGTTCATTTACCTAGTCTACAATTCCTCAGGCTGCCTATGAGGACATTGAGGGAGATGGGTGTTGAAAGCCTTACTAAACATCCACTCTTCTCTCACCCACTAATCCAGTCATCTCTTTGTAGAAGGCTGCGAGGTTGGGCAGGCATGATTTCCCCTTCATAAATCCTTGCTGACTACTCCCAGTCACCTCCTTGTCCTTAACATATTTGGAAATGGTTTCCAGGCAGATTTGTTCCATCACCTTCCCAGGGACTGATGTGAGGCTGACCAGCCTGTAGTTCCCTAGGTCCTCTCTCTTGGCCTTCCTGAAGAGTGCAGTGACATTTGCCTTCCTCCAGTCCATGGGAACGGAACTTCGGATCACAACCTTTCGAAGATAATTGAGTGGCCTTGCAATGACATTGGCCAGTTCCCTCAGTGCTAGTGGTGGCCCACCTCAGCTCCCATGAACTGAGGTATGTCCAGTTTGCTTAAATGTTCCCTAACCTGATCCTCCTTCCCCAAGGGTAAGTACTTCTTGCTCCAGACCTTTCTGTTGCCCTGAGGGCCTCAGGACTCCTGAAGGCCAGTCTTATCTGTAAAGAATGAGACAAAGGCGACACTGAATACTTCAGCATTTCCCATGTCTTTTGACACAAGCTCTCCTGCCCCATTCAGAAGCAGGCCCACATTTTTCCCAGCCTTCCTTTTGCTGTTGGTGTACTTGTAGAAGCCCTTCTTTTTGCCCTTCACAGCAGTGGATTGTGCCTCCCTAGGCAGTCTCACAGGCATTATGTTCCTCCAGTCCTCCTCAGTTCATGACTGTGCCTAAAGGCACAATCTAGCTGTCAAACTGCAGGCATTTCCCAGACCACCAGATGTCTGCTGACTTCAGAAAGTTAATGTACACCTTAGATTCTTCCATCTCTCAAAAGCTAAACAGTCGTCTTCGTTTGGTTTTTTTTTTCTCTCTCTTTTTTTGTGCAAGCTATCTATATTTCTCTCAATTATTTGTGACAATAATAACACAGACTCCTGCTATGTGGTGCTCTATAGTTTGTGATATAATCTGTTCTATTAATAAGTGGCTGCTCTTTGGAAAATGAAATATATCTTGGTAATCATCACTGCAGGCATCAAATCATATACAGAAAAATAGCTCTGAAGATATCATTAATCCTTGAGCTGCCACACCTGACAAAAATAAATATGGTTAAAGGATTCAGAAAACTCATTAATCAAAATACAAGTAGTGAAATAGATTTCCTCTTGCTTTGAAGTATATTGCCCTCATAACATTGTGAATTAGACCTTCGTTCAAGTTTGATGGTAACACTTCACAAAATAACAGATTTGGAGAATCAAGTTAGAGTTGGATGTTAACAAGGTTTCTATGCTGATGGAAAACTGCTTCACAGGAGTGTGGCTGGCAATACGTATCTTTGCTGAAGTATCTGGGGACAAGGTTCTCAGCATCATGACCTTTTCAAACATGAACCTCCCAGATCTTTATTCAAATTCCTAAGAAAATGGCCTAATTATCAACTTTTGAGCAACCAAGCACTTATTAAAAAAAAAGTCAGTTTGGACACAAAAAAAAAATCTCACTTTCATAAGCTACATGACATTTAGGGTGATTTCACTGTTGGTGTAAGCTGATCAAAAATAGTGGTCCTGCTACATCCTACACCCCTTCTCTTGGAGTAACAACTGAAAGAAAAGAACCAGAAATGTAGCTTGCTGCACAAGCGCTAACACTGACAACAGGGAAAGGGCTGGAGCGTTTGTTCAGAGGTAGACAAGAAAGGGGGAATTCCCTTTTGAGCACCAACAAAGCTCCAGGTCACTTAATACAACCCCAATGATCCTGATTAGGGAACAGAAAGGCAACGGTGACTTAGGTACTGTAACAGTGAGTATTGCACCACTGGCATGGAGGGGACTCCTGATGCCTCGGGCCAGTTGTATTGCAGTGCTGACTATGGTGGCATGTTATCTCAGGAAGAGACAAAAATGCCTTTGTCCCTGCAGCAATTCAGTAACCGCGACCCAGAAGTGCAGCTCCAAGCTGTACTGTATCCTGCTCTGAGAGGTATCATACAGCATGGGGGTAGGACAAGATGGCCCTCAGAAAAAAAAACAACCCAGCAGTGTAACAAGGTGGGGCTCTGCCTGCGACCATAAGCTACACATATTGCTCAGATCCCTCCTGTGCTCAGAGGATCTATTGATCACCATAATCATTTACAAGCCATGTAAAGACAAAGCTCTCCTTTAAAGACTGTCCAAACAACTGTGTCTAAAACTCTCCAGGTACCTGTAGCCTTTGAAGTTTCAACCTAGGGTGCAAGTCTTAGTTTATATTTAGCTAAAACTGAATCTGCTTCTCTTTTTGCCTTTCCTTTCACCTCTAAAGAAAAAAAAAAAAGAAAAAAGGAAATTACAGCACAGGAATTACATTTCAGCATGAAAAAGGATCTTTCTGCCTTATTCAACAGATCAGAAATTTGGGATTCAATTTACTATAAATGTTACCCTTCAACCACTCAATGAAATTTAATTTTGTTAACACTTGGGCTTCTCTAGAAAGCTTTGATTGCTGAAATGCATCAAATAAAGAGGCAATAAAGAGGCCTCATGGTATTAATACAATTTTTGGCCAGAAACAAATGGTAAATATTTTCAAAGCTATTATCTGTCATGTTGGATCATATGGAGCCTTGGTATTACGAAAGAATTAAAAACAACCTTTGATTTTACTGAGGTTTGGCTAGTTTACAAATACTGTGATCTTTATTAAGGATACCAAATAACTTCAGAGAGATGTGCTCTTATCTTGGTTTGGCAAACTTGAAGTGCTTTCAGATCTCTGGTTTGCCTTCCAGCCAAACCTCGCAATGGGTTTTAATGTTGACAATGCTGCGAAATCACTCATGCCTAAAATGCAATAACTGTACTTGAAGTAGCCTCATTAAAAAATAGTTTCCACCATATATTTTTTAATCCTTCCTGTTCCACCTTTGAGAACGTGACATGCTTTATGTAGTGTAAAAATCATATATTACAAAAACAGGTGGGAAAACTTCAAGGCTGAATGTGCAAAACGTGCAAAATCACATCTATCAGCCTCCTGATACTTTATTCCCACTATCTTTTTACAGGGGGTTTAGTGTCCATCGTGGTACACCATCACATACATGTTCTCTCTCCATTTAGTGAGGGTGGCTTAGTTTACCCTACCTGTCCCACAACCTCATTATTCCATTTCAGCCAAGCTTTGATACAGTAGCATATCCACGACACCTGGGCAATTAATTATCGTAACCCTAAGCATTTCTTGGCAAAAAGCTACATTATGGCACACAGCACGATATGGCTCTGTGATTCAATTTACCATGGAAGAAAAAGTACATAATCCTGAGGATTTGACATGAAAGCCCTTATATAGCTGCTCAGTCATCACCTAGAGGCGACAGCTCTGCTGGTATTGTTAGCAGAACTTCTGACAAGGGAAGCTTTCTGAATCTTAATGTGTGTTAATCCCTGACCAAATTCTCAAAACAAGGCTGAAATAAGGGGTCATTTCACCACATTTGACCCCTTTAAAAATAAAAGTTAGGGTGGGTTGGTTGCTTGGGGTTTTTTGTTGTTTGTTTTTTGTGGTTTTTTTTAAGCAAGCTGTGCATCTGTGCATCATACTGGGAAAGATTTACAACATGCCTCGAGTCTCTTATCTTCTGTCTCTAGTTTTATAGGGTGTGTAGGTGCTACTGCAGGAATGATATGCTTGCTATCAACGCACAAAGTCAGGAGCAGCAGCAGAAGCAGCTGAATCAGTTGCACAAATACTTCACACTTGGAGAGCCTCAGAAAATCATGTCTCTGACTACTCTAAACCAGGCAAAGAACCTCAGAAAGCTGAATTCACACAGACATCACTCAGAGGAATTGCTATAGTATGGTTCTTGGTGTACTGGATTCCAAATCTGTCTTTATTTGTTCATATATGTAATATCTCATCCCACTGTTTAAAATTAATACCAAAAATGCATGCTATGTAATCTGAACCAAGGACCTTTGCTGGTCCCCTTAGCTGTTCCCTGACTCAGTCCATTTCTTTCCCAAATTGGCAGGTTTTATGCTTCACATCACAGTTCACAAAACTTTGTCAGGGTTGCAGTGTGATTTATTTGTCTGCTGGCTTTATGGAAACTGTAACCAAAGGTGGTCTGTATGAATGTTTTTCTAATACGTTACACTTTCCTACCCGAGGGGTGAGATGAACATTGATCAAGGAGGAATGTTTGATTAACCAGATACTTGCAATGTGCTCAAGTGAAATTTGGCATAAGGAAGGTTGTTCCACTTGAGCACAAGACTCATTCTCACCAGAAAGGCACCTTCAGCATTTCTTGGATACAAAATGAAAATTCACCTTCTGCTCGAATTACTTGTTTGCCTCCAGAAAAGCTCTCCAGCCTGACATTTTTTCTGGAGGGGAGGGAGGGTGTTGAGAGATTTGACTACCACACAGTGCAGTCATCAGCATCCCGAAAGGGCAGGTTCAGGCAATAAATCTAGGATCCCGTTTACCAAATGGCTTCTGGGTACCCTTGTCTCAAATGCCTAGCTACTAACTTCGACAGGGCAACCTGGCATACAGAAAAACTGACAAAATATTCTTTGCTGAAGGGCTCCTTTCGTGAAAGGGGCAAGCGTAGATGAAACCAGCACAAAGATACTGAAAATAACTGTGTCTTTTTTTAATGTAAGGTTGCAAAAGCCTGTCGAAAAACCTACTGAATTATGTCCCTGCTCTGTGTGCTGACTGTGAACGACTGGACAGCACGGGTTTTGTATCGCCAGACACCATTGTCATTTCATGGTAATGACGTTATAGTCATAACAAAAGGTGGCTATTGTTGCTTACTTTCTAGTAAAAGTATCCAAAAGGGGAGATAATGTATATGCTGAAATCCATGCCGTGAACAGTGGAGCTCTCCTGGATGCCCTGGCTCTGCCTGTACCTAGCTACCATTTCCCCACGGAAAAGCAACTGTAGGTGAACTACTTTTAGCATCACAGCTGTGCCAGGAAGCCCAAATCAGTCTGAGGATCTCATTATGCTAAACACTGTAACAAATGCACAGTAAGAGCCAGCCAGCCTCTGGCCCAAAGATGAAGAGTCTAGAGCAACAGAGGATAAGGGAGAAGCAGAGAGGAATGTGAAGCTACTTGCCCGGCACTGCAGAGTGGGTCCAGGAACACAGTTCAGAGACAAGTATTTTGCAATCCAGTGACTCTGAATTTAACATCAGACCATACAAACACTTACGTGGCAGACTGAAAAGACTTTGCCACACTGGGAATGGCCAAACTACTTATGAGATACAGAACTACTACCCCTGTGCTAGGGACAGGTTGCCCCAAAAGTCAAATAAACCTCCAGCCCCCTTCTCCTGCCCCCTGTCAATATGGGATCCCACAAGCACACTTTCTGTGGTATCTGCTTTTGTTTACCTTCTGGCCATTTTTTAAAAGTCTCTGCCTAGCCTCTGGAACATATGAATTATGATACCATAGTAGAAATTAGACTACAAATAAATCCAGTGTTGCACTATCAGTAGTTGGGACGCTTTCTATAATGGTTCAAAGGTAACGTCATGAATGATCACATGTGTAAAAGAGGCTGGAAAGTCAGGACAGAGGTAGCAGTGAAATCCTTCCAAACAAAAGTGGAGATCAGTAGTACATATCTCTAAAATTATAAGCAATTGTTGACACCAGTGTATTCCAGCACCAGCACCACACCCCTGAGAAGCTCTATAGGTACAAGTGAAATTTTGTAATTTATTAAAAACATTATATAATTAATGTTTTTTGTAAGAATAGTATCATTCTGCATAATAGGTAAGAATATATGCTTAGGTTAGTATTAAATGCAATATGGAAGATTTCAGCCTATCAAAACTACTTTTAGTAGTTTTTTAGGGATTTTTTTAGTTGTATTATGAAGTTTTTAAATCTTCCTGAAGTTTTCCAGACTACAAGGTGGTATTACAGTCACCTAAGGAAATGAATGCATAGCTGAGGGGGGAAATGTTTTATAGTATCTGATAATACCTGAGGCATTGATAGGACATTTTTGTACAGGCTGAAAATGCATTCTTCATTTTTCACTGACAGCTGGTTAAAGGAGGAATGCAGTGAAAAGTCTATAAAAGCTTAAAAAACCCCACCAACCTGGGTTAGTCTGCACTTCTGTTTTCTCCCGCCCATGCTAGTAAGTGATGTACAGTTGCTAACAGTATCTTTTGGATTCAGTGCCACCTTGGCCCATCACCACGCCAACAGAGAGTCTACAGCACGTCCTGAACCAGGGAAGAACAGGGTTTCACATCTCTTTTTAACACAACAGGGTACAAGTATTGGAGGCAACTTTTTACACAGCTCTTTTTCTTCAGCTTGCATGGAGTCTATGCAGTGCCACTCTGGCAGGCTGGGTTTGGTTCCTTCTCTTCCACTGGACGTTATTTTCTGTAGGTCAGCACAGCTAGTTTTGGAGTCTGTTCTTATTTCTTTTGGCTCTTCCATGTCTGATACTGCTGATCATTGATTCCCATCTGATATATTTTCTTCCCCTGATTTTGCAATACTGTCATTGTCTCTTCTCCTACCTTTGTGCCTGCTCCTCCTTTATCTCCTTTGGGAGACTGTTCTTTCTTTTTATAACATTCCCTGGGGCAGCTGTTCACTCTGTTTCTACTTTCTCTTTTTCCTTCCTCACAAGCTGCTCCTACACACTCACCTCCTCCTATGACCTCAGCTGCTCTCTCGCCATCAACAAATCACAACCAGCCTGATCAGCCACTCTCCATCCAATCCCACCAATTTCTCATCTTCGCTAACACCTCCTCCTTGATGTCTTGGTGTCAACTTAAAGGGACGATGGCTAAAACTGATGACCTGACTCTCTTCAGTCCACAATTCTCTGTCACTGTTGAAGTCCTCACTTTTCTTCTGTACCTCCATCTCTAGCAGCTCCTCTAAACCTTTACCAAAAGAAACCTGTACCTTATCACTCTTTTTTAGTGTTATACTTTTGAGAGCATCTTGTGCCTCCCCATTCACACAAACACAGTTTAGATGCAGGTCCTTCTTAAGTTGTCATCTCTTTTCTTGTTTGTGATAACCTAGAAAAAAACTGTTTTACTACTGAAGGACTTCCTGGAAGAGCATCCTCACCGATCTGTCCTTTCTACCCTGCTTGTCCCAGTGCTCCCTCCTTTCTTTGAATCCCTTTGTTGGTTTCCTCTGTTCTGACATTGCCAGGCTTTATTACACTCAGCGCTTTCAGTAACACTAGTAAGTATTTTCCTACTTTTTTCCATATGCTCTTCTACATTTCATCTCTCTCTGAGCTAGTCCCAGTCTTCTCTTTTTAAAAAACCTCTATAGGAGAGGTTTTTTATCTTTTCTCTTGTAGAGAAGATTTGTCTTGTAGAGAAAAGATATTTGGTGATCTGATCTGCATTAGCAGACAAAATAGCTTTGATAATCCAGTCATTTCTCCTAAAATATTATAACAGAATGAAACATGCTTATTATTCCTTTTACCCATGCATCTATGATTTATTATCAGAGTAAATTTATACATTCCTGTACAGTATCAGCTGCAAAAAAAGATTAAAAAGTAGGCTACACAGATTCAAGAGACATGTCCATGAGTGGTCATCAAGCATGGTGGTCCAGGTGGGCTCTCCCAGAAGCGTATAAACTGACTACAGCAAGTTGGAACATTATATTTGGAGAAAGATCCCTGCATACCTGTCTGTTACTGGGCCATATGTTGGACACTGGTTACAGGGCTAGTTGGGCATTTGCTCTGCTGGAGTCCTTAAGTTACATCACCACAGTTATGTTCCTATGACTTAATGGGATAACAAATAAAGCTTTCTGATAACCAATAAAGCTTTCTGTTACCATTTATGTCCTTTGTCTTTTTCCACCCTTATACAAATACCTGCCCTTTCATTACAAAAGGGACTTACTTTGTGAACTCCTGTGGACTAGGACCCCATCTTACTTATTTGTCTTGGGAACTTCCCAGCACTTTTATGGGAACACCTAACATTCTGATTATTAATAATAATAAAAAAAAGATATTATGATGAGAGCAGCAGAACTGCTGCTGGCAGAATTATTTGCAATCCTAATTTCACACATACAACATGCTGTCCTGAACCGCTGCCCCTCCAGGTGATATCAACTGGGGTTTTGTTTTGTTTTTCCTTTTCCAATTCTGCTGCAGGCAACTACTTTGCAGCTTCCATCCATTAATCTCAAAGTACTTTTACACAGAGAAATTAATTAAGACACTTACATACAAGAATTAATTAAGACAGTAGTAGGCATGTTTTATCATCTCCATGTTGCACATGGGGGAACTGAGGTGAAGAAACAGTTGCCTAATTCCTTTGCAGAGGTGGGAATGTACTTAGGCATATATCAAACCCTCTCAACCTGGTGTATAAAAATATCCTTTCTCTCCTAACGTTGTGAGGCAGATATCCAGTTTACCAAGTAAAATACCATTGACACGCAGTCCTATTATTCAAAATGGAAACGCTTCCCTTAGGCGAATACCTTGGCCAGTCAAATTTCTAAACACATCCTTCTCTCTTATTTCAGACAGAAAGAAGCACACAGCATGAAAAGCAAACTACTGCAGCTACTGTGGGATCTGATAACATTTATACTCTTCTGAAGAATCAACCCAATACCTGAAATCTGTAATCTTACCATCCTGCTTTAACAGACTCTCCCTCTTTCTCAGCATTCACATGTATACTTCTGTACGATAAAGAAAGAAATATAAACCTAATGACTTATGATTTTTATCTACAGTTCATAAAACCTTTGCACAGCTGATGTTGTACTACCGTGCTTCTGAAATGCAACAGTGCCGCCTGCAGCTCATGCTACATACGACTTTGTCACAAACCATCAGGATTGAAGAAGCACAGCAGAGATTGTTCTTTTCGTCCAGACATGTCCTGCTAGAAAGCCCAGAAACACACGTATAAACCTGAGCAGAACATGCACACTCAAATGTGGAAGCACAAATGTTCACTGGGAACAATGGTCCTTTTTTCATAAACAGACATTAATAAAGATCAATCAAATACTACTTTTTAATACCTGGCATTTTCATTCTCTAAACGTGAGAATCGCAGGACATTCCCCTGCCACTGCATTAGTGACTGACACTGGGCAGAGCAGCCCAACAGCTGGGACCTGCTTCTGCTCACCAACCTTCCCAGAGTTTGCCAGCTGCTCCCGGGTATTTTGCATTGCAGAGTGAGAGCCAAGCTACAGTACACACTGGAAATACATATCTGTATGCACGCATGTATACATACCACACACACTCTACACATTCATACTTGCTACAGTATGCATGATATCCCCTAAAAGGGCCCTGCTGTGAAGGCCACCTCCAGAAAGCACCATCGCAGGTCGTGCTGCAGCCCCTCCCTGCTACACGAGGAGATGCAGCTCTAGCGCAGACCCATATAATGCAGCTCTAGCGCAGACCCATATAATGCAGCTCTAGCGCAGACCCGTATACACAGCTGTACCCCCTGCCCTGTCTCCTCCCTGCCAAGCTGAGACTGCAAATCAAACAGGTATGTTCCATTCTGAAGTTTCTTTTAAACCACAGTATTTGACGGATCCCTTTAACCCTCAGCAGAGGTATTTATTTAAAACTGAACCACCTGTCATTGAACATTAAAACAGGCAACAGTTTCAGTAAAATCAGTCCTGCTTTGACAATTTTTACTACTATCCAAAAACTGGTGCAATTCTGTTTAAACAAGAAAGAACAGTTAATTAAATTTACAGTCTCTTTGCTGACATACTACATATTTTATATTTGGGTTGATTCTAATGGGCAAACCTCATCATTTTAAAACTAAACGATTTGCATTTCTAATTAGAACCCGTTCTGAAAAAAGTTAAAATACTTCTCAAATTAAAGTTTAGGCCTCTGGTATTTTGAATAAAAAATTACCTGTGGTATTAGTTCAAATTACACGTATGGGACTGGAGAATATTAAATCAATTCAGGTTTGAAAATCAAGGTGGGAATTAATTACTTGAGTTAACTTCTTCAACCTTGTTCTACAATATTACTGAGTGAAGAAAGTAAACAGAAAATACTCTACTCACCCACTGTCATACCATCCATGTAACGCTTGATGATATCAAAGGAATCTCTTAAATTTCCTTCTGTTATGTCAAATATGATATCTGCCTGGTTGGCCGGATATGTAGGTGTGATGGCACGAAGAAAAATAATCTCTGCAAATAGAGTATCACAGAATGAACTGAGCGGTATTTGAAAACACTGAAGTACCTGACAGAATCTGATCCACAATGACTTGTCCTCAAAGCTGGTGGAGGACACCACCCTCCCACACCACTCCCAGTTTGTCCTCTGGAATGGCAAGGAAGAAAATCTGGGGGAACGGAGGATTCAGACAGATTTATTTTCTCCTCCTGCACCATCCAAGAAGCCCTGAAGCCAAAACATTATTACTTTTAGAGTCCAGAAAGACCACTCTTAGAAACCAGTCAGACTTCCAGCATGTACCCGAAGAGGACAACACTGAGTATCCACAGGGTGGGTAGTGGAGGGGGACCAAACAGATAAACCCCTGAACTCTTGACTTCCTTAGGCAGCTTCACAAAGTATTGCTATTACAAATTACAGAGGTCTTTTGAGTATTGGAGGAAGGTTTTAGTGTTTTTTTTAAAAAAGTTAAGACTATTTTTCAAGCCCCTTGTGAGGGAGCTAAGTCATTATTATCCTTGCTCCACAGATGGTGAAACTAAACCATGGGGCTGGTAAGAATTCACCCAGGGCCATGCACTGAATTACAGTTTAGGAACATCTTTTGGGCCTTGGTAGTACTCTCAGATCACTAGGTCTCATCTCTTTTTATTAAATCATGAGGATGGACTAATGAGGGAACGGTTTGGGAAGCATCCTGGGCCAAATCCTTAGCTCTGCTGCCAGTACACCTGGTAAAGCTGAAGGGGTGTGTATGGGAGCAGAAGTGGCTATGGGGCATTCCTCCATTCCCTGTGAAGTGGGGCCAGCCAAAGCCTGACGCAACCCAGAGCAGCTTTACGCAGCTAAGTTACTGGTGGTTAAATTGTTCCTATATGAACAGCAATTGGGATGGCTCTTGTCCTACTTCTGTGTGGCACAGAAGTGAAGAATCAGCTCTGGCTTTCATTTAGGACAATTTCCAGAGATCGCAAAGCTGAGACTCTGGGTGCATCAGGAATAGGGATTTAAGATCTTTAAAAAACCCTCCAAAATAACCTTCCTTCACTCCATTCCCTTCTCCGTCTCTGTGCCTGTGCCACAGAGTCAGCTGCTGAGTGGCTCACCCTGCGCAGGAGCAGGGCTGAAGGCAGTCATCCCACCTATGCATGTGTATGCAGTCCCCAGTGAAGCTGCCAGAAAATGAATACAAATGCCAAAGAGCAAAAATTGGCTTTTGATCTGCAAGTTTACATGTGAACAAAGCAAAGTGAGTGCGATCCTATGAAACTGCAGGACTTAAAAACTCCCAAGTACTGCAGAGACTGAAGGAGCTAAAGAAATACATGAGCACCCATGAGAGTGCAGCAGCTGAGGCTGGGAACTCACTTTGCATGACTGGACAGCCACTCACTTGCATGCTTTTTCAAAATCGTAGCTCAAAAACTTTCTGTCCAGTCCTTGGAATTTCCCTTCCTTTAGCCTATATTTTAAAAAACAACACATTTTTTTCATAGGACAAAAATCAGCACATCATAGCACTAGGTAGTATTTCAACACAATGTATTTCATGATTAATGTTTGCTTGCAGATAAAGGCTATGTTCTTGGAAGAAGCCACTCATCAATAGTGAACAGCAGACCATAAACAGATGAGAGAAATATAATGAGGACCTATTTGCCCTGGCAAAATCTGCAAAAAAGGGAAGAAAAAAGTCCTGGAACACAGGGCTGTTATGTGAATAAATGCAGTGAATGGGAATTCAGACTCACTGTTTCCTTAGACTGGGCAGCTGTATGAGTTAGAGCTCAGAATTACTCTCTTTGCCCCATAAAATTAAAACTTCTAAATATCGAAGGTTTTAATTAAATGAATAGTACACTATAATTTGGAACCGTACAAACATTTTACTGCACCGGTAGCTAGTCTGGCTTTAGGCAAGGATTTCCGGTGGAGGTTTTATATGTTGTAGTCTATTAAACGGAACAAGGAACAAACCACTTACCTTCAGGTCTTGTAAATTCTCTGAACGTGGGCAGCGAAATGACAGTATGGGAAATTGTGTGGACCGGATCCAACACACAGCTGACATCATTTGGTCGACAAGACTTAATGCAACGGATAGTGTCTGTCTTTTCAAGTCTGACACTAAGAGAAACAAGAGAAAGATGCATATATATCCTGAAAGTGAATTACTTTGCAATCTGGGGAGCCAGAAACTGTAATTGATGTAAGTGTTCATTCTTCATCTCGGAACACTTACACAAATGGAGATCATCAGAAACTGCTGGACCACTGAAAAAATTGGCTTGGCTAAGCGTTGCAGTCAAAACCCCTTCAGACCCAGTTCTTCAAGCCAGGCATGTACAAGCAGGGAGGATGTAGTGTGTAAGCTGGCATGTAAAGTCTCTTTCCAAGTACAAACAGGACCAAACCACCAGGCCCAGATGCTCAGCTGCAGTGCACTGGTGTGGTCTCACCATTTCAGTGGAGCTGCACTTCTGTTCACAAGCCTTTCTCTGCTCCATGTGTTATCAAGGCATATAAAGTAGAAACAATTCTTTCCATTCTGGAAATCTGGCAGGAAATATCTGAAGGGCCAACTTTCACGATTTTCAGTGCGAGCCAGAAAAGCCTCTCTTAAGCCTTTTTTTTCACACACCCCCTTTCCATCTAAACTGAGAAAATGGAGAGGAATGGAAGCTGGGGGAGGAAAAAGGTTAACCACATTATTAAAAACCTCAAAGATTGAATTCTGAGTTTGGGTAAATGGTAAGGGTCATTTCATATTCCATCTCAACCAGCTGCTCGTTCGTCCTTGAAAGTCTATTAAAAGTTAAATGACTTCTTCTCACCCTTGTCCACTAGAGTGAATTTAAAGTCACTTACAGTTCAAGAACTTCACACAATACCCGGTCTGTGCTCATGAGAGATGAAAGGGCTATGCTGGGACTTACAATGTCACTAAGCCCCACAAATGATCTCGATTTTGACCTGCCCATTTCTTCATATTTCTAAGTGGAAAAAAGAAAAGACTGCAGTGTCAGAGGGGGGGAATTAAAAGATTAAAAGGAAAAAAAAATCACTGAGTAAAAGGGAAACAAAAATGGAAGCTTTAGTTTGTCAGATACCTCTAGAAACAAATGGTTCTTGCTCTTTTCAAAATGTGTTACCCAAGTCCACACCTAAAAGCCATCTTTCTTCAGATGTTCAAAGGGACTTCATGGCTCTATTAATAATAAATACATCAGTAACTTCTTATTACATGCTACCCACATTTGCTCATCAAAGAAAACCAAGCCAGACACACTGATATTGTATGAAGCTAAAATAAAGATAAAAGAGAAAACATGAATCGACATTAAGGAAATCATGCTTCAACAGATGTGAACTGGCATAGTCCACGGGGAGGCAATGAAGCTGGGTTAATTTGCACCAGCTGAGTCTGGCTTGTTATTCTCACTCTGGAGTTGTTTTGAGACTGGCTGGGAGATACAAACCAGAAGAGACCTTTTACTTCTCACCGTTCTCTGGGTACAAGATTTTGTCATTTCCTAGACATCTCACAGGGAACAGAGCTTTCTGCTGAAATGTCTCATGCTGTTCATTTTAGAACAAATGAATTCTGGATATAACATGGACATAACAGTCTGATCTCCAACAACAGGTTCCATCCTCTTACTTTAAACCTCAGGTGCCAAATGAAGCAAGGACTTCCAGGTAGCTGATCCCCTCAGCTGTGAAATAAGGATCAGCTAAATCACAGAGTCTAGTTCCAGCATAAAATAGCCTATTTCAAAATATGTGACAAACAGAACTGAGGCAAAATGTACATCATTCATGTTTGTTTCCCTCTCTCCCTTTTTTTGTCCTACTCTGTATAGTTCAGTAGAGATTTAGATCTACTAGATCTGTTTAGATCTACAGAGCGACACAAACACTGCATCCTTCCTCAGGGTCCTGCTGAGCTGGGGTCACAACAGCCAAGTCAGACTGGTTTTAATTCCAATAACGTGTTTACAAATTCTGAAAAAAATCTTTTAAAGTTTTTCTCTTTGTGTTATATAACATAAATAATAACTACAGCATCATCTAAAAGATTCAGGGACACCAATAAACAGTAGCTTGCGTAACTCATTTTGGGACATTACCACTAATGAAGTACTGTTGCAATACATACAGCATCCTAAATTTTCATAGCTGTATTTAGATAACAGGATTTGTAGCCAAAACCTTGCGGTGGGAGTGTCTAAAGGATTCAGTATTGGTTGTCTTTACTTCCTCCTTCCAGGGAAGTAAAGTGAGCTTCACTTGTGACTTCAGCTGGAACAAAATTTGACAAATACAAACATTTCTGAAATTCTCATCCAATAAAGTAATGAATTTGTTTTAAGACTAAGTCCTAAGTAAGACTTACATTCATATTTCTCACTTCCGATTCACTGGAGTAAAGCATTCTGACATGAATTAGGTACCCTGCATACAGAAACAGAGGATCACAATGACCACAAGTGGTTTGTGTTAGTTCCTAACTAAACCCAGTTTCTAGATCTATCCCACTTGTGACATACATGTGACAGAAAAATGTTTGTCAGCTCTATTTCTTTGCACCATTTCTCTCTTCTCTTACAAATCCCACTTTTTTTCTTTTTGCATGCTGTATCTGTGCTACTAAACTTGAGTTTGCGCTTTCATTTTCCCCTGCCTAAATTAATTCTCTGATCTTCTTTCTTTTGATATCGCTAATTGCTTCATCATCCAAAGTGAGGCTGGTAACACTTTGTTCTCTCATTGCTTCAATGGCACATCTTTTGACACTTTCTGGAATAATTTCTTTGACAACTAGCATCTATTTCAAATCCTGATATTTGCTATTAATGATGTGCTCTGGTATCAAAATACTTTTTAATTTTATCCTTAAACGTCATCTTTGCATTTGATCTTCTGATGAGTTGACGTTTTCCTTTTTGCTCATGTTCTCCTATAGTGGGGACTGTGCCTGATAAAAGTTTCTTCCTAAGTGCTGAGAACTTTCTTTCTTTAAATTTTTCCTTCAAGTTTTCCCCCTTTAACAAAAACTGCAGCTTTGGAGCTGGTACCTCCTCCAGGCCTTTTTCATTGAATAGAGAAAAAAAGTTAAGAAACAGCTCAGTTGCTCTATTTTGCAAATAATCCTTCCCTGAATGTAATTTTTCCTTTCTTCTTGGGTCCTGGTGTCATTCCTTTTCAATTTCTCTGTTGGATTCAATCAGGAAGTTTTTTGGACCAGAAGCCATGATTTCATTTTCATTTGGAAAGAACCACACACATAAGTGGTGCTACATAATTACATACACGTTCTTGAAAGTTCCAGCTGCACTGCAGTATTAAAGCATCTAAGGCAGGAGAATTTGAGCTCCATGTTCTTAAATTACTTGCTGAATGCAATTAATATGGTAGCATTTTACAATACCGAGGGCCAAATTCTCACACTCCCTCCTTTTCCTGCCAAACAAATATATATTAATGCTTGCAAAACTGAAGTTTATTTTTGAACCTTTATCCTTCGTAATTATGGCCTCATAATGAACTGGTACCCAGAGGGCATTTATATACAAGCATCTTCTGTGGCGGTAAGAAAACCCATTAGCTCAAGTAGCACGGGCTTGTGCTTTCAATATTTAAAGCCGGGTCTCTATCCCCACTGGCAACTTCTGGCAGCTTTATAAGTATGTGTCAACAGACTTATTAAACATTGGCATTCCTCGTGAGACTTGAACTCCTGTCAGCCAGCTGGGATAAACTTTCCCTTAGGGAACATGTAATACTCTGGCAAAGTGCTGCGATCATGCCCCAATCTAGTCCTTGTCTGATGATGAGCCTGCGCCCGCAGCTTACAGCTAACAGAGTCATTCCTTGTGTTCAGGTGATTAAGGCTTGTGATCTCGGTTTAGAAGGTTCCCAGTTTCTAAACTTGTACCTTGCCTGTGCTGTCTGCATTTACATAGTGAAGCATTTTATTTTTTTTTTTTATATATATATGCATTCACATGGATTATTCCTTGTTCATCTATGGACTGACTGTTCTGCCTATGTACCGGGCAGCAGAGGTATCTGAGCCCAGGATGGGGTAAAAGAACAGAAATTTTTACATCATACCTTTGTGACTGAGCTTTTAATATTTATCAATACAAGGATTGGAGAGTAAAATAAATCCTTTTCCAGCTCACAAACCAAAAGAATTCCAAAGAAATTCCAGTTATTTTGTCTACACTGTTTTTAATTGCATAGAAGTAAAGGAAGAAAGTCATAAAAGTAAAGTAAGAAAGGTTTGGATATTGGAATTCTGGCTGTCCTTTTATGGCTGCCAGGGTTTGGCTGGAGTTTTTTTGAAGGTGGTGATGGGTAAAGTCTTTACAGTTACAAGTTTATCAGCTTTGACACAGAAGTTGCAGAGATAAAAATGTTACAAGACCAAATAAATATATTTTCAAATGTTCCTGTAGACACATACTGGGATATAGCTCGTGGAATAGAAAGGGGCTCTCTGCTAGTAGCTGAAGGCTGTTAGGGAGTTCATTGCTGTTTTCCTATCATTACTTTTTTTAACTCAGTGGAAATTCCACAGAAAGGAAGATGAAAAATCTCTAAAATAAACATTCTTTAGAGGAGATTCTCTTTTGCACCATGCTTGAAAGTTAGAACTGGGATCTGTAACTGGTGGAAATCAGCACAAGCACAGTAGCTACAACAGAGCAATAACTAGCACAGCTTGAGAATGTGGCTCCACACTTTCGAAGTGACTTGTGTGCTGGGGCACCTCTGATGTCCTAAGGGCCCAAGTTATCCCTGTTCAATAGATTTTCAGAAAATGCACAGTATTTGCCCCATAAGTGATGAAACTCTCTAAAGGTGTCTCAGTTGAGACAGCTCAAATTATGTACCTATTTTATTTTGAAAATTTAGAGCTAAACCTATGCAGCTGTATATCATCAAATGAGATCAACAACACTGCTGTGTGAAGTAAATGAATAGTTTTCAGTTCTTGGTATATTCAGGTAATAAGCTTTTGAACACCAATTCCTGCTTTTTATAATGATGCACAGTACACCTAAGAATCTCCCAAACTGAGACAGTCAGTTATAAGGGAAAACTGAGAACTGTAATGATGATGGCAAATAAAATGCAAGTGCAGCATGCAACAGATGAACTGAAACTTTATTAAAATTGGGAAGCCGGGGGGGAGGGAAGCTACTCTTAGCAGAGAAAAAGTAGCCAATGCTGCTTGTAAGTTAGGGATCAAAGCTGTGCAGAAACAAAGATAAAAAGTTTGGCAATAAATGTGTTGACAGTTCCATGGTGGGAAAGTTGCATTTGAATTGTCAGAAGAAGGTCTCTGGGCTCTGTGATTTGCTGCTGCATGACCACAATGCCACTGTGGTTGTTCACTTTTTTTGTGGTGAAAAAACCCTCCTGGTTCCCGCTGATGATGGACAGCAGAATTTTATCCCCAGGGACAGCATTGGAAGGGCCCATGCGGAAAATGTCGGTGGGTACTTGAATGTTGGTAGGGAAAGAGAGGTGATAGTAGGTTATTCTCAGAGGCAGGCTCTGGCACTCCTTATTTTCATTACAAGGCAAGCGCTCACAGCGACTGCAAGAAAAGTGAGAACACAAGACAAGAGGAAGATTAGCGTACATTTAGCAAGCGTGATAGGAGAGCAAGGGCAGTGGGGGTGGAAAAAGATATTTTGACTTGCATACTGTATCCGTTCTTCAGCCTGGCACCTCAGCCATATTGCAAATGGACATTTATTGAATAAGGATGAATTTGTCTGCAGCTGGTGCTTTTGGAGAAGCATTGCTATTTTCAGAAGCATTGCCCTTTCCTTGCATGCACAGGTGGATTGAGTCTGGCATCTCAGCATGTGTGAGAGTTTATTTGCATTTAGATTAGCTAAGCTCTCCCTAGGAAGAACACAGGCTTCTCCCCCACCGCCCCACCCCCACACCCAGTTTTATTCTTTTGTTGACTGGACATATGTTGACTAAAGAGAGAGATCCTAAGTGGTTAGTGAGTTGAGTGTGTGGATGTCTGGCTGGATTTTAAGACTGAGCAAAGTATTCTGAAAACCACAAACGTACAAGGAGTTGGTCTTTCTGGCAGAGAAGAGGCACTCTAGATACTGCACTATGTATGTTCATCCTCTGACAGCATACAGAGCAATGCAAACACTATTTCCAACACTGCCAGCCTGTTAAGGTTTATTTGCTTTGAAGACAAACCTCCTTCCTCCTGATGTGGCAGAGGATTTCTCTGTGCTACCAGGAGAACCAGCCTAAGGCAGTCTATCACCCATCTAAGCAAGCACTGAAAACACGATCCAATGGCCTGATGTCTCCAGCACGTGCCCTACACATTCAGTCCACTTACACCGCCTCAAGTCACAGGGATGATGCTGGTGAGTCAGAAAGTTGCCCTCTGCTGTTTCCTACCCTTATCACCAGGCACTGTATTACAGTGAAAAATCCAGAGAACTAGGAAGAGATCACCCATACAAGCTGAAAGTGAATAATGAACGCCAGCACTAGAAATCACAATCTCCATGGAGGGAGTAACCTCCTCCCTTTCTGTAACTGAGAACAGCGAAGTCTGTCCAGCAAAATACAACACAGACGGGTATGGGCATTAAAGTCACAGCTATTAAAGAATGTTGTAGTTTACCAGCGCATTAATGAAGATCTGACAAGTCAGGATACCTGGTGAGTTTGAGAAGTGTTTAAAGAATTGCATACAAGGGAAGTTTATATGAATTTCAGATTAAAGCTATACCCAAATCACCACATTCAAGTTGGTATATCTGAACATCCTCTCAAGACAGGTGCATGGAAGCAGAGGTAGACATGACAATCTCAGATGGATGCTGACTTCGAAAAATTTGGGGATGATCAGATTGTGCTACGAATAAATTATATTACATACAAGAGTCTCTCCACCCGAAAGCAATACTCAGTCCCCAGGCTGAGGTTTTGGAACCTGAACTATTTGCTTCTTTACTAAGAAATGTTGCAACATGAAAGCATGGTTTGCTTCTTACTAC
The DNA here is from genome assembly GCA_035590215.1 of Microhierax caerulescens. Classification (NCBI taxonomy): domain Eukaryota; kingdom Metazoa; phylum Chordata; class Aves; order Falconiformes; family Falconidae; genus Microhierax; species Microhierax caerulescens. The sequence continues at coordinate 14,242,879 of JAVJGJ010000057.1, forward strand.
CTCAAGGAAATGTGAGTGGCCATTTCATTTATTTTATTTTGACATGTAAAACTGAGCTCCTATCAGGACTACCAACAGAACTGTGGCTCATAAGCAAGCCCCACTTTGTTGCCCATGCACGGTGGCCTGAATTCCAGGAACTTCTCATTATATGCAAAATAAGCATTTTCAAAAAGAGTAGTTAAAAGCACCTTCAGTTCTTCAATTAATGTGTTCTATGTTTTCTTTTAATACCACTTGCAAACGAAAGTACAAAGCAATTCTTTGAAGACTTAAATGCATTCTGAATTTTATTCATGTGTGTAAAGAGCACACACAAGTCTTCACAGGATGCCCAGATAATTAGGTGTGGATACTCTTGGAATATGTTCAGGTGTAGTGAGTTCTGCATTCTTGTCTGAAATGTCATCAATAACTCCACTAAAGAGAATTACTTGGTTTTGTTGAAATCACGAGGCTACTTGGTTTTGCTGAAATCCTGAAGCAAGTCAAGACAGTTAATTTCTTAGTTGGAAATGCCTGCTTCATGTAAATCTCTTTGGAAGCTTGTACATGCTCATGAGCACTTACATGCTTATAAAGATACCTCGATTTATTCTTTTACAAAAGCCAAATACCTTTTATAATAATAGCCAGAAATTTCTGGGAGAACAAAATACCAAAGCTCCCAGCTTCCTAAGATTTGAAAAAGGACATTCTGCTGATTCAGAAAGTTATTTGTGGAGACAGATGTGCCTGCAGGTAGGAGCTAGAATTATTCAAAATTCATCATCTTTTATCTTATTCTTTGGTGGGGCACACTACACACTGCACACTTCACTATAGGTTTTGTTAATGTGCACCAACTGTTCCATCATATAACCACAAAGGAGAGATAGCAAATATTGCTTTCCAGAACCAGAGTTCATTCTGGGGTCACGCACCACAAAGGCAATAAGCAATGAGCACTGAAATCCCAATGTACTCCTTAGACCTTATTTAAACGCAGAAAGAAAAAATCATGCAGCAGAAGAAAATCATACAGCGGGGAAATACACTAACCCACTGGTAGTAGGTTAGACTATTAGTAGTTAGGACTCACGAGCCCAGCTGCTGCTCCAGCTCCGTGGCACCTCAGGATGGACCAGCTAGCCACACAGCCCCCGCGGCCGGGCCACCGCGTCGCTGTGGGAGAGAGCACGAGGGACCTGGTGGCAGAAGGGAGCGCTGAGCAGGCAGCGAGATGCTACCAGCGAAACCCAAGCCAGAGGGCGAGCGCAACGTGCACCGCTTTGCAGCGAGGCAGTTGGATACGCACCTTCGCAAACCTCCGCGACTAGGCGCGTGGGCTAGACAGATAGACACTGCTGCTAAACACTTGTTCCTGAATTTGCTTCTGATTATTTTAGCTCACTTACTACTCTGTTGTCTTATGTTTATTTAAGCAGCTGAAATACTTGTTTCAAATTACTCCTACTTTGAAGTTCATGTACCAAACACCAGTTATTCATAAAGGAAAACTACCAAAACTAGAGTGATTCCATTTTTTAGATGATGAATACAACACTTCCTAATGGAGAAATGAGGAGAAAATGTTTTCTGCGTTTCCTCCTGTTGATTTCTGAGCCTGGTGTTCTCTCCATTGTGCTCAAAGGAGTTGAGCGGTACACACTTCCTCATGTACTGCAGGGAAAAGAACGTTTTATTAGCAGGACTTATGGTTTTGTAATTTACTTCATACAGGGAAACCATCTCAACACGCTGAAAAACTAACCAAGTCTTATTACCAAACTATACCCCACACATCTCTGAAATTCAGCCCTGTAGATTTTCAGGACTGTAGCAAACTTCTGGGCCTCCTAGAACATACACCCCTCCATGGGCACCCGCTCAGGCTATTGTTGGTGTGTACTTCTCTTCAGTCAGCTGCACCACACCTGGAGGTCCAAATGAGCCATCAGCCAGGCTGTATCACCACATCATGGATCTCCACATTTATGTTAATAGAGCAGCTTGTAGGGAAGATTAATTTTGTCTTAAACAGACCAGAACTTCAAGGGAATGAAACCAACTGATGGTTGGTCTTCACAGATATTTCTTAACCAGCGGAAAATCTGGAGTCCTGCTTCAGACTCAGGCCAGAATACAGTATAAGCAGTACAGCAGACAGGGTGGACACACACCCTCCATATTCCTCCTGTCTGGAGCTGGAAAATGTCAAGGAGTTTTTAAGCTACAGAAGACACAGACCAATCTTCATTTTGCCCTCAGCACTGAGCCTTTATATCCTATCCTCGTCTCCATCTGTCTTTCCCAACCTGGCTGCTCCTTCCCATCCTCTTTCCTTGCCTACTGCCCTTCCTGTTCACTCACACATCTGGCATCAGGACTGTCTGCTCAGTCAGTGCCAATCCTCCTCTTACTCCATCCTCTCCTGGCTGACGTGTGGTTCTCTCAGTTTCTACTTCACTGCCCTAGTCACAAGGCACACACCACTATCTTCAGTATCTTTACGCAGCCATCCCAAATTATTCCTTGCGCTGATGGTCTTCATCCACACCTGGCATCAATCACCCTTAACTATAAGCTCCTGACTCCTGTGGCTGGCTGGCTTCCCCCTTGGCTCTAAATTGTTTTACCCAATTTTACCTTCCACCCCTCGAACATCTCCCAGATTCATTCTCTGCACCTGGCCATACCTTCAGACCCTTCCCTCCCTACATCCAGTCTCCTTATCCCTACGTACGCCCTTCCTAATTACCGAGTCGGCTCTTCTCTCACCCGTGCTAGGAACAGCTTTCTTATTCGTGGAGTCTGGGTGGTCTTTGAAAGCACAGAACAAACAGGCTCTGGGGTTGTCAGGGCTGGCAGCACCTGGCCCAAGACAGACAGGAGCTGGCTTTATAGGGAAGATGTGGCTATATGTGGGAGCAGGCTCAAGACAATCTCTTGTTGGTATTTAGGTATAATCAATAGTTGGTACCTGCACATTTTAGACTGCTTTGAAGAGCTGTAAGAAGCTAAGGTCTGCTAAATCAGAAGAGAATTGTTTGTTGCCAAAAAAGAAAGACCTCTTTACTAATATGAAGAAGTAAAGTTGCACTGAGGAAGATAGTAAAACACAAAGACAGATTGACACTGAGGCTATGAAATCCTTACTGTTCAAGGACCTGAAGTACTTAAACAAACAACTCTCAGAAATTACTCCAGGTAGTCCTAACTGTTTTGGCAAACAGGGATGAATTAAGATTACCCATCAAGGTCCTAATTTCCTAAGGTTTATGAAAAAAGGCTAAATGCAATTTTATAGTTTGTAGTTTCAGAGGTTTTTGGTAAGGATGACAAGAAGTGCAAAAGTAATCTAACAAATCTCAGATTTCTGCTCCCAAACTGTTAAAATCAAGAAGAAAAAAACCCCCACCAAAACGTCTTAAACACAGAAAACAATGTGTTCCTCACTACCATTGTTCTTGGAAATGAGTGAACTGCTCTGGATGAAATCTGCCAAAACTTGAGCCTGAGTCAGACACCTGGCACGTAAATTTTCAGGTGTTTGTTACGTTTTGGCAAAATTCTAAGCAGTTAAGAACAGTTCCTAATAATGAGAAGTGACAGGCAACCTTAATAATACGCAGACGTCTAGAATATAACAATATTTGCCTATCTGGCTCAATGCAGCACACCTTTCTGACACACTGCCATAACTGCTTCTTTATCTTTTCTACTATTTTTCTTGGCTTAAATATTACAACTGTTAGACTTCAGTGTCACATAAAAAGAATTTAATTGTTATGCAATTTGAAAACAAGAAGTGTTTGGCAAGGCAGTACAGCAAGTTAAGTCCTATTGTGAATAGCAGTAGATCTTAACTATCCTTGGAAAAATACCAAGCCTATAGGCTGATGAAAGGGGGGAAAAAAGCAGAATTTAAGCAAAAGAGGTAAGACCTTCAATAAAATTTTTATCATTAAGGTAAGTGCCAGGAACTTTGCGGGTCTTTGGGGAAGTTTATACCACGTGTTTCCTCCTGAAGGTCAGACTATACAGCATCCAGAGCTTTCAGCCTGTAGCATGGAATGATCCTGCGATTTCTTCACCTGGTGACAATCACCACTGCAACAGCCACCATGCAAAAATCTCTGCTTTAAAAGTATTGGGTAAGGAAGGTTCTGGATTACTGAGGGCTGCTGCCTTACATATGGATTTTAAGGAATAGTAAGAATGAACAAACTTGGATTCGCAGGATTGAGGCCCATTAAATTATAGCTGTTCCAAAGAAAATATTGGAGAATAGGCTAAAAAGTCCCATGAGGTGCCAACTTGATGGGAGTGGAAAATGTGTTGTCTTTCTTATGATGTGCCAAGTGGGTGAAACTGGAATGCATTTTGAATAAAAAGGAGAGGAAAATGGTATCGTGATAGATACGATGTTATGAGAAACCAACTATTTTGATTTTAGAGTCCTGGCACAAGGTTGGGTGAAAAAGTGATTTAATGTCATTATCATGCAAAAGCTAACGAAGATATGCTAGCTATCAGCTATGTTGGGTTAGACATGCCAAAAATAAATGAGTCAATAATATGTAAATTACTTTGGATGTAAAATGGGTGCTAAAAGAGCTGTCTAATGAAACTGTTCTCCAGTGGGCACAAGGTAATCCAGTACATAAATCCTGATTCTGGCATGTTGGTGTAATACTTGTATACTGGGTACGTACGAGAGTAACTGTCTCCCCACTGAACTAACTTGGACTTTTTGCAATAAAGACAATGAACTCATATTCTCTTTGGTTTATGCAAACACATTTTTGACAATAAATTTATTAACTTTGTCTGTAGCTATTGAGAGGGAAAAACCTAATAAATGCAACAAGATAATAACTCAAGGAATTAAAATAATTAGAACTTCACTGAGCAGGTACAGGATTTGTGTCTGACTCATAGCATAATTATAGCCCTAGCACATCAGAAGAATCTCTCCCTATGACTCTGTGTTAGGCAGAGTAAGCCATTACAGGGCCCCAACAACCCAGACACAAAAAACCCGATTCAGACATTCTGCTACTTCCCAAAAACACGCCTTACATCTCAAATAGCCACTAACTTCAAAACATGCATGAAAATATAGATAAGAAAGAGGATGAAATGGAATGTGTATGTACAATGTGTATTTCATAAACTGAACTTTGCAGCTCGGGGAAGTCCATTAGAATAGAAATCTGCTAATTCTGCTTAGTTGCCCATTGCAAATTACTTTTTTTTTTTAATTAGGATATGAATGAACTCACAATATTACAAATAAAGAGAGTATCTGCATCACCAGGCACTGCTTGTTTCTTGATGTGATGAAAACAATTTAAAATTTAATTACTATTGACACCTGTCAGAATACAAGCATATTTTATAAAGATCTGGGTTTGTACCGTGAACTCCCTCTACTGCATTCTGATCAAATACATCTGCTGTGCCACTTTTATGGCATTTCACAGATTATGGTTTATATAGAAACTAATCTCCAGGAAGTCTCTCTGATGAAGATCAGCAGTACCTTCATTCTACCGAGGAGGCACAGAGTCCTCGATTTTATCTAAAAGACGGTGAGCATATGAGCACTGACTGTGAAAAGCAATAGCAGGCTGATGACAAATGCATTTATCAGCTTTCCTCCCTAGCTGATGGAACATACACTTACCTGGGTATGGGGCACATGGGGCAGACTGTGGAGCAGCCTTTGGAAGAATCACTGGAGTATAGGTGGTCATAAAGCCATGGGGCGGGATGAAAAGCAGTCACCCACTTCACCCATAAACTCTAGCTATGCAACTGAAACCTTGCAACAGCTTCACCACTTTGCTAGCACCACTTGATGGCTCTACATGAGCTGCCAGCTGCCCCTCCTCCCAAAGCTGTCTCATATTTTCAATACCAGAATGCACAGGCGTTCTCTGAGCTTGGTTAAGAGACAGAAATATGAGCAGCAGCAGCTAACATACCACCCTTTCTAGGATATTCCCAGTTTTTTTAGCACAGATGAAACAGTGCTAAAAATAAGACATTCTTGCAATGCTTTGTAACAGCACTGGGGAGAATTCAGAGAGGGAGCTAACAAGAACTCTCTCGGTGGAGTGTAACAGTAATGAAAGACGATGTGTGAAAGGAAGTAAAAGTGAGAATTTTGAAGTGGAATGTAGCCTTCCTAACAGGCTGCCTGCAAGGCAGACAGGGAGAACGCCTGCTTATAGCTCTCGAGATCATTACAACACAAACCACTGACATGTGGCATTTTTTTAAGTGAATACCTTTTTCTCAGGCTGCAAGAGGAGCATGAGAAAGGGAACAGGCCTGTGTGTGCAAACCAGAGGGAAGGCCTACCAACAACATACAGATTTGCCAGAATCCATTATGTATTCAGTCAGCAGTGGCACGACATAAAGGAGATCACTCACCAAAAAACTGTTCAACCTTGAAAAAGAAATTACTTACGTATCTCCTGACTTGCGGTAGTTTTCTGGGCATTCCAAAGACAGACAGCGAAAGCCCCCCTGGATGTTAAAGCAGGTCTCATTGAAAGAGCAGTTATGGCTTTCTGCAACACACTCATCAATATCTGCCAAATGGAAAAAGGTGGGTATATTAAACATAAGCCTTTCCTCTACTTGCACGTGCCAAACGATTAAAGCATCATAGAGGTACTACAGAACATGGGGTGCAACTGAACATTATTACAGGACTGGAAGGGAAGGGCAGGAGAACAAAAAAGAAGAAAACTAACCCAAACAATAGGCAAGAACAGGAAAAGGAAGAGCAGCAGTGCCACTAAGTGGACAAGATCTAAATATCTGCTGTAACATTTACAGCATGGTATTTCCTTTTAATAGCTAAACTAACTCGGCATACCATCTCACAGTGGGAATCTTCATCTTCAGACTTACAAAAAAGTATTCTCTACTACATTCCACAGTTTATAAGATAAATTTCCTGTATATTTATTATAAGATACTGGTTTCTTCAGATTTCAAGCTGTTTACTGCTTTACCTATAATGTTGCTGGAAAGGCATTTTTTTTAAATACAAAAACTTGCTAGAACTTTTTAGATGTCCACAATCCAGTTGGGTCTCCCTGCAGTTATTGAACTCACCTTGGCAATTCCGTGCATTGGGTGCCAACCTGTAACCAGTGGAGGGGCAAGTACATTGAAAGCTCCCAGGAATATTGATACATCGAAAGGAACAGATATGCCCTCCAGTAGGTAAAGCACATTCGTCAATATCTGCAAGAAGAAAAACCACCACTTGCTATGTGTCCATGACATTCAACCAGGTGCATACATACGGTGCATACATACCCACTGCAAACTTCAAACACAATTTCATGATTCTAATTGCTGGGCAAGGAAAAGGATCATCAGATATGTGTGGTTCTAGACAATATAGGCAGTCAGGAATAAAGGGAAGTGTGAAGACAATTAAAAGAAATATAAGGGCCTGAGAGACAAAGCAATGGCTAAGAGAAAGCAATTTACATATTAGTATTTTACAAAAAGGAGGGAGGGGAATAGTTTTACCTTCCTTCTTACAAAAAGGAAATTGAGATGATGTGTTCTGCCCAAGGTCTTTCTGTCTAGTAAGGCCTAGAGACCTAAGTCCAAATTCAGAATCTTGCCCACGAGGTCACACCCACATCCTTGTATTTGAGGAGAAGCTACTCTCACATTAGTTCAGAACCAGCCACAAAAAGAGGATATATAAAATACTGCCTAAGTAATATTATATATTAAATATGTAACATATGAATGCATTTGTATCTTCACTTGTTGATGACTAGAAATTCTCTTAGTTCCTCAGAAAATAACCACATTTCTGTCAAGTTACAAAAGTATGCCAAGCTACAATTCGGTGTAATCAGCACAAGCAGGGATATTTCTAGATGAGGACAAGGGTGGGACACCTTCATTAAATACAGTTTCATAGTTCCACAGGAAAATACCAAAGAGAATCAAATGTTAAAATGAAACAATTACAGGTATCTGGAATTGATCATGTGTGTTATGGTGAGAATAAGAAATGCTCACTCATCCATCTGTGTAACAACAACACTTACCTTCACATGAAATCCCATCTATGTCACTAAGTTGAAAGCCACGGCGGCAGTAACACTGATAGGAACCATACACGTTAGCACACTCTTGACTACAGGGGCTGCTCTCACATTCATTTAAATCTGAAATGCAAAATTATATACCTGAACATCAAATTTCTCGCTGTATTCATCACTCCTACTACAGGACTAATACAGAAGTTTGGAAGACAATTTTTTTAATAAAAAGAAGATGGTATGCATGTCACTGAGTAAGCTGGAAATACAGGGCTTTGGGTGCATTGCTCTCGGCAAGGTCTGGCAGTATATGTTAATCTGCGCTGTGCTATCATTTCCCACTGTCCCTCAAGGTGTGTGACTTGGAGGGAGTCTTTAGGACCACACTTGTGTTTTTATATCTGGGTATCAGCAAGGCTGGTTTTGAAGGTCTTGAATCCGATCTAGTTGAATCACCCCTTCAAAACGCAGTAAATGCAGACCCATAGAGCTCTGCATGATCCAGACTAAGGGCAACATATTTGAACTGTGAGCTGCACTGGCTTTGATTAATCATAACGGCATGCATGTAACCAAAGACACCACACTGGGTTGGTTTCTCATGCCATTCCAGTGCAGTCTTACAGGCTAAAATCAAACAGAAATGGCTAAACAGCAATGAGCTGTATCTCACACTATATAGCCAAGGCACATGACAGTCATACCTTCACACGACCTGCCGTCAGTCGAAAGCTTGAATCCCATAGTACAAGTGCAGTAATAGGAACCAGGAGTATTTTCACATTTGTGAGCACAAAGGCGGCCTGGATAGCGTCTGCATTCATTGATATCTGCAATGATAAATATAAAGAGAGGTCTATGTATTGGCTAGCTTCACTGCAGTAGTAGTCTGGACACAAATGTGGTCGTAAAAGTTTGATTTTTAGTTTCCAGATCTAAATTTCATACTAGAGAGGGGAGGACTTGCTCAAATGACTCATTTAGAAGCAACCCAGTGTATAATTGAATTAGATCTATAAAGAAGAAAGTTGCTTTGATCTTCCAAAGGAATATTTTGCTGTAGGTGCATATAAAAATATCACAGAAAACAATTGCACACTCTCAACATCTTACCTTTTAAAAGGGTAACAGATAAAATGTTGACAATACTAATACAGCTTCCCTTGAAGTACCAGCAGTTCTTTAATATGATATTAGATATATACAAATAATACAGTAGTCAATTTTACACTCATCTGAGAGGTTAGGCAGACAGCAATAACGTTCTTTACTCAGGATCTTTTTTAAAAATGTGATGGCTGCATGTATTTAAATTGATAGGTGCAACTTACCGATACAAGTCCTGCTGATGACATCAAAAGAATAGCCAGATTTGCACTCACAACGGTAATTGCCTGGAGCATTTATACAAACATGTCCTTCTCCACAAGGCTGATTAGAGGATGAGCACTCATCCACATCTAGAAGAAGGAGAGAAGTGATCGATAAGTACACTTCTGAGCATGCAAGTTGAGAAAAGAGCAACATGTTTCTGTGTCCCCTAGTAGTCATAAAGTGTTTTGAAACAGAAAGCAAGATTTTGATCTAGCTCTCAGCTCCTACAAGAGGATCAGTCACAAATCCAAACTACTCTTACTGAAGCAGGTTATTGCTCAGGTGTCCTGTTAATGTTGATGGACATAGGAGCGAAAAGAAATCAGGAAATCAGACAACCTTTGGAGGAAATCAGGTGCAAAACTGTTTTATTATGCACACTTAATATTCATGGATCAGATCTTCAGCTGATTTAAGATGCCAGAGAGCCACAGTCAGTAGTGCCTTGATAGATAAGCCATTTACAAGAATTGAAGACACATGCAAAACATACCTTTCTTTGCAAAAGCCACCTTATTTAAAAGCCAGCTAAAGGCATATATGCCTTTCAACACTACTTGAATGGCTTCTAAGGGCATGGACCTTGTGTTATACCTCTGCACTGAGGAGATTTGAGATTACACATCATTGTTCCAATACACTAATATAGCCACAATGTCATTTTTTGGAGGATGATTATAATTTCTCCTCAGAATACAGGGTTTCATGAGTTATATGAAGGACAGAGAGTGGATGCTTGTCATTCTTCACTTGTTGGGACTGCCATGAGGGGAAGAATAGAATCAAGAATTCACTGTGGCAATGAGAAAAACTTGGGCAAAGCACAAGAAACCGGTAAACAAATGATAGATGTGATTTATTTTCTTCAAACTGTTTTTTCTTCCAAACTGTTACTTACCTACACATCTTGTTCCATCTTCATTGAGATGATAACCTCGGCCACAGCTGGGTGAGATTCGCTGGCAGGTATACGAACCATCAGTGTTAATACATATCTGTCCAGCTGGGCATGGCGTGTTGGTGCTCAGGCATTCATTGATATCTACAAGAGCACAACAAGTCAGTGTAACTATCTGCTGTCTGAAGATGTTTAAGGCAAGATGTTTTCCTGATGTAATCCTTCAGAGGTTTACATCCTGATGTAATCCTTCAGAGTTCTGCCTACGGGAGAATACAACTATTCGTGCCATTTAGCTTCACCAACATAACGCTTCCAGGGTGGAGATCAGGAGAGGTTTCTGCCTATTGTCCAGATGTCCAGTTTGAGAGGCTCAGATCCGACTGCAAAGCAGTGGAAATTGGGCACAGAACTTGTATCTGTTTAAAAGCCTCTGAAAGTCTCCCCCAAACACACAAGAAGATGATCAACAATCCTGTTCACCAGCTCAACCAGTTATGCTGGGCTCTGTGGGTTGCTGCTCACAGTGAACGAGCTATTTGGTAGTACACGCTCACGTCAGTAGTAGCTGACTCCATTTTTGCAGAGAGATAAACTACTGCTCACGGGTATTCACCACGAGTATTACCTGGTCTTACGGGAAGCTGTCCATGTAAATACATAAGAATGTGAATAGCTTATTTATGTATTCACAAGACTATGCAGCTCTCTACCATCCATCAAATATCTGTCTGTTTGTTTACAAACCGGACATCATACCGCTTTGTGACAAAGAAGCTCAGAAAATTTAATGAGACTAAGCTGTATTAGTGTGATCTGGTACGGTGTATCTAGCCAAGAAGGTAAGGAACATCAGCAAAGTCCAGCTTCACCCGAGTACTTCTCTGCCTCAGATTTTCCCAAATATTTCACTAGGATATCACCATCATTTTACACAGTGGTACTGTTAAGTGTTGAAGAGGTACTGCTTCCCAGTTGGTATGGTACGGTGTTAAGTACAGCAATCAGCTTGCAAAGTGTTGGCTGCCTGAAGATGGGGCAGGGGATGTAGTATAACATGAAACATTTCAGCCAGGCCCATCCCCGCTCACAGAGAGCACAATTTTCAAGTTACAAAGACACTGGAAAGACAGGAAAGTTACACACTTTTTCCTCAACAGCACACAGGGCAGCATTTGGTTCAGGGTGTGTATAAATCAACCTGTGACATTGTTTTGGTAAATATTTTGAGCAAATGAATTTTAGGGGATATAACTATCCCTGCTGCAAACTGATACAGTTTTACTGATGTCAGTGAGGGCAAGCTAACTAGTACGTGCCTGAGACCTGGCACTAGCTATGACAGCTACAAGTCTGCAAAGAGTTTGCTGTGCACAGGCATGGCCCCCCTTCATTTTAAAGGCTGCAATTTTGTTTTCAGTCTCAGGGCTTCCAGTGTCAGATTTCGGCACTACAGGGTACAATATGGTCAGGAGAACGACGGTTTGATGATGAGCTAGACTTGGCAGCTGCTGCTGCTCAGCCAGTTCCACGAGTCCAAGACACGCTATGCCGATGGGGGAATTCAAAGTTAAGTTGAGACTTGAAAATACTACTCAAGGGAATAACTGATAGATTTGTAGGTCACATTAGACCATTTACAGTCTGCTGGAAACCAGTAATTCTAACATATTTATATGAAGGTTATAATTCTGTTTTGTAGGAGATTTGGAAACAAGGCATTAGGCCAACAGATTGTAATTTGTCCTTAAAATAAAACTCCTCTCCGCAGTGTATTGTCATACATAGTAAGATTCTTGATAGGCTATAACTAATGGAGGACAGGTCTGGAAAGATTTACATACCTGTAAAACCACACACATTAATATCAGCAAAGTGTGTTGCAGAGGATGTCATAAATTACAGCTTTCTATACTAAGCTTTAGCTAAAACATTTTGGATAGAGGGGGACAAAATACATCACAATTGTTTTACAGATTTTGTTTCAGCTAAAATACCCAAAGACTTAAGGAAAATGTTCAAATTCAGCTAAGTACCTTAGGTAACCAAATCTCATTAAAAATAGAGATCTAGTTATTTAAGTCTTCAGTTAAATGGATTTCATCTGTAAATCTTACCTGTGGGACCAAGCCTGCTTTTAAAGGAGCAGAAAAAACGCATAGCAGAGCAATGCATAAATGCGTGAAGAATGACTCGAGAAGCTCAGAACTCACCCAGTGAAACTACAACTTATTTCATAGGCAACACTTAAGTATTCACTGAGATAAGAACACGTCTTACCAATACAGTTGCCTAGTGCATCTTGTATAAACCCATTCATGCACTGTAGTTTGGGTCGGCAACGGAAAGATCCTGGAGTATTCTGACAGATAAAATCGGGGGGGCAGTTATGAGTACCAGTCTCACATTCGTCAATATCTAGTACATCACAAAAAAAAATTGTTAGCAGGAGTTCAACAGAAGCTTTTCCTTCACATGTAAAACAAACACATAAAAAATCAGACAAGTAATCCTCAGCATACCTTCACGCAATTCAGTGCAGTGACCCAGCACCAATCTGACCAACGACCTCAAACAGTATCTCAGTAAAAACAGGTATGATAAGTTAAGGGGGTTTTGTTGTTTCATTATTAACATTATATGTAGGGAGGTATATGTGTTTATTATGCTTTACAAGTTTAGCTCTCACAACTAAATGATTCAAACCAATTATAGATCACCTGAAGCATCATGTTCAGCCGTGTTCAGTCTCGATTCAGCAGCGCACTTATACACAGGCTCAGCTTTGAAGTCAGTAAGATTTAATTGTATGTCCATGTGCAATTTTAATTTTAACCTTAGATCCAATGCAGACATTGTTAATTTCTTTCTTAAGTGAATTAATTGGCCTTGATTCTCATCCATGTTAAGGCTTGCAATATCCTTGCATTATTGTGCTTTAAAATGCACATAAACATGATTTCTCCTCACTTTAATAGTCCGTTCTGGTTCAGAATAGACAATAAATACTTGTAAATAAATGACGGTTCAGATAAAGCAGACAAAGGCTAATGAGGCTTGCTTCACAAATGTAACCCTGTCCACATAAAAGCAACTGAAATTAAATCTGCCACCTTGCAACAGGATGAGATCTCCTAAACCTATTAAAATACAGAAACGTTCTAGCAACAGGATGCCTCAGCTTTCCCATTTTTGCAGTTGACAGAACAGTAGATGCAACTGCCTATCCCTAGAGCTTTGTGAGACATAAATAATGATTGTGGAGTGTGTTTTTAAGTTTAGGATGGGTTAATACTGACTTGGGTTCAACAGGGTTCTACATGTTGCACAACTCTGTCATTTTAATTGGCATTTAAAAATCATAATGAAGATTACTCATTTTCTGTTTTAATCGCTATTAACATAACATTAATAAATAACATTATTAAAATATATTATCCAGATAAGAGGTTTCTAGCATTGATGGCATGCATAATTAACTGAACATACTCTTTTTTTTCCACCAGAGAAAGATTGTTTATACTTGCTTGCAAGCTATCTGTTGGCCTAAATCCGATGTCATTCAAATCAGCAGAAATTTTACTTCAAAGGGATCAAAGTTAGACCACGATACTTTGGAAAACATTGTATGTTCTCCAGGTTTTGCATTGGAATTTGTTCATCAGCTTTTTTTATTCAACCTATTATTCATCAATGATCAGTTCCTACAATTAAACCTTACCTAGAATTTGGGTTGAGTTAATTTACCTGGTGGAATGAAATTAATCTGTTTATAAACAATCCTAAGCTCTGGGGGGACAGACTTTCTCATAGTGGAAACCAATGCCACATCAAGTGGAGTTTGCTGCTAATTCATATCTCTATGAAGGCAGCATGCCAGGTGAAGTTCTGGATGCACTCAGCAGCACACTTTGAGCTAGATGCAACTTGAAATCAGTCTTTTCTTTAGTAAAAAAAAAAATACTACCCTTGTTTTCAAACACAGCTAGTCAAGAACAGTGCTTTTAAACTTTTTTCTTTTTTAAATCCTTAAAGATGTTGTGATTAAGAAATTAATCCCTTTGTAACAAATCTAAACCTCCTGAGGATAAAGACTTACATTTTTTAAAAGAGGCATCTACTTTAGAGTTTTCAAATTTGATCACCTGGTCACTCCATTTGCCACACTTTGTTTCACACTCTGCAGTGTGCAAAATTGATTCCTTCAGGCGAAACCAAACCATTAGATATGCTCCAGGGGCAGGACTCAGGCACTCCACTCACTAATGAGCCACCAATTCACAGGACCAGACTGGAGCTAACCAGAAGTAAACAGTAAAAAAATGTGTATAGTGTGAGTGCTGGGCCTTTAAAATCAACTGTTCCAGCCCCCAGGCCAGCTCCTACTGTGCAACACAACTGTGCAATTCAACAAGCCAGTGTCAAATCGACGTAGTTATCTCTTCTGGAAGCCTTTGTAATAGCCCACAGAGAGCCTGATCGGGTATCTACAAGGTGACAGGTGGAAAACTACTGTCCTGGAGGAACAAGCACTGTCTGTGTGTCCCTGCATAACTACAACTTACAAGTGTATTTACCAAAAGCAGAAGAGTATGACATGATGACATACTTATTTTTTCACTGGAGTATGGACGATTGCAGCTTCTCTGCACAGGACGTACCTTTGCAACGACTGTCATCCGTTAGTTCGTAACCAGTTCCACAGCTCGTGTCCCGCTGACAGCGGAAGGATCCTAATGTATTGACACAGGTCTGTCCAATCCCACAGCTGTGTGTCCCAGTGATACACTCATTAATATCTAGAATATGAAAAATTATTAAAAAAAGAAAAAAAAAGGAGAATAAATAAGAAACATGAAATCTCTGGGAAGATATGAAGTCAAAGGCTGCAGGCATACCTCCAACCAGTTGTTACTTTGAGCATCAGGATACAAAGACGGGTGTGGATTTGGCCTCACTCTCACACTCACAACACAGCTACTTACCTTGTGGTCAGAGCGTGAGCCAGTAAAGGTATTTTGGCCCTGTTGGTAACAGGACTTACGACTGCTGGTTCACTGTACTTAAGAAAGAGGAGGGAGTTGTCCTGAGTGAGAGCAAAGGGCCAACATCATCTGACTAAGGCCAGTAGCAGATGATTATA
Source organism: Microhierax caerulescens (assembly GCA_035590215.1). Lineage (NCBI taxonomy): Eukaryota > Metazoa > Chordata > Aves > Falconiformes > Falconidae > Microhierax > Microhierax caerulescens. Next base: position 14,258,368 of record JAVJGJ010000057.1, read on the forward strand.
GTGACTATATGAACAAGGCAAACTTTAAGAAATCCTTCCCTTGCTCTGCCTCCGACCAACATATGGCTTAGGGACTGCCCAAGGAACAAGTTGCAACTTTCTACTTTAGAGCTACTGGTAGACATTTCTTCCGTGATTTTTTTTCATTTTCTCTTTCAGTGCATAAGAAAATTTGGCATCCATGTGTACCAAATGTAAAAGTTCTTCCTTTCTGTATTTCACACTAGGTTAGCGTTAATCTGACCAATCATCAATACCTGTTTTAAATTCTGAAGTTTGAGAGATTCAATCTGAGCTACTTACCTAGTCTCCCTTTTCAGTCAAGGACAGAAAAAGACACTCCTGATGAGTAAAGATTTTCATCCTGGAACAGCTACACGGAACAGGCAAGATGAACCGTGCCCTGGAAATGCTCATTGCTCTGTTAGCCACAACACCTAGGCTGACTAGCTAGGAGCAAAAGACTACACTGCACATGACTGAAGTCAAGTGTGATAAGCTCTATCCCTGCCCATTTCATTTGACGTCCCTTTAGCTCTTCTTCTGGGAGAAACTTAACAGTTCTTCTCCCTTGACTATTCCCATGCCACTCACGATATCCAAAACTTTCATCCTTTCTGTCAGTTGTGTCCTTAAGCTGAGGAATCCTACTCTCTTCCATCTGCCTTATCCATTACTACCTACTAATAAAAGGGAACCAGTATTTTAATTTGGTTTTATTCGCAACAATAAATTCAAGATCTTCTGCCTCTTCTTCACTGTAAATCCTCCATCTCTTCTACTGATTCCTTCCTAACCATGTCCCCACAACTCTCACTCCAACACTTCATTAAAACCAACTTTGTATGATCTCACCTCTTTCTCCTGCTGGCACAAGCATATTATGATCTCTCCTGTTTGCATCTTTTTTTTATCTATTCTTGCTCTTTTAAAACAAGGACGTTGATAATTGAGGCAATGGTTTTATTTCTTTTACCTTCACAGTTGACACCATCTGGTTGAAGCTGATACCCAACAAAGCACGAGCAGACGTAACTGGATCCTGTGTCTCTGCACTGTTGAGAACAGGGACCACCTCCTAATTGGATATTTTAAGAAGTCTTACATAATTAAGAGGTTCTTCACCAGCACTGAAAAAAACTGTTAATTTACAGGACACTTGCTGATTTATTTAGAAAAGCAGATAACTAAACACACACATACACAAAAGAAGGAAAGGGCTAAACACTGAAATTAGCGATTATAATCACTGGATTCTTTTAGTTGTAAAAATGAATACAACAAGGAAGTAAATCAAGGAGTTGTTCATAGCCCATCATTGTTAGAAATTAAAGGGAAAATGCCGATGAGCTCAAACACCTCCTCAGGTTTTGGCTGGGAAATTAAAACTTTGTATGCTGATTACCACAAAATAAGAAAGACAAGGTGCATCACCATAAGTTAATGCAAGATTTTCACTAGCTGCATTAGGCTTTATTTTTAGCCCATCACTATTAGGACCATACTCCTGAATTACCTATACCATATGCCATTTTCCTATTCAGCAGGCAGGAAACATGAAGGGGAGAAGGAAGAGGGTATTGTGAGTGACAAAGGCTTCAAGGAACTTGAAGGAACCAAGACTTACTACTGGGGTACTAAGGACCTAGTGCAGGAGTCACAAAGGGTGTGAAAGAGAGCTGGGGTTATTCTGGCAGACAAAGAGAGAGAATACTGTAGGAAATTTACTCAACATCTGGCTCATCATCAAGAAAACTTACTTTTTTCTGATCTTATTAAAAGATAAATTTATATTAAAAACATTTAATATTCTCAAAATAGAGAAAAGTTTATAGACTTCCAAATGCTTTTTGTAAGAGTATGGATATTCTTAGTACAAATAGAACCTGTCGTCTTCCGTTTTTCAGAATGGCTAGATAGGCATTGAACAAAAGGTCTGAGATAAGCACAACTAATGTGGGCAAACTTTTAAAGTGTAATACTTTAAATTTTTCAGCGAAATAAAATATTTTTTTACAGTGCAACAAAGACTAATGAGGACAGGACCATTAAACCACCACAGAAAATTAGTTCTCTACAGAGTACTGGCAAAAACAATGACACGAGAAAGAAGCATAGTTTTGAGGTTGAGATGGACAGCTACCACCTTCTGAACCTCTGCTAATCCTGTGAGCTCCTGCTGGCCACAATAAAACCTGTTGTGGTGGTGCTGGAAGAACAGAATTAATTTTCTCATATACCATGAAGGTGCTCCAAAGCAAACTGCTGGTAGTTGCACTGCCTAGGAAAATTGAAGTTTCCTCTGGTGGAGTTCAGAAAAATCACAAGTAATTTTGACATGCCAAGTTCATCAGAAAAGACACTGTAGGCAGAAACTCTAATTTGTAATTAGTCATACCAATCCATCTCTTGCAGGCAGCCGATTAACTGACAAATCCAACAACGCATTACATAAAGAAATAATGCTAGGAAAATATGTAACACATTTTTCTGTGTCATCTCTTGTAATTAGCAGCTGAGACAAGGAGGAAAGCCAGTGCTGGCTTTGACTAGCTAATGACCTAGCAGACATTTCTATCCTCTCTAGAGTGTAATAGCTATACCACATGCAGCACAGTAAATCATCTCTCAACTGGAATATAAGTCTATTAAATTGATTTTATCCTAAATACATTACTTAGTTCTGAAATGCTTGTAGAAAATAATAAATCACAGCTGCTTTAAGTTTATAGACATGTAAATCACATGTGACAAGCAATAAATCAGAATACTTAGCAGAACAATATCCCAATAACACATTCTTCCCAGGAGGCAGAACAGCCTGACTAATGAGGACAATAGCTGCTTTCTTCCTCTTTTTCAGGTGATGCGTCTCAAAAGGAAACAAGTTTCATTTTGTATTCGGTCATCCCAAGAGGAGAACAAAAGAATGCACATATTTAATAGAGGATCCCCATGTTCCCAAGAATCCAAAGTAATCCAAGGGTTCAATGGGTAACACCTCTGAGGTACTGCCCACTAGAAGTTAAATGAAAGTGAAAATTATAGTCTAAGCTTCAGCTGGGTAAGAAGAACTGCACTATGGGAGACACTGCCTCCCTTGTATTTGAGAACTATTAAGGCATCACATGATGGCCTACTATTTCTTAGAAAGGATCTTCATTTTGTTACTTTTACCCATAACTAGCCTAGGCAAAATGTTTTGGCTAATCTCTAAATCTAAATTTGCTTCACTTTTACTGCAGGCAACCACAAGAGAGCTAGCTAACAGGACTAGTCACCTGGCTTACCTCTGCAGCCATCATGCAGATAAGGATCTTCTTGGTCTAGTTCCTCCTTTGAAATTTCAACTGAAAAGAGGAGATATAGGCATCAGAGGAGAAAGCACTTTTCTTCTCACAGTAAAAAGCTGCCTGCTTGAGATGGGACTCAGACCAGGGTTTTGGATAAACCAGGACAAAATTAAAAAGTGTTATTTACATATTTTACAGCTATTTCATACTTAAATTTAACATTCAAATGCATGTGGCCGCGGGGCATTTTCCATTAGACTGATTCAATACGCAAGTCACGCTGTGATCATAGATTACATATGGACCAACATTTTCAACTGCAGGCTCTTAACACTAGGCTCTTAACCAGAGCTTAACCTCATTTTCATAAGACATGTTGTTGAGGCATGCTTGGCTTCCACTAACTTTATAGTAGCTTGGGGTACTCACTGTTTTAATGAAAATCAGAATAACCTCAGTTATTTATTTAGACTTCATTCCAAAAAAAACTCCACACCCAACTTCTGGGTACCTACTCATGGCATTCTTTCAAATGCACTTCACATACCTTAACTCATTTGATCAGCAGCTTCTTGTCCCGAGAGCTTTTTCTCCACACAGAGAACATAAAAGGGCTGGACACATCCACTGCCTGACCCCACTGCTTGCCCAAAGGGCTAGCTAATGGCCTTCCTCCAACCCTGCCACGCTGAGTGCAGGGGAAACGGTAGGTTGACAGTGAGATGTGTAAAAACACAGTGAGATGTGTAAAAACACAGTCTCGGAATACTCTGGTTATTGAACAGGAAGCTTAGCTGCATTTCGGTGATTGTCCATAAGCCTTTCCAACCAGCAGTCACTTACAAGCAAATAAAACATCACATACGTGAAAGCAAGATTTTGTGCAGTGGCACAAGGCTGGGTTGGTACACTGGGTCCTCCAGCCACAGGGGTACATTTTGGTCACACAGAAGCTAATGAAATCAGTTTGCCCAAGTCTAGTCTGATTTTGTAGAGGTCTCTGGGGACACTCTACCAGAAATTACATGACTAAGAAAGTGTCCTACAGGGAATCATCTTGCCTCACCCCCTGCAGCAGAATGCCTTGCGTATGCCCTGCTTGCATAACACAAACACGAGGTGCTAGTCCAAGAAGCTGCCTTACAAAATGGAGACTGATTTCCCCTTCATGACTAACAGAAGTCTATTCATGTTGCTTGCTCTGCTTTTCAACAGGCAATTTTTATTGCTGATAGGGAAATCTGTCAACCACCTGCTTGTCTCTTAGTTTAATGATGAGAACATTGTCCTGCCCAGCTTGACACGGACCCATCTTTGCAATGCATAATGCTGTTTATGTGTGCCATAATAACCATACTAACCATACACATAATGGTTATTTGTGTGCCACTTGCTCACAAGGGCAGATGGGGAAATGCTGTACACTGTGCTCACAATTCTGGATTTTCAGGTGCTGATACATTTCTCACATCATGCAGGTACACTGAGTCTGCAAATTTTTTGTCATTAGCACAGTGGTCTAAGTAAAAGGTGTGTACCAGTCCAGTCAGTGCAACCAGTGCTAATGGACAGGGGGACTCCCCTGCTAAGACACAAAGGAATCAGCAGGGCATTTCTAAATGTTACTCGATAAGGGTGTACACTGACATAAACCAGGTTTGAAAGACCTGAAGCAAGTCTGACAACACACTGGCTCAAGCTGTTATGGTGGGGGTTGAGTTTAAGTGATTGATGAGGATGACATCTCCCAAAATCTGTCACTGGTCTCCAAAAATCTGATCTCCAAGCCAGACTGTGTGTTTTCAGTGATCAACTGCCCATGAAGGAGGCAACACTACACAGCAGGACTCCTCTCAGGTCTGCCTGCTAAGTGAAAAAGGCAAAAAAGCCACCACCCAGGTCTGTAAGGGTCAGTATGTCCACACTCATTCTCTTCAGCTCTGTGGACTAGGTATGGAGAAGGGTATCAGGAGCTGCTGCCATCTAGCTGCCCCTTTCTTTCGATAATATTGAAAGAAATAAAGATACCACGCTTCCTAGAAATGTTCATTCTCCCAGACAGTCCAGGCATTTCAAACGTCCTCAGTTTGTGAGCATTTGCCTCTCACACAAAAGGCAATATCTGAATTCTGCCAAGCTGGAAAAGGCCATCTGGCTTTTAAATCCAATTAAAAGAATTGGTTGTTGATTTTCTGTTTAATTAAGAATGTGGGCAAAATGCTATTAAAATAATTACATTTTAATTGTTATGTTTATTTATAGATATTTTGATATTAAAATAAGCTATTAAAATTAATAGCTTATACTCAGTTTCTAAGATAAGACCATTAGTGGCCAAAATAATCTGTCTGTTAAGTTCTGACACCATGAACTGAGTGACCACTTTCCAGCTCTTTTAGCCTCCTGTGGTATGCATGTTTCAGCTATCATTAGCCACAAAAATGAGCTCCAAAACATACATTATGTTTGAATTATGTTATGTATGAATTACTCAGAGGAGATTTCAAATTAGAAGAATTCCAACAGCAACAACACAAAGTACAAGCACTTCTTGTATCCCATATCATTTTGTGTATCACTTTTATAACTTGCACCATAGAATACCTTGCTCCTTTTTAGGAGCATCATCGCTGATGGACATATCAAGGCCTTCTTGACCCTTCACACAGCAAGCTCTGAAGACAATTCCACACTGGTATCCTATCTTCGGGTTGGGCTCACAACTCTGTCCTTGAATTTGGGCAGCCTTTCCCAGCAAGCAACAGTAACAACATGTCTGTTAAAGAAAAAAAAATAAGTCAGATCCTAGCCCTGAACAAATCAATGCAAATGTCAGCAGTCAAAAGTGTTATCTCACCTTGGCAGACTGATGGAAAACTTTCTGTGAACTCTTTAAGAACTCCTGGTATACTTCAGCTCAGACATTTTAATCTGTAGTTGAGTTCAGTGAGCTCTGCATCTGGCCTACATAGAGCCCAGCACAAAACCTGCATCCAGTTCTCGCAGATATTGCGTACGTGTGAATGTGTGTGCACAGTGAAGTGGAGGCCCAGAATGGTCCACACATGTATATGAAATTTCACTGCTCCCTGCCTGCATAGCCCAGTTTCAAACACCAGAAAACAGAGGAGTTTTTAACACCTCTGCTTCCCCTTTGTGTTCAGGTCAATTAAAATGGGACACAATCAATGAATGCATAACTCAGTTTATAATTAAACTGCATACTCAACTTCCCAGCAAAAAGATATCCCTGTCTGAGCTAACAAACAAGCCAGAAAACATGATTCTTCCAAGGGTAGTGTTAACAGGTCATAAAGAGAAACTATTCTGCTCTGAAAAACAGATTACATAGTCAAACATTATTAAAAAGCATCACAGTCCTGACATGGCTTCCAGCAACAAAACATGACCTGCCTCTTCCAGACCTGCTGAACTATGGCCTGGGAACACCCCACAGAAGTGAACACAGGTCAAGTCAACTCCATGGTTTCCTTCAGTTTTACATGGAGGGGACACTGCTCATTTATTCAGTTCTCCTCCTCGCTGTTAGAAAGCAGTGAAGATGTTTGGTTGTATGGAATTGGTGTCTGCCAACTGCTGGTGTCACGTAAAAGCAGACTTAAGCTTTTATTGTTAATTTTATTATTCATTCAGACACTTTTTTGCTTGAAGAAGATAGCCTGTGCCATTAAACAGAGCAGATGGAACATGAAATAACTAAACATTGAACTAAATTCCTGTAATTTGGTGTTTTAAGCACCATGCCTATTGAAAAGAAAGCAACTATTAAATTTCTTTCATTATTCTGAGATGTATACCCTTGCCTGTATTCTAAGTTTCCCCTTATAAGCTATTATATATGTTTCTCTCTGTACTGCTGTGAATTTTAAATCTGCAGTTTTAAAATGTAGAGCAGTGTGAAAGTAAAATAATAAAATCCTTTTTCCTGTTTCTTCAATTTTATTTTTTTTTTTACTTTATATCAGTTTGAAGTATGTAAGCATGCTTTGTACTTTGTCTTAAAATGCACAACTGAATCGTTTCCCTGCTGCAGAAAGCTGTACGGCAGGAGCTCTCCCCTCCTGGCCACTGCTGGGGTCTTGTTTTCATGCCCACCGTAACATTAAGATACATGTTTTCCCTTATCAACTACTGTTTGGTGGGATGGTTCCTCACTACTTTTCTTACTTGGTTCTTGCAATACATCCACTCAGTAGTGGATGCTCTGGTCTCATCACTATTACATCTGGGATATTTACATCTTTTCTGGCTTTTCTGGATCACTTTAGAAACAGATACTTGATTGCTTTCAAGAACTGCAACATTTCTGAATATTTATTTTCCCGAGACATCCTTCTCAAAGATTTTAACATCTGTCTATAGTTTCATTAGATTTCCAATTTTCGCAATCATAAATTAGAAGACAGAAATAAAAATTGAGCTGAAGACTCATTGTTGGACTTAAGCTTGCATATTTTTGACATCCAAGTATTATTCAAGTTACTGAATACAGAAGATACCTTGCCAAATTTTGACATTCTATACTTCTGGATATCCTCACTGGCTTCTACTGTTAGGCATATGAATTGACTCAATGTATTTCTTCATCTTGTCACACAACGCTCAAATTGGGGGTTACAGAGTTTCTCTGCATTTTTTTGTAAAGACTGATCATTAATCTTGCCATTCTTGACATGACGAATAACTTTACATTCTTTAATTCTTCCAGGTTGAGCCACCACTTGAAAGATCTCCATCTCCAGCTAATATAAATATTCAAGTAGAGAGTTTGTTAAATCTTGCAATGTCTGTAAGAAACTATATCTTCATTTAACATAATTTTATGCACTGAACCATTTGTTCCAACCTATATTTATTCTAACCAGCATGATGCATCTTGATTAACATCTTGATAATGATAATAACTTATGTTGCTATATCACAGCCAAAATGGTCTAGAGATGGAAAGTGTCAAGTGTTTTCTTAACTGATGTTTATGGTAACTGGGTTTTAATATGAACCCTAGATGATTCTGCACTGGCTAACTGCCTAAAGGCTAACATTTCCTATTCAACTAAAGAAAAAAGATGGAGAAGCTGATGAATAGCCTTGTGCCCAGAGCACACCCAGGACTCTGTAGACGTGCATATGTCTCCACACATTTCACCTGTGAACTTGCAAAGTCACCTCTTCTTTCAGTTCCCCCACTGTGGAATGCTACTCAGCAGTGATAAAGCTAGTTTAACTCGTCATGGTCATGGAGCACTCTGCTATTCTGAGACACAAAGCACGATGTCATTGTAACGATCGCTGTCCTGGTAGGATTAATCTCAACATCTCCTTTTCCACTCTCACTGTTTCAGGGTTGTTAACCTATTCTGAAAGTTTGGATCCTTGAATCCATGAATATATATTATCCATGAATCCTTGATATATTATCCTTGTCAATATATCAATAATCAATAATATATATTGATCAATAATATATATTGATATTATCCAATATATATATATATATATATATTAGTCCTGCGTGCAGTCTAGACTCCCTGCCAGTTGTTCTTGATGTGTTTGCAGCCCTTTTCACCAGGTTGCCAAGTGCCCCGAGGCATGCTGCTATGGCCCTTTGGCCAGAACCATCGCTGCCTTCACGGACAGTACAACCTATATTACATACTTTCCTGTAAGTGTGCATTACACACTTACTGCCTGTAAGCCTTTGCTACTTAGTGATTCCAATAATAATCTGAAACATTTCTGTCTTTTGCTTCTCCCCTGTTATTAACAAAAGCTCATGCAGCTTCAAAGCCATGCCTTTATCTTCGTGTTTGGATAGGAAGCTGTGTCCTACTTGAAGTCCTCTGATCCCTGGACCGCTCTTACAGCTTGCCTTTTCACAGAAAGGAATAAAGATGGAAGGCAAAAGGAATTAAATAGTTACATGTGAGAAATTTGAAGATTTATTTTTGGTGTGATTAGGAAGCACCTGATATTACTTTCATCATTAAGCTCTCTCAATCAGTTAAAATTTATAATTGTTCTTTATTATTTATATCGCCATTTCAGTTACCAGACCTGGAAGGGTGAACCATGTATTAAGACTGCTTTTGTCTCTCTTTCCACAAGAGGTCTCTCACTTGCTTAAATCCAGACTAACTAGTAGATGCTATGGAAAACACTGAAAAAAATACAAGTAACGGTGCAATTTTTGAGAACTTTTGAAGATTCAAACAAAACAAAACAAAAAAATGCTCAACATCCAAAGCAATAAAACTTTTGTGCTTGCCTAAGATACACAACAAAGTATTCTTGTCAAAACTGGAGAAAAGGCAGTATCTTGATCTTTGGAAAAAGAAAGTCCTATGACAAATTTTTGGGAAAATGTCCAAGCACCTTAAAGAAGGTCAAATTTCTACAAGCTTCTCTCTTTCTGCAGGGCTGTTGTGGTAGAAACTTTCAGAAAACCATTTCTACATCTCCTGTATCAGCAACAAATCTGGAAAGGGATCACTGTCTTTTGATGAAGATTTTAAAGATTAGCAATTAATTTTGCATCCTTTTTTTCAGGGCAAGAAAAGGTATGCTTCCAAAAAATTGGAGTAAAATGATGCCCATCATTACCTATGTCTACCGCCTTTAAGTATGAAAGCTGAGGCAAGTGTTTTCAAAATATGGTCTTTTTATCTTCTTTCCAATCGCAAGTTTTGGATTCAAAAGAAAGATTAGCTGCCTCATTTGCTGCAAAGTGCTGCGATTAATCCTCCTAATTGAATTACTACATTACTAAATCGCTCTTTCTGCTTCCTTGAGGGAGACAAAGAAGATCCAAAAGATTTCCTATGCTACGCTAAACAAAAATGGACCAACTCGGGCAAAATGAGATTCAAATGAGACATGTTTACCGTGAATGTAAAAGTTTGTTTACCAGAGCATGGCACAATTGCCAGATACATTGTATGTCTCAAGGTCATCAGATTTAAAACATACTCAACAAAAGAAACTATGAATTGTTCACTGATACCAGATCATGAAGCGCCTGTGTCCATCATGGATCGAAGAGATTACCTGTGAAAATACTCCTACACTCACCTCAGTACAGTTATTAAGTGTAGGATATTCCTATATTCCTGGGGGGAGGGCAGAACATAGCTCATAAAGATTAAGTAACACTGATTGTGTTTGTACCAGTAAATTAAACAGGGACAGCATATGGGCGCAGGCATTGTCCCACACTCGTGCGTAACATTTAAATATTAGCAAGCTCTAATGGCCACTAACATCCTCCCAGACAATGCTGGAGCATATTTTGGTGTTAGCACAGGCCAGGGAGCATTCCCAACAGCCCCCATGCACTGTGTTTTACAAGGGAAAGACATCACTCACATGACATGAGCTGTGCTGAGATATTTATTCTCAGGGCCAGAGATCAAGGCCTAATCCATTTTGTTTAGAAATACAGATGTCACCATGAAAACTTGCCATCTTTAATGAAGTCTGGCTATTTAAAAAAACCCACCATCATTAACTGTTCTTCCTCATGCTGACAAGCCCACATAGGGAAACATCAGTCAATTGATGGGAAACGGGGTTTCCTTAAACAGTTTCATTCTGGTTTAGAGTTGTCCCATGGCAGGTGTTTTAAAATAGTGTTGCTGTTACAAACTATCTCTGGTAGCAAGCACTTGAATCTGCACAGCACTCGCCATCACAGTCCTTGTTCATCTGTTCACAGCCCTTCAAAGCACTGACACAGAGGGCTAAATATTTTTTCATGCCACATTCAGATTGAGGTGGACAGGTTTCCTAATGGAAAAAGCTTCAGAGGTATCTCCATGCTAGGAGCAAGGCATACCCTGGACGTGGCCAATAGGTGACGTATGTCCCCTCTGGGGGACACACTCCACTGTGGGACAAAATCACGCTGCACTTGCAGACAAGTTTATGACAACCCAACAACACTGGCCTCATCAGCATGTGTTACCTTTCTTCTGCTCACAGCAAGAACGTGGATTACTTCACAGCCCTGGTACCAGCAGCACCCTACTGCCAGGAACATGATCAAGTCAGCATTTTTAAGAGGTAGAACTTGTAAGTGAGAACTTGTGAGAGACAATGTCTGCATTGTCTGCCATTTTCTGTTATATAGACTTTTTTAACTGTATGAACCAAAACATTCAGCTTTGAGCTGTGGGAAGAATTACAATCACCCTCATCTATTTTCACCACCACTGGAAGAAATGTGCTAACGGGTCAGAGCTGTTCATGACTGGGTCATTGTCAAGGTCACGATCTTACTGGTGGAACTTTCTTCCAAAAACACTGCACAGCGGTATGGATATGCTCCCTTTCAGGAAATGAGGGACAAAATAATAAAGGTGGAGGGCAGGGCACAGATTAACTAAAGATGCCAACGATAGGAATCTTTCATCTAACATGAAATGCTATTATCACAAGCTTACAGATGTCTTCAACTGTAAATCAAAGTCATGTTAAGTATGGACACATACACCAGCAGGAATTATAAGTATACTGAGAGGATTAACTTCAGTCCTACCCCTTTGAACCACCAATACTGAAAACCACCGAGTTTGACCGTAGGCCATGAAGTTCTAATGAAAGCTAAAGTCTGAAACGTGTCTCACCCATCCCTTCCTACCGTGTTGATGTCTTCTCTTCATGCAAAAGTAGTTTCCTAGTCAATTACCCATTCAAGACTTCCCACTCCTTTGCATCCTACCCTCCGCCTCTGCTAAAACACGATGAGACAGCCTGCTTCACTCAGCCAGAAACTGTTTCTCCCAAAGAAGCACAAAGAGGACAGCCTCAACGGAGACACGAGGTGTAAGTAGGAAAAAACTATTTATGCACACCAAACTGAGTACAGTGACCTTCAGGGTCAACCCTTAATACCAATCTAGACAGTCAATACAATTTCTTAAAGATGAACAGGAGCAGCTCTGATGTCCTACCTTAAAGTACTCAGCTTCACAGGTGGAATTTTCACCGATATGTGAAAAGCACTCCTCGCGCACATTGGCAAATTCAATCCCGTCTGAACAGTACTGCTTCTCCAGCTGGCTGCGGCAGCACTGCACCTGCGTCATGCTGACAAAAGGATGGAAGCCATGGGAGAAGAATGTCACATATAGGTCAAGAACAGGTAAAGCGAGTTTTAACAACTAGCACTTTCACTAGTCTCACGGAAAGAGGCTCCTGTGGGCACACGTTTTAGTTACAAAGTAGAAGGATTCCCTAGGAGTAGGCAGAATGTTTAGAAGACACGTTTAATACAATTTAACTGCCTGCCTACCTTGCAGTCTGTCCTAACAATTTTTTTTAATCAAATGGGTAACTTCAACCACATTTGCCATGGGGATCAAGGCCTCCAGGACTTGCACAACTGGACTTTTTTTTTTTTTTTTCACTCCAGGACTTTTATGACAACCGGTAGCTGAACAGAGGATGTGAGAACCAAACCAGTGCTCTGACTGAAAGAAGGGAAAAGCCAGGCGCTGGGTGTTGTGAGAGCCTGCAACCCCACGGCCAACCTACTGCTGGACCTGCTGCCTCTTGCTCAAACAAACAGGTATGGCATGCTGAAGGAAGCTCTGTGGGACGATTAGAAGTGAAAATACCAAGGAAAGTCATAGCGAGAACCAGAGTGTATAGCAAGCAAAAGGCAAAGACAGACAAGGGAGAGAAGAGCATTACAGGGCAGGAAGATGTGGAGAGGAGACAGGACAAAAGTCTGCAGGAAACTTGGCGTTGGCAGTTCCACTGCTCATAAAATCATTCTATTTAATCTCGGTTTCAGGGAATAAATTGAAAATTCCTTCCTGTGGAAAAAAAATATCTGTGTGAGGAGGTTTTAAACTCTACTCCTGTTGTTACTGCCACTTGAATGCAAAGTCCATTGAAGGAGGTACCTTCTCTCTTTACACTCTGTTTTCCTGCGTAACTGCTTAGTTTGGTAGTGTTTTAAGTGGAGCTTGCAGTTTAAAGATCTTCCACCACTACCTCCTGTAACAGACACTGGGAAACAGAAAAAAATTGAAGAGACGTAACAAATCAGATTACACATACAAGGATATAAACATATCCATGTGTTTTGTGATAACCCAATTTCACTAGGAATAACATTAACTGGGTTGCTAGGGGGAAAAGAAACTATCCCAAAGGCAATCCAAGCTGATAAATTCTATTTATAGTACAACAGGGACACCTAAAAGGCATGCCATGGTATATTAAAGCTCTGTAAGAAATGCACAGAAAAACTTTATAAATTCACTTTTATACTCATCAGCTTACAGACCAGCAACACAGAATGCATTCTCTTTGCTGTTAAGAGTATTCACCTTCTTTTTTTGCCCCTCAACTTTAGGTATTAGAACCGATGAGTAAAATCTTTTCAAGGGTTACCTAGAAACACATGCAATTATGCAAAGATATTCAGCATACCAATACCCTTTACTCTTAAAAATCCTTTATCTACACCATTGGAAATTTTGCAAGTATAAGGAAGAGAGGTGGGTTAGTTGCACCACTGAGCTACAGGGTTCTCCTACTGTCATCTGAGATAAGTGGATTCCCATATATCACATCTGGAGGAGCTTCCCTGCTCTCCATGACCACAGCATGAGCTTTCAGCTCCCAGGCAGCATGAGGGACTCCCTCGCTCTAAAACCAGGCCCTCCAGTCCAGCCCACCAAAAGCAGGGGCACGTGGGTACTGGGTTCAGCTGCTGTAACTCCGTGCATAATGGTGAGGTGAGACTGTCGAGCTACATTCCTGAAGATTCTTGATTCTTATTTATTGGATTTTGTAATGGTCTGACTGTGCAGTTCTCACTTGGACAAAAAACAGCTATGAGATTTCAATGCATAGGAACAAAAAACAGGATAAGTTCATGAACAAATTACTCAAAAATAGACTCTAAAGTCATAGCAAGAAGTTAAGCCCAGGACAGTAACTTTATTTGGCAGAATATCTGAAGTTTTTTTATATTTGATTTAGTTCCATTTGGAAGAATATGTAGCTTTTTTGTTGCTGAAATTCCCTCTGAAACAGAATTTCCATTCCCGGCCCAGCTCTGGGGTGGTCTGACTGTCAGGACTTTGGAAGCCTGTGAAACCTGAACTTCAAGCCCAAGAGTGTGGGAGCTGAGACTTTCCAGCTCCTTTAGTCTTCCAAGTCCTGTTAAGAAGCTAGATATATTAGCCATAGACCAACAAACAAACAAACAGCAGCAGTCTTTCAGTAGATCTGTTTGATTTCCAGTGTGGCTTTTTTTTTTTTTTTTTTTTTCTCCCCCAAATACAAGTCATCTCTTTGAAATCTTTGACAAACTGGCAATTTCAACCAAAACAAAAAAGTTTCTTAAAATGTTTCCCACAGCTGCATTCACAAGTCATGTGGCCCACCGAACTGTAATAAGGAATTAAACATCAACTGAATACTAGATTAAAATACCATTTGTTCATTCTCAGAACAACAACAATAAAATCACACTTCATTGCCCAAATCCTACAGTGAAGTTGCATTGGTAGCAAATATTGCTTGAGACTGTAAATGCTTGTGTGGCTGTAACAGAGGTAGAAAACCTTGAGAGATGGCAGAGAAAAATGCTAGAAAAATCTGCACAGTGCTGGTCTTCCAGCTGCAACTCAGCCTGCCCAGCTGACCACCCCTTCCCTTGCACACCAGCCCACGTGCTGATGGCCACCAGAGCATACCACCACAAACCCTTCAGACTCCAATACTTCTGAGGCAAAGAATCCCTCTCCCTGTCTTTGCTAAATTACGGGTGTCTCCCAGGCTTAGATCCTCATATAATACAAAAGCAGTTCCTGCTTCTCAGTGCAGTAAAGGAGTCACCCCCACTGGCTAACAGGACATCGAGATTTGTCTCTGTGTAAAACCTTTCAACTCTTCCTGTGTAGCACTCCTATTAAATTCATGTCCACAGACAGCTGACAATATTGATCTCTATAAAACCCGAGAAAGTATAAAAGTACTTTCCTGTGGTTTTTTTTTAATTATTCCTAATTAAAAAAGTCAAAGGCTACTTCCTCCATATCTGCCATATTCTGATTTTCAGTTAATACAGTCCAACAGGACTTTACTGAAATAGTTATGTATTTACAATATGGTTGAACTCTTAAAACACTAAATATCACATCTCTAGGAGCACGAGGCCTCATAACCGACATTCACTCAGGATATGTCAGGTAAAATCATGCGTCTCTGAAAGATGAGTTTTATTCATGGCTCACTAGTGAACAGGAATCACTCAGACATTTTTTTTTAAAAAAAACATTATTCCTTGCTGCAGATGCTGATCTATAATTAAAGTTATTTCATTACCAAGTAATTTCATTATAAATCAAGTTAAGAAATCATGTTTTATGTTCTCACTTTTACTTCCTGTTAAAATTTAACAAATGCTTCTGATCTTCATGAAATAAATTTCCAGCTGAAGATCTACATGCCCATCTACCACCACAATCCATTCACACTTCTTATTCTTTTTCCCCAGAGGATGCACTCCTAAACCAGCACAGATTTCATAATCACCTCTTCTTCTTTTCATTTCTTTCCATAAAGGCATTAAATTTTACTTGGCTCTGAAAACAATGTCTTTGTTGTCAATCTAATTTCATTAACCTTTGCCTCTCTCCTACTTACTAGCCCATCTTCAAACTACAGCAGTGCTATTCATGTGCACAGTGGAAAGTCTTGGACAAAAAAGTTTTTAAAAAAAGAAAAGGGAATGATTCCACTTCAGAATTATTTTGCAAAAACAAGCTGGGTCTTCCACCCTTAGACTTTTCAGTTTGCAGTTTAATGTGCTACAGAAATAAACTTAGAAAATTAAGAGCAAGAGCTCTAGTATTATGACACTGTATGACAAATGAAAATAATAAAGAGCACCTCCACAATGAAAATATATATATTTGATCATGAAATTAGCAAAGGACTCAAGTAAATGATTCAACAAACCTCAAAATTAACCAGCTGCAATCCATAAACAACCTTTGTAGGTTACATAACAAAAGTTACCTTGAAGGAGAAGGGTAAAATTACATCAATATCATATAATATGTAGAGAAACAATACCGATAACCTTGTGGCAGAGGAGGATTGAGTTTGACATTATTCACAAAGTGAAGTGAACACTTATCCTAAATGACTGGCAATAAGCCCCTGGCAACATAGCAGACTGTTCTATCCCTCCAACTGTGAAGCCAAAAATCTTGGTGATGGCGTGGCACACTTAGCAGGCTACAGAGAAGAGATAATAATTAAGACAGACAAGTTATCCAAAAATTCCTTTTAAAGACCTTTTTCCAGCATAAAATCGCCACAATTCTGATGTCCAAAATCTCAGGCTCTTTCAGACTTACAATGGCATAAATCACTAAACATCTATCAACAGATGTGCATCTGGTGCCTATTGCTCCAAACACTCTTCTTGCCTTATCACTTCCTCGTGTTCCCATCTGAGTCTGCATCCAAGTGCTGCCACTTGTCTCTGCTTGGGAACACACATCACTTTTTTGTTCTGTTTTTGCACAGTGCCTAGCAGAGTGTTCTGTAGCTTCTTCTTTCATGCATTCTTGCAACACTAATAATAAATCATGTTATTCCCAGTGTAACTCCAAAAAGACTTTACACAGTGCTGAAGGCATGCGATTCTCATGTGGAGACATGCTGTTTCTGATCAAGGAGCTAAGTTCACTTGCTAAGGGCTCTGGGAAGGGGAAACTCTTCATTATGAAAGAAAGAAGATTTATTGGGTGGGTTGAGTTCCAAAAATAAATGGCAGCTCTTTCCAGCTGCTGTGAGTTTAACCATATCACAAGAAAATGGATGAATGGGCAAAAGGCTGCTGTTACGACAGCCAAAGATATTATTAAAACTCAACACTCATATTTACTTGAGTCATGAAGACACAGCAATGAGGCATACTCATTTCTGGGACAAGCAACCACAGTAACTGATTGCAGACATGACTGGATGTTGAGCCCAGAGCCTTGTTTCAACTTAAATGCAGCTGAGTAACAGCAGCCAGATGGATCAGATGAATTCTTGTGAACTTCAGGCAGGGGCTGCCTCACCTGAGGTGTACGAGAAGAAAGCGAACACAACTGCAGTTTGAACTGTACCATATTCAGCAAGTGTCACTCACTCAGATGGCAAGTCCCTCAAAACCCACAAAAGACTTTGGGGGAAGGATCCTAAAAAGATACTAAACCCCAGAACTGTCAGCTTGTTTTTAGGATGCACAGCAGGTATGAGAATGTCAGCGCTTGCATGGAAACCCTTCTTGGTTACTATGGATGTGCTTTAAAAACGGTTGGGAAAAGGTCAAGGGGGTGCAATTCTAATTCAGTAAGGCAGCTTGTTCTACACATGAACAAAAGAAAAGCAAAAGAAATCCAGCAGTGGGCTTTCTTTAAGGGAAGGACTGAATCTTACATGCCATTAGGTTATTACTATTCTAAGCAGAGGATTCAAAGCCAGCATGTGAGTTTTGTGAAGTGCTGGGGTACATACTGACATCCAACCTGTTCTGTGTTGCATAGTCTTTGCAAAGTAACTGCACAACATCATTTTTATTTCAGTAACTTCATCCAATCTGCTCACTTCACAATGTATTTTTCCCTTCATCTGCTAACCTTGCAAACCCGTTCTCAAATATGCAGAGCAAACAGCTCCAACTGGCATGAAGTAATATGTGCTTGTACACCCAAGAGGCCGTGGTTTTTTACGGCACTCTGATCTACACTGTCCAACACTGTGCAGCACTAGACAGTTAAAAGAGCCCAGCTGGGGTTTAAGCAACCACATAAACAATACATTATCGCTCTCAATGCATGTAGGTGTCTACATAGGAAGCAAGGTTTTGTGAGAATCTGTGACCAATGAAGCATCCTGTGCCATATTCTCACCTGCCCAGACCTCAGCAAGTGCAGTGAACCTGGTTTTGCTCACATCTCTGTGCAGTAGGAATACATGTACAAAATCAGTGTCATTACCCTCACGTGCTTGCAAAGGGAATTATGCTCTCTCACTGTTCATTCTGGATCCAGTTACGCCAGCAATTAGGAGCAGAATTTGGCCCTTTCGTGTCTGAAATGGGACCATAAAGTGATTTTTCTGTACCTCTC
This sequence comes from Microhierax caerulescens, assembly GCA_035590215.1. Taxonomy (NCBI): domain Eukaryota; kingdom Metazoa; phylum Chordata; class Aves; order Falconiformes; family Falconidae; genus Microhierax; species Microhierax caerulescens. The sequence goes on from JAVJGJ010000057.1 coordinate 14,276,831, forward strand.
ATATATATGCCAGTTTGCAATCATAACAGGACTCAAACCTGTTAAAAGTTAAAGCCATTAAAATAAGTAGTCAAAGGTGTCAATTTTATTTAGTCATTTTTACAGTGAAGCCAGGCTTCAGGGGGAGCTGTTTATTTATCATACGGTCACGATCAAATGCAACTGAACTGCATTTATCCACTTCTTTGTCAGTAAGCCCTCAACGCCTCTCACAGAATATGTACCTTTGCCCATTTCTGATTTACCATTACATCACTCTAATTTTCTTAATTGCATATCAGTTATGCACAAAAACTAGATGAAGCATTAGTAAGCTTTTTTCAGTTCCTACAAAGTCCTAAAGACTCTCCAAACCGGCAACCTTTAAAAGAATAAATTACATTTACAGAATTGCAACTCACGTTAATCAAATGATCATTAGATCATCAAGATTCTTATTGAAAGATTGTTCAATAAACTTGGTTTCCTGGGGTTTTTTCTGCCTCTGTTTTGTCTGTAACTCTTCTGACTCTTCAAGTATTTCCTAAATTGGGATTTATGTCCTATCTGTCAATTCTTCTGCATAAGAGACTGCCTTCAATGCCAATATAAATGCAAAAGTCAGAAAATATGGACGGGGTTGCCTGCAAGACACATTCTTTCCATAATAAATATCAATCCAACACTTCTACAATTACCAAGGTTAAATCTTGCAATTCATTTGAATAGAAGGAAGCAATGTAATATGTTTTAAATACAAAGTCCTCTGTGAAACTGCCCCTCAAACTACCAATCACAAGTTGTTAGCTCCACATATTAAATGTATCTAGTGCATTTAACAATAAAAATAACGCAAACTATCATTCACATAAAAAATACAAATGCCCCAACCATATCAAAGATTCAGTATAACCAAAATATTACTGTGCAAATAACTTTAACTTCATTATTTCATTTGATAGATTATCTAATAGAAATTAGTAGCCTCTTAAATGTCAGTAGAAATAAGAAAACTATTTATTAACTAAAGTTACTATTTTCTATAGTCAAATACATTTGACAGAAGTTGGGACACTACAATCTCCTTGACTTAAAGTTTAAGCTCCCACACACAGCAATTCAACGGACTACCGGACAATTACCTGTGTGGCACCACGCAGGAGAAGCAGTTTTAAAAGGCTATCTTATATACATACACATGTACATATACAAGCCATAGATTATTCATGTACAGGATCTATTGTGTATCTTTATCAACTTCTGCTGGAGAATTTGGACCATCCCTGAGAAATTTTCACAATCAGTCTAAACTGAATAACCTTTGCTGACATTAGTGGAGCCACACTGAGATGTATTGACTGTAGGCAGAGTCCAAGCCCTGTGAGTAGAGCACAGTGGAGAAACTTTTAAAGGACAGAACATTGCAAACAGATTAGAGCTGGCTGCCTCTACACTAGACTGACAGCAAAAATTTAAAGGACTTAATGAAGAAAAGTAGGTACTCCCCAAGGCTAGTTGTGGATTTGAAAAACTTATTTAAAACCTGGGTGCTTCATCTTCTAAACCATCTTTCATACCTGCCATTCCCATGGTTTTACATGGAAACACAAACCATACTTTTATATACAATAGGTAAGTATGTACCTGCATTCTCTGGAGTCGGATATCAATGGTAGAGAAGTACATATTCTGTTCTTATTTGCCCATTCAATACCCTTCTCACAGCATTCTTCCATTGAAAGATCTGCAGAAATGAAAAAAGAAAGAACACAACAATATATTTAATACAAGCTTAGTAGATAGTATTGCATCTGCCAGTTATAAAACAAAACAAAAGTGAGTCAGTTTGTTTTCCTCTCGCTAATCTACACACAGAATAGTGCACCCATGGTCAAACGAAGCATCTGTTAGCACCTTGCAATAAGCCTGAGTGCTGGAGGCATTCTGTCCTCAGCCAAGCAAAGTGCAGTTTCCCTTAACCTTCCACATAAAGACACAGCCTAGGGACTGATACTCCAGCATGGAACAGTACAGATAACAGTCCTGCACAATAAAAGGATCTGCCAGATTGCACTCCTTTATTATCAAAAATGGCAGAAGCAATAAGCAACCTTTTAAAGTCCTGAAGGATTAAATCAGGTTTGTCTGATAGGAAAGACAGAAGAATCTCCTTACAAGTTAAAGCTGAGGAACTATTTCTTCCTGCAGTTATTGTCCAATTAATCTGTTTCGATCAAAAGTATGTCTGTAAATGCAAAAGCATTGCAGAGAGAAAGGTATATGGCATTTTGATCACTTAACATATGAAAGAAAAACTAATATAGATAACAACTTACACCAACCCTGAAACTAAGGGGAAAAGCATACTGAGGATAATTATTTGAGCAGAGCATATTTTTGCAAAAGTCTTTAATTTAATAAAACTAAATACTGTTAATGAACTGACAAGCACTACAGGTTTGCTTCATATTTCAAGTGCAAAAGTTCACTGCACAGCAGGTGTATCAGAACTTGGAATAAAACACAAGTCACATTTTCCTATTATCTTGTAGTCCGGACACTGAATAGCTCCTTCTATAACAAATACCCAGTCTGTGTAATAAAACAGCTGATGATCCAGAGGGACAGATTTCTAATGTTTTCTCTTTGTTTCCTAAGTTTTTTGACTGATGGCCCTGACGGGCTGCACCCATGAGTGCTGAAGGAGCTGGCTGATGTCATTGCCAGGCTACTCTCAATTATCTCTGGGAGGTCACAGTGAATGAAGTGCCTGAAGAATGGAAGAGAACAAACGCCTCGTCTTCAAGGGGGACAAGAGAGAAGATCTATGAAACTAAAGGCCGGTCAACTTCTTCTCACTGTCAGGGAAGGTCAAGGGGAAAATCCTCCTGGAAACAACGTCCAAACACATGAAGGACAAGAAGGTGATTGGGAGAAGTCAGCTTGTATTTATGAAGGGGCTACCATGTTTAACTAACCTGAGCCTTCTACAATGATGTGGCTAGCTTGGTGGATGGGGAAAGAGCAGTGGTCGTTGTTTACCTTGGCATCAGGAAGGCTTTGAATGCTGTCTCCCATGACTTCATCACAGACAAGCTGACGATGTACAGGTTAGGTAAGTGGACAGTGAGGTGGATGCTGGGAAGGACTGCACCCTCAACAAGTTCAAAGGTGATACAAATCTGGAAGGAGTAGCTGATGTACCAGAGGGTTGTGCTGCCATTCAGAGGGACCTCAACAGGCTAAAGAAATGGGCTGACAGGATCCGCAAAGGGAAATGCGAAGTCCTGCATCTGGGGAGGAATAAGCCCTGTGCACCAGTACACACTGAGGACCTATATTCCCAATTAGTGATTATAATCCAACAGTTAAAAGCACAAAGGAAAGAGCTAAATGAGATTTTAGGATGCATCGGTCATCTGAACATAGTTACTCTTAAGGTAGTTATCGATTCTACAGGGCAAAGCTCTGGAGTACTGAGCACAAGTTTTGGCTATCCCTCTTTAGGAAGGATTACATCAAAATGGAAAATGTGTAAAGAAGTGCTAGGAGGACAGTCAGGGGAGTATCAAAGACCTATTATATGAGGAGAAACTGGAAGAAACAGCCCATTTTAAGCTGAAATAAGTAAAGCTTGTGAAAGGATGGGGTTCCTGTCAACAAATAATACAGCAGTAAACAATAATCAGAATTATGGGATCAAGTAAACCAAACATTCTTAAATAAGGAAATCATTATACTTACAATCACATTAAACATTAGTTTGTAACAGAGCTCCGTACTTTGTGACCCAGGTCACCCTTCTGGTCTTACTTAGATACTCCAAATAATGGTCAAAATTCTGTCATGAAGTCAAGGCAATATTTCTCTTGAATTCCTCTGGGTGTCCAGAATTCATGCCAGTGTCTGAAAACTAACTGTAGTTTATAATGCCACAGAGGACATCAGTCTTGTAAACAAATATCTGCCTGTGGTAAAAGACATGAATTTATGTCTGACCTCTTCTTTGGGAATAGGGACCCTGTCTGGTGCTCTCTGTCTGCCAGTGCATTGCTAACAGACAATATATGCACCAGATCTCATACAATGTGTTACAAATAACCGTATTTTTAGTGCTGTTGTCTACATTCAGTCTGTGTTGAAAAATGATACACATTGAACTGAACTGCAGAGCTGGCTGCAGGTTTTTGCGGGGCTTTGTACAAACGGGTCTTTGGCCAAGTTCCTCCCCAGAAGGACAATCCCTGGCTCTGGACACCAGTTCTTCCCTCCCAGCTCTGGCAACACACCTCTACTCCAACCAAATAACTCAAGAATTCAAAGCAGGCCAAGCTAAGCAAGCTCGTCTGCAGGAGTGCATCCAGACAAGGAAGGATTGTGGATAGTTTGTTGAGAACTGTGGTCCAGACTCATTGTTTTGGTGACATCACAATTCATAACCTCCAAAGATCCTGCCAAAAATCTCATGAGAATAGAGGGAAGTGAAAAACAAGCAGTAGAAAAAGGACTCCACCCTCAAGGCCATTCTTCTAAAGCATAACAATAAAACAGTGAAAAACATTTTCCCTAGCTTAGCTTTGCAGTTTGCTTTTAAAAACGGACATTTGTGGACCAATCTCTACTCCCTCACAATCTCAGAACGCATGTCTCACACCCTGGGTGTCAACTCCTGATTGCACTGGAATAGAGTCTGACTATTTTGGCATTAAGAGTTGTTAATGAGTGTTTAGAAACAGGGCAGACTTATCATCTCACAACTGTATTTTTCCAGTGTTGTGGATTCAACCGTACACGTGCATATTCATGTGGCTCCTAGCTGGAAACCTTTGGGCAAGCAGTTCATACCGAGGACATTTGTGCCTCCTTCCACCCTGTTCAGGGGACCAGCGGGGGGTGGGGGGGGTCATGGCCTCTCCTCAGTTTCTCATAACCAGACATTTGTAATGTAGGGCATCTGAAAGGAAGGGGTAGTAGGAAGCAGATGGTAGATATTACTCTGATTATGACATCTCGAAGAATCTCACTTACTGCGCAGAAAGTGATGATTCTTTTTTCTCCGAATGCGACCATGTGTCTTTTACTGCAGTGGATGGGCTCGTGGCACCCCTCAGAGCTGGCATGCCAAAGATGATCAAATGGAAATTACAGTGCTGATCCTCTGAACCTGGCGCCCCTTCAGCTGTTTTGCCAAGTGCATCAGGTTTCATGCAAATCAGCCAGAGACATCTCAGGCATCTGAGAGACAGAACACTTCTAGGAAAGGCCAATGACATTGTCTGCGTTCAGCTGAAATGTGCCGTTTTATTTAGAGGGGTAAACCCTACAGGAAAGTTGTAACACACAGGCATACACTGTCTGGTCCATTTTTTAAGTCTGTGAAGGAATTATTCAGCTTTTTGGTAACATGAGACAGAAAAACATGAAGATAAACCAGAGATCTGTTAAGATGGTAGCACGTTTACTTCCTTTTCACTCATTAATTCTGCATGCTGAGAAAATCCAAGCCTATTTTGGATAATATTAAATGCAGCTTTATCACTAATTTGTCCCTGTAAAAAAGTATGAGCGGCAGGGTATCCAAAAGGACATGCATCATGTTAGTATGATAACAGCGAGGTTAAGGTAGTATGAATACTACGTACATAAGGTACAAAGAGATTTCAGGAGTCTCCAGAAGAGGATAGTAGAAACACAGCTGGAAGTCAGATCTCTAATTTTACAAAAGCTGTCATGAAGACCTATCAGATAAGTGATTAAAGGTCACACAAATTCAAACATTTTCAGCATGATTCATGTGCTAGCTAGGAACTATGCTTACATAGACAAAATGTGTACAAGCATATGGTTGTTTTAAAAAAAGGTAGTTTGCTAATCTTAACAGGATTGCCATACTGTGTGGGAGTTCAAAGAAAGAAATGTGGTTAAAATCTGTATAACCTTGGACTTCTATGATGTAATAATTGCTTATTCAGCTGCTACAAGTGAATATTTTCTGCAAAAGAAAGATAAGCTTAAGAATGTTACCCAAAAGCATGATTCCTGGAATGAGAAACCCTGAATTGTTTCTGGGAATTGTGCAAAAAAAATAATCAGAAGTAAAAAGGACTGGGTCATTTTCATGGCAGTAGCATTCCAGCTAGATCAAAAAGGGACAGATTTTTTTGAAGGAACAATCTATAATAGCAGCTGTTCTGTACAGCTTGTGATGATGGAAGTGTCTATGTACAACCCAGGATTAGATAGCTGTTCATCACTTGGTGCTGATCTATGGAACAGTTATAAAGATGCTGATATCAAACCACAGCTACACCTGAGCCCAGGTGGGCTTATTCAGCTCGTGCTGGCAAAGCTTTCTAGTTCTTCAGTGCAATAAGTGATGTGGCTATCAAATTCATTGACCTCCCAGTCCGCATGACCAGCTACGGTTGGGTTTGGATTTGTAAGTGACTCCAGGTCAAGAGGTCAATGCCACACCTCCTCTAATAAGATATTTTCAATTAATTGATTAAGTTTGTAAAATGCAGTGCAGGTCTTGCCCTTCACTCAATTTACTCTGCAAGAGACTCAGCACTGTGGAATGAGAGAGAACAGAACACGATTATCACTTTTCAGCATATGCAGGCAGCAGACGGACCCTGTGAAAGCTCAGCACTGCTCCAACATGTTTCAGTAACAGCATGTCATCCAGAATTTTTGGAACTCAAGATTACAACAGACATGCGTTGGTTTAGGGTTTCAGTAAGAAAAACACTTTCAACTTTCACAGGGTACCTTCCTGATAAAACCTTTCTTGTGCTGTCAAGAAAACTCTTTTACTATTAATGCTCACCTAACTGTCAGCTGAAAAAAAATCCAAGTCTGCATAAATAATTTGATCCTGAAGAAGACAGACTGGCCATCCCTGTTATTCGGAGTCACATGCTTTGCCTTCCAACCTCCTTTTACAAAACCAGAATAATTGCATATCCCTTTTGCCAGGGCTCCACTGTGCTATAGGTTCAGGACAGACAAAGCGTGCTTGGCCTGATTTGCTACACCAAAGCGATTTTCCTTGAAACAATGACACTGGGCTAATACTAGGTGGACAAGTCAGCTGCTATTTGTAGCAGGGATGGCAGTAAAGTGCTGGCAGCTACAATTTGTAGTCTTGATGTTTTGGCTGTCCTTACAACAAACTGTGGAAATGCTGTTTCTAGCTATGCAAATACACTCTGGCTGGCCACTTATGGCATCAAATAGACCCAGAGACATGTTAAGACAAGAGGGAAGCCAGCTGACTTGAAAGGTTCAACGGGTAATAGGTTAACATGGTAAGTACAGCCTTGTCACAACTCAATCTTCTTTGTAAACCTAGGGATTAGGCAGAAGACGACCTGAAACTATGAAAGAGAAAGACATACAACACAAAACGTGGCCTCAAGATTCCCTGAAACAAATGGTTTGAACTGGGAGTAATGGAGCAATGCCATTTTCCATCAGAGATGATGTATTTGCTCTATCTCTTCAGGCTGGAGTAAGAATGAACATGTTCCTCCTCCATTTTGTATGCTGAGAAAGAAGTGAAAAGGAGCTTTTTATTTTCTGCAGAGACATTCCTGTTTACCAGAAGACCGTACATCAAATGTACCAATACACCGATGGGGTAGGATGAATAGACACAGCTGAGCTGTGGCATTAATCACCTTTGGACAGTAAACTATTCTCAGTCCTTCTACTAGGTTGTTCTTACAGATTCTCTTAAAGATTCCTAGCTTGAACGTCGTAACAAATGCATGAAACATGAAGCCAGGACACCCTCTTGTAATACCCACAATAGCACAAACCAGGAGACAGTCTCCAATGCATCTGCTGTAGCCTGCAAAGCTGCGTTCATCACCAGCAGTCCCTCTCCAGAACCGCTTTAGACCACTGGTTTCCCTCAGACAATACAACAGTGCTTCTCTCTTCCGAGTGCAGACGTCACACTGGATCTTTATGGACTGGCAGGTAATTGCTCACAGTTTGTGTGCTGCTAAGCAATACAATACTCTCTCCAAACAAGCTTCAAACCCCTTTACCTTCTGATAAATTCTCAGCTGAGTGTGATTATTTCAGGACAGCTGAATTCACTGAAGAAACCCAGTTAGCACACTAAGTACAGCAGCAGCACCCTAAAGGAAATGCCTGGTACGTTAGTGTGTTTTGTGGTTGGTTTTAAAACAGCCAGCGTTTTACTGGAAATTTTCTTAGGTCTGGAGAACACTCATTTATGGGGAATGTGGCTCTGTTAGCACCAGCAGTGGCCATCACACAATTAGGAGGATTTTTTAGATATGGCCAAACCTCATTTTACGAGGTGTCTGTTTGCAGTTTATGAAAGAGGCTCTTAAAATCGTTCATGGCAATAGCTGATGATGAGGTAGCTGTTATGTTTGGTGATAAGGACAGGCCTAAGGGAGGCAATGCTATGTTGCAACATGCCTTATTTTCTGTGGTGAGGGAAATAAGTGCTTTCCTGTGGGTTTTTTATTTTGTCTCAGGTCTAACAAAAAAAAAAAATACTCAAGAAAGTAGGCAACTGGCTAGTAAAAAGTTAGAAAAAGACAACTCAAACTATTTCAGGAAGATTATATAATATCAAAATGCCACAAAAGACGGGGACGTAAGACCACTCAAGAGGCTGTCTTGTCCTACCCATTACTCTCAGGCACAGCTGATAAAATCTGGTCAGTTCTAGGCAGATTTCTAATTAGTTGTTCAAAACAGTATCAAGTGAGGCTGATTCCACAACCTGTCTATGCAATGTGCTCCTGTGCTTCAATGTACCAAATAACAGAGAATTTTTAATCATGTATTACCTCACTGTCCACTCCAAAAGCCCATTTAAATCCATTCTTTTGTTACTACCTCTTATACACAGGCTCTTACACACTTCAACCTTCAATGTGTCTGAAGACTGCTACTTCATGCGGATGTTTTGCTGTGCACAAATTCACTTGAATTTTTTCAGCTTTCCAGACAAGTTATTTTTTTTACTTCTGTGAGGAGGCTGGAGTTCAAAAGTTACTAAGACCAGAAGACTGAAGGCTGTTCTGGAGATTTCTAGAAGACCTGAAGATACAGAGAGAAACTTGATACTCAGCCCACTGAGTCAGCATCACATAAACAGTAACGTGTAAGTAATGGTTCTTCACATACTCAAAGAACATGAAATAAGAGGTGCATTCACAGCTCTGATGGACACGTGGCCTAAAGAACCCAATCTCACCAAGATGACATGCGTGGACCTACAGAAAAGGTCTCATAACTGGAAGAACTACAACTGCTCTTTCTGACAAGCACATGCTAAATTTTGTCCTTCACTTCTCCCTGTATGAAAAAAACATGCAAATAATGAAATTACTTTACAGGGTGTTGACAACCTGAAATGGCACTTTTTCTTTCTCATTGAAGAACATATTTTTTATCTTCTCTTGATTTCTCAGCTCAAATTTTTTTAAAGTGTGATTAGAAATTTCTATACAAGGTGTTACAATTAATCTGTTGTTTGTCCTGTTCATTTATACAAAGGGCATGATCCAAAATACACTGCAGTAAATGACGGTCTTTTTATAGATCTCAAAGAGCTTTGTATCAAGTCCAAGTATATGTATATATTCAAATTAAAGCAACTAAAATAGAAGGGATATGAGTATATGACAGAGCAGGATGTCTCAGTTATCAAACAGATGCATAGATATATATATATATGCTCAAGCGTTCCTGTATTTCCTCATGTAAAATGAGGAAAAACATTTGCACAGTAGAATTTCTCTATTTTCATCTGACCAGAAAATCAGTAAGAATAACTATGCTTTTATATACTGCTTGAGTGAAACATATCTTCTCTGTAGGCATGTTTATTGCTGAATATTAAAAAAAAAAAAAAAAGATGGATGATGATGAAAGATTCTGATATTCTACTACTGCCATATTTAAAGACTAGTCTGAAAACACGAAGTAGATGGGATAAAATTTATAACACAATGGGACATGGTTCTAATATGTAAGGAATCACAGACTACAGAGAGCAGGGGGAAATAAAGACTCATATTTTTTTGCATATAATTATTTAGCAACAATTTAGGGAAGGTTTCCTTTTGGAGAAAACATTGCTAAAACTCTATCTTATGTGAGATTTTCCTCATTTTTTAGATTAGGTATACTGAGCTGCAAATTGCTATCCACCTCTTCCAGATTTTCTGCCAAAGTATCGATATTAGAAATACTCAGTACTTGACATTTAGTCAGTGATGAGAGCTTCAAAGCTGGAAGATTGTAATATTTTGAATGGACATACTGCTGGTAGCATTTGTACTGTACATCCTTCCAGCGCTTAGTAAATCCTTGGAAACTGCCTAAAAGCTGGAATATACCAGACAAAATATTTCTATATCCATACACTTATTTCGGCATTGATACAAACAATTTTTTTAGGTATTGCTTTCTTTATTACTAAGCTTAAGGTCTCAATCCAGATTTTGACTAGACTTAAAAGTAAGCCCTTTAGCAGGAAATATCTTACATCCTTGTGCAGCATGGGTCATTTGTGGGTGCTACCATAATCCAGAAAATAACGTATTTCTTATACTTGTGTAGTAAATACCCAAAACTTCATCAGACATGTCATTCAGGTTTTTTAATGAAGTTTTTCAAATAAATTGAAATCAAATCAAAAGAAGAAAAGAATTTGAATGAGAATTCCTGAAAGTCTAGAATTTTTTTTTATATATCTATTATAGATCTCATAAAATATAGATCTCATAAAATTCTCTAAATAGAATAGTTTCTTCTTAATATCTAGCTACACTTACTTGAAATCCAAAGGTCAATTTCTCAAAACTTTTAAGTCTAAAGTAGGTTATGCTAAGTACAAAGCAGAGACAAAGCACTCATGAGTGCTGGGGAAAAAAAAAAAAATGTTACTTGTTTAGAAAAGTGGAAGCAAGAAGCTTCATTAACTGCATTAGCCAAAAATATGTCAGTGTGTTCAGGAGAGCATTAGCACTGGAGATCCTTCTTTAGAACTGCTGCATCCTGTTGATCACAGAAGGCTTCCCACACAACTTTTACTGGACTGTCCCAGTGTCTTGCTAGAGGTCATTTCAGCAAGACAAGAATCCTCACCAAGTCTGATAACCAGGCAGGTCGCTGTCACAACTTTTCCATTACTGTACACGCTCTCCCTGTCACTGTAAATTACCCAGTACAACATCTTTTAGGTACTGCTTTGACAATTCCTTTCTTAACTTACTTGAGATTACTCTGAGCATTTCTAAACTAATTTTCACTCACACAATATTGTGGATGGCAATTCTTTACATTCTTCCAGGGCTCTTGACCAATCTGTATTTGACCCTTTCTCCCCTTTCTATTCTTTTTGCTTCTTGTGACCTCTTCCTCTGTCTTCTGTCTTGATCCTGATGATCCTTCATAAACTTCAAGGACAATTTGTCTATTTTTTCTCATGCTGCAGTCTTCTGAATCCTCTGCCTCCACTTCCACATCTTATCTTGGAGCAATGTTATCTGGGAGAGTCAGTTTAACTATATATAACTCAATCTCAGCACTGGGCCTACTTCTTCCATTGAAACTTACATGTAAATACACGTGCCTCACATTTCCTAAGCGCTTTACAAAAACTTCTGCCTATTTTGACTAAAATGACCTGCTTATTTGGTTGTTTCTTAACGTTACTTGTTTTCTTTACTCCCTGTCACTGTCAGCCATCGCATTTCTGTTACCTTTTTCACGAAACCTTTTATTCATTTATCTCTTCCATACTAAACTACTACTACCATTAAAATTCTTGTCTGTACCCTGATGGTTTGTTTTTTTGGGGGATTTCAGCTCTCTCTTTCTCATCTCCTTTTATTCTCTACAGATATTTCGTTACATTGAGTAGACCCACTTTCTATTTACTGAATTGATTTTGCCACCTACTTCTTTAGATCTATCTGTAACTGACAAAACCAAACTAAAATTCTTTTACTGTCCCAGGTAACTATTTCTGTCAAGCTCCAGAGGCCTAAGATCCATCTTTCATTTCAGAAAATGTTAATAAAAATACTGTAGAACAAGTTGGTCTTAACACAACTATGTATTAAAAACACATGTAAGGTTGATATGAAACTTGCAGAATGGGCTGAAGTGCAACAATAAATAAATAACTTTTGAAAATGCATTGACCTGCTATCAAATAATGCCTGAAATCTGACAGAGCAGTATAAATACACTGCAGTAACTTGATAAGCTAGTTTATGGATTTTCATCTTGGATTTCACTGACACGTCTGCTTTCAATTACATAGATGAAAACCAAGAGTTTAACATCTTGCTCTTCCCCTGATTGCAATAAAATGCCATGTCTCAAAATGGACTATTAAAACTAAACTCAACTGAAAACTAATTTAGAGATAGCACTCTTATTTTAGAACTGTATTTTTGGCTAATATGTGATTTTGGGGAAGAGATTTTATCTATGATAGCAGGCAAGAAAGCATACATTTAGCCTTTTCTAAGTCCTACCTCCACCGATATACTTTTTATAAATTTACTGCTATAAAAGCACATGTAAAAATCATAATCTTAAAATAAAACTCATTCCACAAAGCCAGTGGAACATTTTTTTTTATTACAAACTTAAGCTCACACTGAATAGACATGTTTCCAGATGTTTAGTGATTTAAACTGTCTGTGCCTGTAGTACCAAGACATGCCAAAGACGCAGCTAGAGGATGACCTATTCATACACCTACTGGACAAAATGATGTAAGTAATTTATCTTCTTCGGTAGATAGCAGTTTATATCATATGGAAAAAATGTTTTTAAAAATGCAATGTTTTCAATAAAACAAGGTTTTTAAGACACTTAACTCTTGCCGAGAATGATGTGCACATCTCTATTCACATACACTGGGCATTCACTGAAGGCAGTCCCTTCTGGTCTTTTTTTTCAGACTGATGACTTTAATAGATACTCATAAATTGATGATTCATTAGTAAGGGAAACAATCAAGAAAACTAATAGTAACAACCTTGGGAGGAAGCTGTATTTCAGAAACATGTTGTCCTAGTAACTTGGCAAATGTCATCACTAAAGCACTTAGGGGCTTGTCTTTGCCCCAGGTCTCCTTGTTCTAGTCACACAGAGGAACTCAGGCTCTGCCCCCAAGAACCTGCACTTAACACCATCTT
>JAVJGJ010000057.1:14292724-14329535 GCA_035590215.1 Microhierax caerulescens
TCTGTCTTCCCGTGGATTTTACTGCAACCCAGCTTTCGTCAATAAAAAGGCTTCTAAAAAGGAGCGATACTCTAGAATCTTTCAATGAAATTCACCGGGAGGGGGGCGGGGGGAGTCCTTTCTTTCCTGCCCCTCTTACAAAGTTAGGATGAGAATTTCAACCCAAATGAGGCAGTCAGCTCTGCTCTTTCTCTCCCCTCCTTTTTTTTTTTTTTTTTTTTTTTTAATCTCCTTATCTTATTTAAACAGGAACACAAACACTGATAGTGGTCAAAGGAAGAGCTGGAGTTGAAAGCACCCAGTTGGCTATGCTGTTGCCAAGATCTTTAAGATAATTTGGGGGATAGTATTTGCAAGCAATGCACATGGAAACAAATGGAGAGTTCATCACCCCTCTGTACTTTGCCCTCGGTTTTACTCAGACAAACAGCTGGAAGTTAGTTTGTGTTTACTTGGTAGTTGTACCACATGGACTCTGATTATTCCTCTTGTAACTACTCATCAGGCAACTGAATCTCTCTCCTCAAAATGTACTACTGGAAAAAGTATTAAATGAAGGAAGAGCTGAAGGTGTACATGGTGGTTTCTGCACCAGGTTACTTGCTCTATCCTTTTCTTACACAAGAACATAAAAATGGCCATATAGCCAAGGGTATGAATATCCCAATAGCTGATCTTCAGCAGTGATTGTAAGTGCCCACCAAAGGAACGGTATGAATGAGGAAGACACACATGATAATTCTCACAACTACCCTCCCAGCCTTCAGCTGCTTTGGGTTTGGAGCATTTCCTCAGTGGAATGTGGTTTCTGTGCACTGAGTAGCCCCCAGTGAACTTCTGTTCCAGGTATTTATTCTTCTCCCCATGAGTTCTTGTAAAGCTTTAGCATCCAAAGTACCCTTTGGCAACAGGTTTCATGGATCTACCAGTGACTGTGTGAAGAGCCATTTCCTTCCGTGCCTTTTGAACCTGGCTCCACCAACCCCTTCTCATGGTGCTTCCTTGCAAGAAGAGGCAGGAGGGAACTGACCCCTAGCCGCGCTCTTAATGCCCCGGTCTTCTTTTTTCAGTTGCTGCTCCTTTTTCGTTTGGGTTTTGGGTTGTTTTTTTCCACCACTATTGTATTGGGAAGAGGCAGCTGGAAAAGGGGAAGGAGGGATGGCTTGCTTAATTTGGGGCAGTTTTTGCTTATTTTTTCTACACATGTATGTCTGTTTCTGTCTCTTTTTTACATGCCCGAACTTGTTTTACAAGGATCTTATATCAGTTATAGTGGGACCTTGGCAGTGTTTCATCACAACCTCCAAGCTACTGTTTTCAAGTATTAGACAGCTGCAGGAGGCAACTAACAAAGATCCCACCTTGTCTAAAGTTTGTACCAGCTTAACTGAACCAGTGCAGTCCCCTCTACAGAAACTCTGGATTCAGTTCAGTATTGGCTTATTTCACTTTACTTTAAAACCTCTCCTAATTGATTAAAGGTGGGAACAAAGAAGTTCACCAGTTTGACTAAAACAGTGTAAAGTCACACATAATAGCCTGTCCACACATGGAGTTACCCTGATTAACAACATGTGTGAACATTCTTACTCCAGAGTAAGAATTCCTTGTTCCTGTTTAGTTTGCCACCACAAGCTGCTTACCCAAACTGAAGCAAATTCAAGCAACAGTTTTAAGAAACATTTCTAGAAACCATCATGGTCACCTGTAGACCTGATAACAGGTCTTTCCTTGGTTTGGGGTGGTTTTTTTTGCATAATATTAATACACATTTCCAGTATAAATTGGCACTCTCACAATCAGATCCAGTGGCCTCAAGTACATGTGATTCTAATTAATGACCCCAAGCTTTGTAGTGAGCTAAACCCTGCATTTCAGGCTCAATGCAAAGGTCCTGGAAGTCAATGGAAAGTAAGGGCTTATGAGAGGGAACATTTTGCATAATCACATTTTTTTCTTCCATCTGTTTGCAAAGGCCCTGAAATCCTTTGTGTAGCTTTTAAAACAAACAAATTCTTTAATGAGGATTTTATTTTTACTTCAGAAGAATAAAAATCATTTGCAGAAGCTCAGATTAATAAGTAATGACAGCGTAACAAATCATTGCGCAAGTAATTTCCAAGGGTCTTGTTGAGAGTAGATACACGCAAGTAGACTGACAATTTACAATGACTTTAACAAATCAAACCATCTATGGCAGCAGGTTCACAGTTGTCGTTCGGCTACTTAGTTTCATGGGAATAGGAATTCTTAAGATGGCCTGAATAAGCCTATATAAGGACATCAACCTCTGCCTAATAAACAAAGCTGCCTCATAGTCCCAGCTGTTGTGCCTCCCAGCTGTTTTACTGCAGCTCCCAAATCCTAATTTTTTTCCCTCTACCCATCTGTCCCAGAAGTCGAACAAAAGAGAGGGAAAGTAAATTGTCATATTTCCCTGTTTCCAGGAAGAATATTTCAAGGAACAAAGTAGATTCACCTAGAATTGAAATCTTAACTGTAGTTACTAAAGCGAAACTCCTTGGGCCCTATAGCAAAAAATGAAGCTATGTATTGGCTCTTGTTATAGAAATGTGCCACAATAAAAGATGCATAAAAAAGGCCTCTCTTCTTAATAGGAATAATATATCACTGACTGCTGCAGATGCACAAGGATTAAGAAAAGTCCATCTAGATCTTACCATCTCCCATATAAAAATAAGACCCCAAACTACAACAGGCAAATCCATGGCTACTGGAATACAAATGACGCACTAAGCTTGGATCCAAACACTAATCTGTGTGATGTACAATTGGCAATCGGCTTCTTTCCTGGAGAAAACACTACCTGACTCTTTTCTGAATTAGAATAATAAGGAAGACCTCTGTCCAAAAGACATGTGGCGACAACTGTGTCACATAATCATTTTAATATTGGAAGTTTGGGAATTCTTTTGGTTTTAGCATCTTAATATTGGAAGTGGTTGTTTAAAGTTTACGGGCACCATTCTATCTTGTCTGTCCTTCTGAACAGTATCGGCAGGTTTTCCGATTGAACTAGAACACACCTTTTACAAAAAGAATTTCTCAGAGTTTTCAGAGATGGATGCACCATAATCTTTGGTTATTTTCTGAAACTGTTGATGGCATTACAGATAACAATTTGTTGCTTATTTTGAATCTAAATCAAACTAGTTTAGTTTTTAATAGATCTCTGGGCTTGTATTTATGTTGAAGTTACTGTCACTATGTAATGTATGAATATGAAGTAATGTCACTATGTACTCAATGGTTTGTGCATCATCAGTGACCATCAGCACCTTAAAGTAGTGTAGCTTGTGGACACTTCATATGCTCCCACTATATCTCTGTTAGGGATTAGCTTGGAATAAAACCTCCCTTTAGATAAGTCAGTTTGTTCCCCACGCTGCAGGCTCCTCTTCATTCTCAAATCCCAAACTAATGACTAACCACACCAAATGGATACCAGCCTGAGTCATGTCAGGCCCTAGATAAGCAAAGGAAGGTGGGAGGACTGGGAGCCTCCTCTGTTCCCTAGAGTGTACAAAACTGTGCCTCCACGTCTGATCAGGAAGGCTGACCTAGCCAGCACCCTTGTGCCATCTGGCTTATGACGGCATTTTGTAGCTAAAGTCAGACAAAGAAGGTGGCTCAGGTCTCCTTCCAGAATAATTACAATGTCAGATGGTATTTATAACCCTCCTAAAATCTGGACTGCTTTTTATATAAATAATATTACATACATATAAGTACATATATAAGTAATATTACATATATGCCTATATTAATTATGCCAATAACTCAAGCCACTTATAACATATGGGTAGCAATATAGATGCTTGTATCCAAACCAGGGTATCTAACTGGGCTCTATGTTTCAAATACCTAAAGACTGTTAGAAGAGGCATGGCTTACTTTATAGAGCTTTCCTTGCACAGACAAACCCTTTCACTGCTAGACTGATCTCTGAACATTTTTTTACTCTTTGCATGGATCAGTTAATTATTCCAGACTGGGACTTATAACCCTGAACCCTTTTCAACAACATTGCTTCTAACTAAACTTTTGAGTTTTTACCCATTTTGGAGTTTGCATCCATTTTGTAAGTGTTGCCTACATTTTCTTCTCATTCCTGTCTGATTAAGAAAAATATATGTAGCTATCTCAGACAATCAAAACACATTGGTTTCCATTAATATGTATAGGTTCTGCTTCTAAGACAAAGAGGAGTTCATTGGGGCATAAAGGAATGCTTTGATGATCCATGTCATTTCCCTTGTGGCATTACTTGTAGAATTCAGGAATAACTCAATCTGACATTCATGGGGAATTTCCTGCCTCTCCTTCTAGAGATGCATCCTCCCAATCTCTCAGATCTCCCCATTCCCATAAATTTCCTTTCCCCTTCTAGACTCTCTCATGTCACTACAGGCAGATCTAGTCCTATGAGTGAAAAGGCAAAGTGTTTTCCAGGACCTGAGGCCTAGGAAGGCCGGGCTCCATTTGGATAAGCTGGAGAGCAACGTGAGTCATGCACACATCGGTTGGAGGGGACAATGGCATCTACCCTAGACTCTGCCTGGGGCCTCCACAAATCTAACAACAGTAGGGATCAGTCATTAATTTGGCTTCAGTCTCTCAGAGGGTAACTCTTTAATTTGTCAGTCAGCATCTGTACCAATGGGTCTTTTCACTTTTCAAACAAAAATAAAATCACTGGGGGGGAGGGGAAGCCATCAATAAAGTAAATGGCTATTCTGGCAAAACGCCATTTCCCTTCCTGACATCCTCGACAAATCTGATCACCATACCTGTCAAACAAAAATAATATCCAAGTATGTGACTAAATGATCTTTGGGAACCAGAAAATATACAAGTGAATATAAGACATTTCAGGTTTGCACAAATAAAATTCCAGAGTCTGCTGTATCTACTTGGTTAAAATCAGGAGCACAGTTTTCCGTTTCCTCCTGACCACTTGAAAGTGGCTTCATTCGGTGCTATTTAAATATTGTTTCATGAATTTGCTGTATTATTTACAAATGTTTTTCCATGTCTAATGAAGAAAGAAGCCATCCTACCCATCTCCAGAGAGTTCCAGCCTGCCATAAAACTTTTACCTTACCAGTAGACACTGCGATTTAAACTCAGTGTAATGTAAGCGGACAGACAGCAGAAAAAGTACGAACACTGATAAAGCTCTACAACAAATTCATGTAGGCTGGATTTCCTTCTTTTCCCTCAGCCTCATAGACAGCCACTGTTTCTTTTCCTCAGTCTCCATTTCTTTAACAGAGGTTCCCACTTTATTTATTCATGTACCACAGTTTTTAGACTTTACAGCCTTGGGCTGTAATATCTTTGTCCCAGGAACCCAAAATCATCCTTGGTGGCCTGATCTACAAACACATGTTCATAATACTATACACAAGCAGTGGGGCTTGCATTTACACAATGCTTACACAACTCTAATTAGTGGCTATGGGAGGGTACCTTAATACAAATTAATTTAGAAGTTATTGTACCAAACTGTTCAGAATAAAAATATTATAAACTTACCATATTTTCTGGCACAATTCTAGAGAAACTGGCTGACATCTGGCATATCCAAAGTTGGTGGACACTGGCTCTTAAGTGGAAGGGTGAATGGATAAGAATATCTTTGGACAGCTGCAAAAGGAAAAATAAACAGATTAGCACTATTAAATGAACCTAATGGGTTAAGCTGTTCGATGCTGCATGTACCCTGTGTCTCCCAGGTCTCAGGGCAGACATTTTGATTTGTATATACTACATGATTAGCCACAGCCTATCTAGATGAGGAGACTGGCTCAGAGTCTTTGGAGGACAGCTGTAGTAATCTTTTAAGTTTTGCACTGAATTGAGTTTTCTGTCTGTCAGGGATTCTACTCTGCCACTCCTTTCTTAGCTCCTGGCTGAGCTCTGGAAGCAAAGCTAGCAACAGAATTTACGTTCCATCTGAAAAACCTTGAACCAACCAGCCCTGTATGACCCATTTATTTCAGGAAAACCTTTCCCCCAATTCTGCCCTGTGATCTCACAACTGGTTTTAGATCCAGTCACGGAGTTTGGGACTGGGTCAGTGATATACTCCTACAAGAGGGAAGAACAGTCCCCAGTGCAACGTGTAAAATGAGGATGTGACAGACAGACAGACAGCAGCAACTGACACCAAAGGCAGGTAGATAAAACATCCCATTTGCTATGAAAAATGACCCACACCCCACACATCCCACTCCCTGCAAGTCCTAATTATTTAGAAATTAATTATCTGGGAGAAATGTGGCCTGCTAAACAGCAACTTTGAGCAGACTTTAGCAGAGGTTCTGTTTCCAGCTCTCTGTCTGGCTTATGAGATGTCTTTTGGCACGATACTTTATTTCTCTGTGCCTCATTTTATCTGTAAGAATAACCTGATTTGTAAAAAGCTTTGAGCTCCATAAAATTAAACAAGCTGTGTAAGAGTTATCTGTTATAAACCAGCAACCTGGAGGCATTAACTTGCCATGAATGCGGTATGAAGTAATTTAGGTCAATTTTAGCTTAACTTCCATTTTCCCTGTTTAAAAGCAACACCCTATATAGTCGTCTGTATTAGAATTAGTGTTCAGAACAGCTTGCACATTCTTTTCTCTAAACTTAGAAATGTACAGACAGACAATTTTCCAGCTGAATAACAGAAATATACATTTGCTTTGATAGTTATTCCATAATTTGTACTTTACTTCTGAAATGTCTCACAAACGTATAGGCCAGTCATTATGAGGATCTAACTTGTGCATGTAAGTAACAGCTTCATTGCAAGTCAGAAAATGGGATTCTTTCAAGATCTTAGATTTCCTGTTAAATAGGTTATTCTTAGAATATTCTCTGTGTATTCAGAAGTAACATAAATTGTGTCTTAAATCTCGTGAAGCAGATAACTAGTAACAAATGCATTTGCAAAACCATTAACATGAATCCACAAAAAGAAGTTTATTTGTAGCTTTCACTTTTCCCCTCAGTTTATGCAATATACTGTATTTAACAGCTCTGCTAAAGACGAGTGAAATCTTGGCTGTACGGAAATCATTGGCAAAATTCCCACTGACTTCAGTGGGGCCAATAGTGCTGTTAACTCTTCCCTACAAGGAAAATCCAGATTGCCTAAGAAACTGGCCTGCCTCTGTTAAGACCACAATCCAGACTGCTTACAAGTTGAACTGACCTTGTACAATTACTAAGGCTGTTATTCTTGAGAATTTGCCAATTCCTTAAGACAAAACTAGCATCATAAATTATCCCCAAACTTTTACCCTGGAGTAAAACAAACTTCACTTTATAAATGAAAGCACCTATGCAGACTTAACATCTTCCAGTGGTTTCACTGACAGTGTTACTTTTATAGAAATTAAAAAATTCATTCTCAGTTTCAGAAACTTCACTATAAATACACTAAAATATACCAAATTTTGTGAAATATTGGTATATCGTTTTGTGTCTCCTGAAACTATCACAATTAAGGATGATGTAGATCTATGTTTACACCAGACTATTCGTTACACCAGACTATTCAGCTTGCTTGGTCCCATGAAAATATAAAAATGACTTTGTGAATGAAAAAAAAAAAAAAGCATTTAAACTTAACGCACATACATACACAAAGTATGCAGACATACAGGTAACACTTCCACACCTTCCATCAAACACTTAGCAATCTACTTCAGTGATCTACTGAAGTTTGTATACTCATTTAGTTATAATGTGCCTTGCTCCTCAGATCTGTTCTGCCTAGCACCAGCAAGACCAAAAGCCAACACTGTTCTGTTTGTTTCATTTACTGAAGCCAGGGTATTAGTATCTATCGTAACCGAACCTTATACTGCATATTCTGCTGCTTAGGTAAACATTACAGTCATTACTGGTTTGGTCCCATCACGTTTTATATAATGCATATGATGTGTAACTTAATTTTGCCCATTCCCTGACCACTACAAAAGGACTGAAAACCAGATCCTGAATTGTCACCAGGTAACAAAAAAACTTTGCATTCAACATGTAACAGAAAATTCAGCAACATTGTCATAGTGCAACGACACCCCTAAAAATCCAACCATGGAGATATGTATGTATATGTATTTTTTATATATATATATATATATATATATATATATATATATATATGTATGAAATTATATACTGAGATCTTCCACATTTAAAATACTTTGCTAAACATACTGAATGCAGATACATGTTAGTGATCATTGAATAAATCTCTGTGGCCCCATGGTATGTCTTTCTAGCCATTTAGATGCATCTGCCTTTTGAACTCTGGGAAGTTTTGCAATAGATGCTACAGTACCACTGTTCTGTTCCTAGGTGAAAGAAATTTCACTGTTTGCTCTGAACCAGCAATGCTAAGAATAGCTTTAACTTTGCAAGCAACTGCCACTGAAGTAAACGGTAATATTTCTGTTGGAGTACCATAAGACTTGTTCCCATGAAATGGTATGTAGTCTGACTTCAATATAGCAAAACACTTCATCATTTTTTAATAGTCTTATTAACTTCAGTGGGATTACTCACACACTTTATACATGCCCTTAAATTCTTCACTGAACCAGGTTATATAAAGTGTCCTAAACAGAAAAGCTCACTCATGCTTTTCATTTTCCAAAGTATATGTTGGGAACTGTAGTCTTTCACTATTTCTTGAATGCTATTTAAAAGCTAGCATTTGCCAGACTCCATCATGGGTCAAAAGAATCTTTTTCACATACATGCTTCTTATGCCTCCTTCTGTATTTTCTGACAGCTCCAACAATTTCAGGCCCTTTTGACTTTATTTGTTGTTACAGTGATCTATTTCCTTTTTTAGAAAAGCCAGCCTCACTGGAAATGTCCATATATTCTCCTGTTTTGCTGTTCTGTTTCTAGTAACAAAATTAAAGCTGGAGGCTCCTGAAGTTTTCACTGCTGGATTTCTATTCAACTCAGTATTGGGGAAGAGGACATGAATAATAATGTCAGTATTGCTTTTGTACGTCTAAAACTAACCTTAGATTTTGAAAAGTTGGAACAGTCTGTTTCTCTTATATTCTTTGATGAAGAAGAGTTTATTTCTTCTGTGAAGGAGACAATGACTGTTAGTTATCCTTTTTAGAGAGCTAGCTAGCTTGTCATTGAATTTTTCTTCAGAAATTACTTTCTTGGAGAACAGAGAAGAGTGTGTTTTTGTCTCTGGAAAGTGTATCCCAATCTTAGTTCAATCAGGACTAAAGACACAGTAGTAGGGACTTTAAGTAGACTACAGGGAAATATACTGTCACATCACCATGCCTGTTGCTCATTGCGTTAGCTAAATGTAATCTGCTCCAGGCATGGTTATACACGGTAGAATCCCTCTATGTGATTACACAGACATTAGCTGTATACTGCTAGCAGATCTGGCACTGTGGCATCCCATTGCCACATGGTATATGTACTTTCAATAAAAATCAAGGGGAACCCCTTTTTGATGATAGCCTAAAGAATTCCTTTCATCTCTTCTCTCTTCCTACATTCCATGGCTCCTCTTTACACAATATACTTAATATTTGCCTTAGACACCGGTTAAAATATTCGAGCTTTAAGCCGTCAAAGTTGTTAACAGCTTCTCATCAGATTGAGGGCTTTTGAGATGGAAGATTAGCTAGAGATCTTTCTTGTTGGAAGGAAAAGTCTACTCTTAAGAGCACTGCCAGGATGGATGTGAGACTTAATTATGCATGTGACTGTATACAGTCCTGACTATTCAGTTAGCAGGACAGCAAGGTCAAAAAAGTACTTATCAGAAAGATTTTTTCAGTTTTTATACTGCTTTCAGCATGGGCTCTTTCAAGCTTATTGTATTTACAGCATTTTCTAAATGTTTTCCTACAGTCTTATGTCCTATATGGCCATCCAAATATATTATGACAGGGGAACGTCAAAACACTTTTTCCTAAAATTTATTCTTTAAAAAAATAATATAGGTCCTAGAAAAAGCTTTTGTCATAGCTATGAACAACCATCTATAAAGCTTTTATTTAAGAATACAGTCAAATAAAGTAATTTATACTTTTCCTGTTGTTTGAATTAGTTCATACCTACTATTCTTCGGTAGTTTTGCTATTTTCTTTTCTTTACAGTCATTCTGATGACTGCTTTGGCTGTCATGGAGCTGCTGTATTCCACGGTTATTCTCTGCTTTTGTGACACACTGATTAATAAAGTCACTTAAAAGTTCCTTTGTCCTGTTTAGAGTAATGCAAAAGGGTTTTGTTTACAATCTCTTTCTTATTAAGAGACACAGTTGAGCAACAGATACAGCAGCCTGCAGAAATTTTAAGTTATACGTTATGACTGCAAAGGCCATGCACCACGTGAGAATCACAGCGCACACATAATGATTTCTGTCTATCTCTGTCCGTCCCATGTGATGCTGCTCAAAATTTATACCATTTTTTTTTAGAATATGAGAAAATGCCAGTGTGAGTTTGTCTGGCTCACATTCTACTAAGTTTGTACTACTTTTGGCTTTGGCATTCCCATTTACCACGCAGGTTGTATTTTATTTGGAGGCATTTTCATGGTGCTCCTCTCTACTTCAGAGGACTGTTACTAACAGAAGTAAAAGTAGTAACTGCTTCCCACTGTACAGAGGACAGGGGACTGACATTTCCTCTGCAATGTGGGATTGGAGTTGTCACTATAGCATGCATAACTACATTTATACAATTAATTGTTTAAGCATGCTTAATTATCACGAGAGCAAGGTTGGTATTTTCTGGGGCACAAGTACAAAAAAATAGTTAAATTTACTTAAATTACCACTTTTACTTTTGACCCTAATACATATGAAAACCACACATAATTATTTGTGCTAAGTTTGAGCATATATTTATTTGCTTGTTTGTGTATTTATGTATATATCCATGCATTTTTATGCTGGCCTGTTTTTTTGGATCAACGCATCCCCAGTTCCAGCTGGAATGCATGGGAGTTTAATGTTCAGTGGGTCTCAAAATGAAGTATTCTTGCTTGAAAGACCATTTGCACTTTTCAGCAAGTTAAATGTTGTTGCCTCAGGACTCCTGCACTCCAGCCATAATTTCAGGGAAAGACTGAACAAATAAAGAGCCTGAAGAGTCATCCATGGCATGAGAAAAACAGAAGACATATAACCAAAAATGCACAGGAAGTATAAATATATATGTGTCAAGATTCTCCATTGTGTAAATCCTCATGGCTCCACTCATTTCAACAAAACTGTGCCAATTTAAAATAAAAGAGGATTTCCAACTCTTGGGAAAAAAAGGAGGTGCAGGATAGGAAGTTTACTAGTGTTTCTTCCAAGATATTCTACTTCATCTCTTTATTTAAAAAAAAAAAAAAAAAAAAAAAAAAGCAGCCTTTTAGAGAAATCCTAGCCCAAGTTTTGAAACTTAAGACTTTGAAAAATAGCAATCACTGTAAAATCAGACCTTTTACACATCATGGTATAAAGCAGTACACTTAGGTGTAATACTTAAAAATATTCTGACACTGCTTGTAAAATCATAAATAGGACTTGGATTTAAAGTTCTTTCTGTTATTACATTTCCTGTCTCCTTTTCTTACGTCTTTTTTTTTTTTTTTTTTTTTTCCCAGTCAAAACTTCTTAAAGCCTCTGCTTCAAATGAAAGAAAATCTGGTCCCAGATGTCACTAATTAGGAACAGGTTAGCAGAGAGTTTTAAACAGAGATGCCTGAAGTTACAATTCATCATGTGGGATCAGACAACAGCCTTTTTCACTAGGCTCTTTCATATAGTTTGTATGATAATAAGCTTTAACTAGTACCACGCAAAACACAGAGCATACATTTAAGCAGGAAAATTGCATTAATACAGGTCTTTCTAAATGCTATTAGTGTTTGCAATATACTATATACGATGTAAACATCTCAGTTCTATCCATAGGTTTGGCATAAGCACAGATCAAAAATGAAATCCATTAATCAAAGTATTTTGTTTTTCATATCAAGCAACCTTCTTGTGATGTATATTTAAATTGAGTTAAATGTCTTTTGCCAGATCATTAGTTAAAGAACATTATAAAATTAATTTTCTGTAATAAAGAAGATATTTGGAGAGGGAAGGAGGTGTAGAGGGAATTGTGGTTAGTTACAATGTAAACTTGGTTTTTCTGCTGGAATCAGTGGGAATTTTGCCATTAATTTAAACGGTAGAAGACCAAGCTAACTATATTACAGTTGCACTAAACAAATCAATGGAAATAGTTACTGCCCACAGGGTTTAAATAGGCCATACTTAATTTGAAATCTAGTCTTAAAAAAAACCAACAACATCCTATTACAAATAATAAAGACAGTTTTGTACATTTACTTGCAATCTTGGTCAAAAGACCACTGAAGTCAACTACCAATTCCTGACACATTTCAATGAGTTGAAATTGCCTGACGTGGCTTACTATCTGATAGAGTAAAATACTAGTACTTGTGCTCAATTAAAAATGTTGAATTAGTATTTATAAGGCTTTTTGCCTACAATACAATGTAACAATGTAAGCAAACATAAATTCTGGCATGATCCAAATTACAGTATTTTGTAAGCCTTGTTATCCATTGTCCTGTGTCTCCTGTTAGTCATTAACACAGATGCTAACTGCAATTAAGACAGACTAACAGTGCAATTTTTCTTTAATTTTCTTTGCTTTGTCTCAAATGACTACATAAGCATCTGGGAATGAGTTAGACCCATTGAAATCTATGGCAAAATTCTTCTTACTTCATAGGCAATAGGATCCAATTCAAATTTTGTGAAATATTTTATGTTGTGGAGATTAGACATAGTCTATACTAAAAATGAAAACTAGCAAGCAGTTGGTATGTACACATATACTAATTAACAATAAGTTTATTATACTAGGATGTCAATTATTAATCAGTAAATTCTTTTTACACTTGATTTCATTGTCTTGTGAAGATTAAGAACTGCATTTGAATTCTGCACTTGAGATATACTCATTCTGAAAAGAAATGTTTTAAATAGTGAGATTGCATTTTCTTTTTCAAGATCACTTCTTACTGCTGGATCCATAGCTCGTTATAATTATTCTGATATGCAATAATACTAGAGACTGACTCCCCTTCCTGTTAGTCTTTAACATACTGTGATATATTGTGGGAGCCAGACAACCACTAGTCATTGAGGAAGGTATATTCCCTTTGGAAGCCTCAGCTCAAAAGAAGAGGAGATGGAACTTAAAATTGAATTTCAACAAAAATTGAAGTTTTCACTTAAAAGAAAATCAATGTAAAATTTTCACTTAGTGCAACTGGCAGCTGTACCTGAATCGTAACATGGAGCCATCTTCCTGTTGGCTTAAAAAGATGCTGTAGTTTTTCTGTTCATTTAATCCTTGGTTTATTTAATGGGTTCATATAAAGCCTCTGAACATAAAAGCTCAGAGGGCTTCACAATGTAGGTGAAATGGAGAAAGCAAACTTCTGTCTTCTTAGAACTGTGTGAAACAGTCAAGTAAGGCCACAATTAAGTTTTCACCGATTTGTCTCAGGGGATATTTCAAGATCTCAAAGGAAGTGTCCAAAGTAACCTTTCAAGCTCAGAATGTCTTACCTTCAACATTTAGTGAGGAAACAAAATGATATGCACCCTGAACAATGGTTGGAGTGGCAACTTTGGTTTGTGGAGGAAGAGAAGGAAGCTGATAGGAATCTGCCTTACGTTATGTAGCCATACACCTCCACAGCAGACTGGGACAGAAGCAGACACAGCCATAGACATTTTCAATGCACACAACAAGCTTTCATTAAGACTTAAAGCATACCCTCATGATGGAAAAGACTGAAGTGGCAACATCACTACAGAGTGCAGTAATATTTTTTCCCCAATGAACTGGAGCAGGCAAACAACGACACAGGCTACTCAGCTCCCATCAGATATTAAATATATACATGCAGCGTGACCAGACACTGGAAATACATGAAATACAGCTGTTTGAAAGGTTAGTCAGACATATTCAGCATAACCAGAGGCTGATGTCTTATAACTAGTAATGCAGGTATACAAAGGGATGGGAGCAACTCATTGAAGTACTTGCTGCTGCACTGGAATTTGGAGCCTTCCCGTCCAGCACTGTGACTGTATCAAGTCTGTGAGGGTCTAACAGGTCCTCACTTGAGTCACTAGCAGAAGTGGAACGTGATTTTATCATGGACCTTGAAGCTGTCAGAATGAAAATTGTTGGAGGCGAAAGGTACAAATCCTATTTCTGGTTTTGTGACACCCACAGTGTGCTCAAAGCATTGCTGCCAGTTACTGTTAGTTACGAGTTGTACATTAAATTCATTATGGAAACACTGAGATTACTATGAAAAGGAAAATCAACATTATAGCATTTTTACAATTCTCTCAGTCTTCTAGAAGTACTAAGAGAAGAAGAAAGAGACTGTAACATCTTGAAGTAATTTAAAAGCAAATCTTTTTGTTTGTACCTGTTGTGCCTCCTTTCAAAGAGCCAGTTTGGCTTCCCAGTATGGAAGAGGAAAAATAAATCTACTGTGCTGATCAGAAGTGTAATTTTCAAACTACATTCAGTTCATATTAAAAGATACCCAAACAGGCACAGGTCTCAAATCTGTCCTACAGGGCTAAAGAAAACAAGGCAATGCAACTTCTGCTGTAGACTAAAATTTTCATTGCTTCTAAACTAGCCATTTGCAAACGCTTTAGAATCTGAATTTCAAACAGATTTGCCTATACAATTGCCCTCTGATGTACTAAGGGCAATTTTTTAACAATATGAGAAAGATAATATAGGGGAGCCTTTTTGGCAATTTGCCTGAATCCAAACACATACCATCTGTTGGCAAGACAGAAAATGGTTGGTTATGTCAAAAGTTGCATACATTAAAGAAACAAATCTCCTATGCAGCAATTAATTTAAAGACATGCATAACTTTTAAGTACCTGAACAATGCTCGTAATCAAAGTTGACTCCTGCTTAAAGTGGCAATGTTACACATCTTCCCGAATGAAGCCAAATACACAGGAACTGATAAACTGTCTTATGATTTAAGTAATATGCTGAAATATTAAAAATCCTAAATGCCATCAAGCAAACTGGCTAATAGTATTTATTAGACTAGAGGACGAGAGAAAAAATAACAAAATTACGATCTAAACTGCTTGTATTTTTAGACTTGAGTCTTAGATGCACTGATGCTGGTAGGAAAATTCTTGTTGAGTTTTCCTTCCTTCATTCAAAACTTCAAAACTACTCTTACTCCATCTCAAAATTTTTGAATTTTTGCAGTTTATTATTTACTAGATCAAGAAACAGACTGTTGTCTACTACATGATATTGTTTTATTGCACATTAATCTGACTTTAAGAGCTAAAGTGATGTGCTCACCTTACAGATTATTATATTGAGGGTTAATGTATACTGCAAGCAACAAATAATATAAGCAAAAGCCTTAATGTAGTAAGAAAATGTCTAATTTTACCAGAAATCTTGTACTAGGTTGCTAGATATACTTTATACATATATCTCCATATAAATATATTAATTTTCTAATCAGTTCACAGGAGTCTTTAGGTGAAATTAAGAGTCCTAGTGTGCTAACTAGAAGGCTCAGCTGTGAACTCAGTAGGCATGTTAATGATGGACAGCATGGCAGCATCTAGATAGTGAATTTTCACTGGATAGACAGTGAATAAATAGTGATTTCACTATTTATCCCTTCATTAGTAGCTTTATGCTAATGTAATAATACTATTTTCAAAATCCTAAACTTGCATAAATCTCATTAAGTTGAACAAAAAAGAGGATTAATTGCTGTTAATAGCATTAAGCTGAAGTTAAGAATGTAAAATATACTCTTCTTAAATCCCTGGAATTCATTAAAGAAAATGTTAGGCATTGTACCTGTAGTGGACTGAATGTTAATCTAATGCATATGCTTTGGGAATGTCCATTCATACATAAATTCTCAGATTAAATATTTGAAAGCATTAATCTAACCTTGGGCAGCAATATTCTTCTAGATCTTAAACTGTTTAGTTTGAGGTTTTAAGAAATTCAGCAGTAATTAATTAAGAAATCCATTAAGAAACCACATAATTTTTTGTTGAGTCTTAGCTGAAAAAACCACTCAGTTGATTCTTCAGAAAAACACATTCTAAGGGGTTGCACATTCTGGAGTGTTACAGGAGCCTGTGAATCAGCAAATGCAGAGAGCACTATTCTGCTTGAATGAGCAACAATACATTTATGGAAAATGATGTTTCCTGGAAAATTATAATTAACATCAGCTTGGTTTTGAACCCTCTGATTTTTTCTCTTCTTAGGTTTTGGGGATGAAAATTTAAAACAGAAACACCAGTTTCTACTCACCCTGTATTGAAAGTATGTGTGGCAGTTTAATAATCTCAAAGAATAAGAGAAGAGATTAATCCCTAATTAAAGTGCAAAAGTCAGCATAATTTTAACTGGAATCATTACTCTCTACTGTTGCCTGTATGTTTTCAAGGATAACAAATACTATCAAATATCTAATCCTGACTGCAATTCAGTCAGATTTGGAAGCCAGGCTCTTTAATGTTTTATGAATATATCAGTTCTAAATTCTTACTTCGATATCTAAATAGCCTAATAACACAAACACCACATGCCCACCAATTTCTGACTGGGTGACTTCAGCGTTTATTGAAAGAAACATATTATTTGCACTTCTTACATTCTTGGCATGAGTGCTCAGCATCTGCAGCTAAGCAAAAGAAATAGGGCTCATATAAGATCAGAAATGCATCTATGGATTCAAACCTAGTTCAGCCCAGTATCTTTTTTTCTAACAGTAGCATAAGTGGATGCTCAGTGAAGAGCAACAGAGAAAAAACGGACTTGACTTTCCCTTCAATAGTCCCCCAGTCTCCAATTATATTCAGGTCATGCAATTTCCTGAGCTTAATGTTTTTTCTGTTTAGTAATCTTCAGTGGATTTCTTTTGTAAGTTCTCATCCACTCTCCCCTAAAATACACATAAATATGAGCATCTACAATGCCTTTTGGTGAGCAGTTCCATGGGTCTACTACTCTTTGCATAAGGAACTACCATATTATATTTTTGAAATTGGCTTTGCCAGCTTCAGTTGATGGTCCTCAGTTTTTGTATGAGAAGAGACAGCTAACAGCTGATCCACATCATCTGTCCCCATGAAAGCCACGATTCTGTGGATCTGTCATCAGCCCTCTAAATCACCCTTTTCCAAATTAAAAATGCCTAGCCTGCTAATTCATCCCTTCTGTAGAAACTCCATCACCTTTTTTGCCTTCTCTGAACATTCTCCAGTTTTGATATACTCCTTTCTGAGATCAAGGGATAGGACTTGCACAGTATTCAAAATGGTTAACTATAAATGTATATGGCGGCACAATGGTGTTCTCTGTTTTGTTTTCAGTCCTGAAAATGCCTGACAGTTGATTTGGGGTTTTTTTTTGACTGTCATTGAGCAATGAATCTATGTTTTATGAAACTAAAGATCATGACCTCAGAATCTTGCTCTTGAGTGGTAACAGCTGGTTCAGTTTTACATATGACTCTAGAGCTGTTTGCACCATGTGTATCACTTCACATCTATCTACACTGAGTTTCAACTGCCATTTTATTGCCCAGTCACTCAGTTCTAGAAGTTCTTCTTCACAGTCCTCTCTTCTCCTTTCTACCCTGAATAACCGAGTGTCTTCCACAAACTTTTAATCTCAATGTTCACCTCTGCTTCCAGGTTATTTATGATTATGTTGGATATAGTAGATCCTAGCACAGACCACTACTAAACTTTGCAAATGACCAGTCCATTGTAAAACTGACTTTTTATACTTACCCTCCTTCATTGGTATTTTAGTCAACTTTAGCTACCCAAGGACTTTCCTTTTTGTTCTATGGCTAATAAATTTTCTTAAAAGCTTTCAGTATGGGACTTCATTAAATGCATTACATATCTACACACACTGTATTGTCTAGAACAACATAATCCACAAAGGTGTTGATCCTCCTAAAAGATCATCCAGATCTGTAAGGTCTGTAAGGCAGAACTTTCCTTTGCAGAAGCCATACTGAGTCTCTCAGGTTTTCACTCATTTTAATCTTTGTTATGAATTTATAACAGAATTCTGCATGAATTTATAACAGATGACTGCACATTATGAACACTAATAAATTAGTATTTCCAAACCCAAACAGGTACTGCTTTTACAAATATGGGGACAATAAGGCAAAGAAGGTAGTGACTTAAGAGAGTCAGATCATGCATACTTGAGATAGTTCCAATGGCCCAAGGTATAAAGGATGGGGTAATACCTTACTGCTTTGCTAGACTGCTGGGGAAATAATTATGGTTCAGAAAATGAGAAATTCCTTCTTGCTGACTTGGCACATCTGAGGAACATAAACTGACTTACGGGCTGTGCTAGCTATACATTTGCACTGTCATTGCTAATAGTAGCTGAGCTCAGTGAGTAGCTCACCAAAGCTGCATTTAATTCTACTCATTTATGTCAGCCTGCCTGGTCTGGAAGGGGAGCAAATGAGTGTGTTGCACCTTTTACTTTTCCATGTCAGATCCCAAGGTTGAGAAAGACAAAGAATGATTTCACTGTTCTTAACCTCTTTGTACAGACATGCAGTTGCATTGTTATCTTCTAAACATCCTTTCAGGTCTGAGAACTTATGAACCAGACCCTGTTACTCAGTAAGCAAGGTTCACAAAGCAGAATATGCCAGTCTGTGCTTCTGAGACCTGCAGAGTCAGCTCAAACAGAAGACACAGACATCTTTCACGGTGGAGAAATGGCTCTGCTATTTCAGTCTATACTACTGTAGCCTTAACAGTGGACATAGCCATGCTATTTCTAGTCTTTAAGCTGCCAAAATATTGGATTTATTAGTGTGCAAAAGCAGCAGCTGATGAAGCTGTATTGATGTACATCAATAAACTGGATTGCTTGGCTTTTACTTTCACTGGAATGTACTATTCTGTAAATCAAAATCACAGGTTTTACCAAAAATGTAAACCCAGATGATTAATTCTTTTTTTCTTTAATTCATGAGCAGAGAAAGAACTAATTAATTGTAATAATTAATTGTGAAAACCTAGAAACCTGAAAAGCTGAAGTTGTCTGGGATGCAAACTCATACGGTTATTATCTGAACCCTTTCTAGCCAGACAAAAGGTTACTTACAGTAACTAGGAAAACCTTCAAAGAAAGCATTTAACAGTGAATATTATCCTTCCCTATGATAGAATTTTATTTAAAAATAACTGCATTAACTAAAATTACTTTTTCTTAAGTGATACTCACAGCCTGTGCTCCACAGCCAGCTGCACTATCCTGTCCTCTATATGCCACATTAGTTTATAATCCCTAGAAAGCTCAATCTAAACAGAAACACTTTTTCTACTGCCTGGAGGACAAGAAGTCTCCTGGGCCCATCCTTGAAAACTCCCTACTCATCAAAGATGAGTGAAAAAATATTAAGTGTGGCTATTCTCTCTGAAATCAATGTGAATTAGCACCTAAATATATTTAAAACTCTAACATGTAGGACAAAATAGAAACCAGAATTCTTTTTAGAGGCCATACAAAAGCACAACCTGTGCCAAAATATTCCTTATTAGAAATTATGACAGAAAAATACAGCAGGAGGTGAACACACAAATGGAGGACAGGCTAATAGATAGCAGTGTTCATAACTTAGTTGTCTTGTTTATCATGATAGTTGAGCTGCTTAGCAGCTTCTTAGTATTTTCAGTTTTTCTTTTATCAATAATGTCACTCATTAAAATAACTATAAAGTAAATTCAAGAGGTGTACAAGGACAAACAGTGCTACTAGAGCAGCCACAGATTAATGTCCTGGGTGTAGGCAGCAGTACAGAACAATTGATTTTCTCCTGTTTTAATGAAGACTAGTTTACTACAGATCTTTTGCAAAAATGAACTGATGCAAGACGCAAGGAGAAAAGAACGTGAGTGAACATGAGTTTCTGAAGATGTGTTGTTCATGTCTGTTGGTAATAGCCAGAATCTGGTCAGCACTTAAGTGTAGAAACCATATGGTAAGCTTCACAAACACTCTGAAAATATTGCTGTGAAAACTACTTGAGACAGCAAGGAGCATGTTACAATTACAGCATTCTTACCGTAAGCTTTGTCAGCATGGATGAAAGAGGCAGCTATAGAAACAAGACAAAAATCAGAGTATTTTAGGGGCAATTCCTGAGTCTGCCAATAGAAGCTGTGCTCATGAGTAAAGAACTTTCTGTGCCTTACTGGTTATAGTAATAGTTACAATTAAACCCTACTGCATAGAAAAAGTGTGGACTTTTTTTTTAAAAAAAGTTAGAATGTACTGTAATAATTTGAGAATGTAATGAGTTGTAGGCTTGATTTGTTTGCAGGGCATCTCAAACTAAAAACATCTTTAGCATAAATCCATTTTTGTCTAAAATAGTAGCAAAACTCAACATCCATTCAACTTAATTCAAATTCTCTACCCAATCTACTGTGAAGTAAGTAGACATTTAGTACCCCATAACCTTTTTCTACCTATATTTAAGAACTGGGTGTGGAAATGAAATCCTTTGCTTTTAACACCCCTGTGAGCACAGAGCTTAAGCTACAATTCTGCACCTATAGTTACCCTTCTAGCTAAACTGATCTGTTAGGAATGCTTAACTGTCCCTGATAAGGGAGGCTTATCTTCAATGCATGTTTGAAATTCAATTTTCCTGCCTCTTCAGTGCACCATATAATGCAAGATCCAGGAATTTTCCAAAAGAGAAGAATCTTCTTCTTAAGAAGAAACTTCTTAAAGGTGAAGAATACCATTAGAAATCCAAATCCCTCCTTTCTCTCTCCAAACACTGGAAGGACAAATAGTGCACCTCAGCATCAGATAAAGACTACTCTCTACACAACAGAAAACCCACAGGTAAACAATCATGACTTGCCTTACCAATGAATGGCAAATACTTCCCGCTGTGAACTGCTGCTTTCCTGGGTACACTAAGGTCATGTTACACCTTAGGAGCTAATGTAAGGGGACAATGTATCAGGCTGGGCTTTTCAGGACACTGGCAGATTCCCAAATTGTGATTTTTACTTCAGCAATTTAAAATTTCCCGCCTACAGCTGACTCTTGCTCTGTGTTACTCTTAACTACATTACTGCAATTTCCTTTTATATTTAACTCACCGGAGTAATTTCCAGTTGAGCTGGTATAATTTTTGTATATAAAAAGTCTTCTATGGCAAACATTAAAGAGGCAAAAAAGAGGTCAGATTGTCTAAAATATTTTTAACAACTAAATTAAATTGCTCTTCTGTTTTCCTAGTGTGCTCGCGTTTCTGTCTCTTGTACATTATATTCACAGCCTGGGCCAAATTCAATAGACACATAAATGTGTGAAAGATTACTAACTTCCAATAAGACTTGTATGACAATAAGTACCTGGATAAAGTGTGACCTTGTCTGATCTCAGGTCACTACTTAATTAGATGCCAGAGAGTTATTACATGAGAAGTAGCAGGTGGAGAACTTCATAAGACTCCAAATTTCAGACACAAATATATATGAAGCCAGCATTATTAGTTGTAATTGTTGACATAATTTTACAAAAAATATCAGTGAAAAATTAGTAACTGGTATAACAAACTGCAAAATGATCATATGTAGTTGCCTCAGAGATTCTCAGAAACAGAAAATATAATGCACAGATTGATTAATTGCAGTTTTATATGAGGAAGATTGCATTACAGATCATAAAGAGATTTTGTGTCATGCTATAGGAAAGCTTATTAATTCCTCATAACTGGGAGTGAGCCTGTGAACTGGAATGTGACATTGGTGAATATACAACTAAAAATAAACAACTAGATCTTGGATTCTGTCAGTAAGTAAGAAAAAACATGTCATTTGAAAAGATGGAAGAAAGATGGATTATTTTTCCACACACACAATTTTAAACAGCAAATTGTGTGGCATCTACACAACTCTGTGGATGCCTCAAACTGTAAGGGATATGGTTTCCATACTCTTAAGGAGGCAGGAATCCACCGAGTCATAGGTTTGCTCTTCATATTCCACAATAACTTGGAATATTCTGCCTCCACTGGGAGACAGCAATGTCTCACAGCAGTAGAAGACAAAGAACTACATTCCCTGTCTACCAAAAAACAGTACCTTTCCTTCTCTGTCCCAAAGGACTGTTTCAATTGCAGTTTATTGGTACTATTTATGCAACTCAGAGTGCTTTTTCCTATTTAAATGATAGAAAAATAGTTATTCTGCTTCCCTGGAGCTACCAAGAATGTGCAAGTTATGAGTCTTTGGAAAACCTACACTTCATATGTGTATATGGGTGGATGCATTATGAGGGTAGAATGATTAACTCTGTCCATAAAAACACTACTGAATAAATTTTGAACACGCTACTGAGTAAGTTTTGGAATCCTAAACTCTTCCCAGAAGGGATTAAAATTTCCTGGTATAGAAGAATTCTAGTCCATTGGAGTCTTTTGTTCTCAGTGGATAGCTGTTACTTTTATTACAGTATTCATCTACCCTTTTTTTTCCTGCTGCTTTTTACTTTCTTTTCACTTCATTCTTTTTTCTTCCTCTTTTTTTGTTATTTTATGTTTTTCCTTTCTCTTTCCTCTGTCCAAGACCTTTTGAGACTGATTTAATAACATGGAAGAACAAATGAAAACTATGAGAAACAAATCTATGGAAACTAACATTCTATTTTGCTTGTATATTACTCCATAAATAGCTTCTATCTTGCCTTGATAATTATACAGTTATCCAAATGGTCTGCAGGTTGTGCTTTACATGTATCGTATGTAGTTGACATACATATGTTCCTTCTTTGTTTCACTGAATGTCACAGTGATATTGAGATGAAAAGATGCTTAGATACAATGATGAACAGTTTAATGAAAAAAAAATCTACTTCATATAACTGCTATTTCTTTTCTTTTTTTCTCCAATCTTCAAAATCCTTTCTTGTTTTCTTCTCATAATTTTTTTCAGGACACTAGGTAAATACTAAGACATATCACACTAAAACATCAATACTAACATTTGGTTCCTGATGTGTGTTTTTTTCCTGTCATTTAAACATTTCAAGATGTTTAAAAAGATACAAACTCCATTTGAAGTGTTTCCTGTGGCTGAAGAAATTACGATATTTTTTCTCCCATGTAGTTTTTTTGGCAATGAATAGAGCTGCAGGCTTTTCTTCAATTCGGCCTTTATTGAATTAATCCTTCTCCGTTACCTATATTCAGACTTATGAGACCTTTCTCATTCATTTAAATGTGAATGAAATTGGCTAAGGAGTGCCAGCTTTCTAGGGGAGCCATCCAAACAAAATGACACACAGAACAGTCATATACACTTTTCCCCAAATATCATACCATCTTATTTGGTTGCATCCACCAATTAGGAGGGCTAAGACTGTCCCATTGTTCTTTTTCTCAGTCCTTATCAGGTCCCAGCTGGAGTACAGTACAGTTATTTGCCTCCTCCCCCCCCGACAACTAATAGGTAGAGAAAAATTGAAGGACAGTGAAGAAAATTGAGAAGCATACTAACTTTTCTGCATTGGAAACGCTGAAAGTTTTTCACCATAACATATTGAGTATCTTCACAAAGATAGCTTTGAATGCTACTATAAACAGAACTCTTCATCTAAACACCAACACATATATTCCCTTCTTTTTTTAGAGGCAAGAAATTAAATATTGCACAATGATCATGGTTGGAAGGGACCTCTGAAGAACATCTGGAGGCCCTCTAATTAAAGCAGGGCCACCTAAAGCTGGTTGCCCAGGACCATGCCCAGACAGTTTTTGAATTATCTCCAAGAATGGAGATTCAACAACTGCTCTGGGCAACACGTTCCTCTCATCCTTGTGGAAAGACTTCCATCCCAAGTACAAAAGGACAGCCCCATGCAAAAACAGTACTATACGGTTTCATAATGGAATATAAATGTTTAGGTAAATCCAGAAAATCTAAACCTGAAAATTCATGTTGGCAGTCAAGTAACTCATCACAAGAACATGCTGCTCATTCTACTTCATATCTATTTGTATATTTGTATCTACTATTTCAGATACTAAACTAAAAAGACAAAAAAAGTGGTTTTTTTCTGTAAAATTCTATATTTTCATATTCTATAAAATGAATATGAAGATAACTCTACATATTTGCACTCAATACCATCATATCCTTTGATAAAATTATAAGCATTCATCAGAAAACAGAGAATACCAAAAGCACTGAGATCTCACTATTGACTTCACTGATTTTGGATGTGGACTTTAACCACTTTGAACTAAAACTCATGACGTCTTTTCAATGTACATCTCCTTCAGGATTCCAGAAGGACAGACATCAATTTGATCAGATCAGTAAACCCGTATAGTGATACAGTATAACAACTATCATAAATATTATAAATCTATTTTCTAGACATTGAAGAAAATACAGCTAAAAAGAAACACAACTATACTTTCCATGGAAAGTAAGAACAAAAAAGGACTTCTGTGGTATCTAATTTGTGCACAACTTATTCAGGGCCTGAGGCTTCAGCATTTGAATCTTCTGTTTCTCTTGCATGTAGTCCTTATTCAGATCACACTGGGACAGTACTATTTAGCCAGATTATCAGGATTTGATTATTCTATGCATGTAGGACCTCACATTTTAGCATATTAAAACTATTAACATGGCTCCATTCTAAAGATAAACAATAGTTCTAGACACAACAGCAGCTTTTGCTTGCATAAATGCTTTTTACTGAATCTGAGCAGCATTTGAAAACCATACGTTCTTTGTTTAATGTTACTTGCCAAGAATGAGAACACCATTTGGGCTACAAGCTTAGTGACATCACTGCTGAAGAATGAAATGATTTTCCCATCTACTTAAAAAAACCTGGATGCTATATAATGTTTTTAAAAGGTAACCTCCATTGTCTGTTCCTCGTATGTACATTTCCCATAATTTACATTTCCTACTGGATACACCTCTTCTATTTTTAGAGGTCAAACAGATCATGCAGAAGATAGGGCTCATAATTCTTTCTCCTATGCATCACACAAAAAGGAAAAACAAAGCTAGCATTGAAAAATTGCTAGTTACAGGAGAATGTAAGAACATGAACTACCTATTGGATCAAAACAGTTGTCCATCTATTGTAATTCCCTGGCCTTTGACAGTAACTTAGAGTTTGTTTTACTGGAAAAAGAAAAGACATAATAGACACCTTCCAAAGATCCTACCCATAGTTGTATATCTTTCCACAACTGAACTATTAGGTCCTGAACCAGTAAAGCACCTACGTGCATACCATCTTTAAGCATGAATAGTTCCATTGCCTTAAATGAAACCATGCGTGTTCTTAGCATACTTTAGTGATTTATCAGATGGTGATCTTAATAATTGCCTTAAGCCCTGAAACATGACGGTTTACATAATAGTTTTCACACCATGCCCAAAGTAGTGCAATAGATTCTCATTACCCATATAAAGAAAATATTTTAGATTTTATTAAACCATCTCAATGATTGTTTTCTTACATTATGTGTTGCTTTCAAATGTTTCCTTATACAATTTTAAGTGTATTGCCTTCCATTTTCACTGCCTTCTATCGTACGTTATCAGAGAAGAAGATGGCTCGTTCATTTTGACAATATTCTCAGCTATATTATTTGTAGAAAGCTCAAGTGAGTGGAGACACCTGAGCTAGCCCAAACCAGGTCTAATTTAGGCTGCAATTCTATAGGAATGCAACTGCTCTACTTTCACCGTTGGCTGCATTTCAGAAGCAGCTGGAGTTATCCCATGGCACAGAAGTCAGTTACATCAGTCTCTACAAACCTGAGAAGATACCCAAAAGAACTACAGAACTAGTAAGTCCAAATAATGAGAACTGTAATGTCTCAATTTACGTGCATATTAGCGGAGATACTCAGGTCTACCAGTTGCTCAGTACAACTTGAAGCCTGATGTACCTATCAATTTATCTTATGCATTTCTGTGTCTTTCAATGGTGAAATAAAATCTTTAGTATGTTTTCTTGTTCTAGTCAGTTCTTCCACTTTAGCTGTCTTTATAATTTGATACAATTATTTAATCTTATGATTTGACAGTAGTACTGTAAAACAGTCTCTTCAGATTTCAAGTGAGCATAGAAAGTAGGAGTAGATCTAAGTATTTGTTTATATTACTACAGAATTACTCTCATTTTTTAGACTAGAAATTAAAGTGGAGAAAGCTTAAAGAATGTTCTTGTGGTCAGATGTGAAATGTGTGGCAGACCAAGGATATGCAATCATGGTCTCCACTATTCTAAGTATTGCACAAACTATTTTTCTGAGATTCCAACTTTATTTTCATTCTCATCTCCAAAAATGCCCCTCTCTCTACTTTATAATTTTTTTGACAGAGGACAATCAGAGCCAAGCATAAGGTATTGGATTATATGTTATTGAGTTATGCAATTTCTTAATCTGCTTGATTTTGGGGGGAGCGCCAAACTGGCTATAAGCTCCCCCCCATCTGTCTGTACTTGTCTCAGATCTTTTTCTTCAGTGGCTACAATTTCTACTTGATAGGTGTCATTATTATTTATAGCACACATTGTTTTTCACTATGTTTAATGTATTACCTTGCTGCTTACTGACTGACTTTGTCAGCAAAGTGTTCTATGTAGTTACTACTATACAAAAATGCTTCCTAATGTGTCTTAAGTTTTCAGAGACCTGGGCTAAAGAAGATATATTTATGCTATGTCCATAGATCACCGTGACTTGCTTGCTTTCTATGGAAATAAGACTTGCACAATCACAGTGCCCGTATCACCTATCTTGCCTTCCTGCCTTCTCTTCACAGTAACACACTGAATCTTTTACCAGTTTCTACCAAAATCAAAGAAGGTAAAATTTTCAAATATAAATTCCCTTGAATTTCACAAATTGAGCTTGACGAAGATAGCCAGTACAAAGCTTGGCATCCCATTTAGGGAAAGGATGCAGCAGCAGCTCAATACTTCAGCTCACTGTGGCTTTGTAGCTAGTTGGTCAGCACACTTGTAGGTTTGTACAAACCACACAGCTTGTGGTTGGGTGACATAGGAGGGAGACTGAGAATTATACTGCAAAATAGCATCATTGTAGGCTAAATTGCAATACCATTATTTCATTTATCAGCTAGGTCTTTTCTATAACTGTATCATACTATCAGAATACAGTAAGTCTCATATGCTACAGACCCATTGTACAAACTGATTTTAAGTCAAGATGTTAGCGTTACTCAAATACTTTCTCTTACATTTACCTTCAATAGAACATCAACAATCCAATATTTAATCCTAGACTACCTAGTCAAAAACTACAAAAATTTCCAGTAAACTGAAACATATGAATACACGCAATGCAACTGACCAAACACTTAAATACACAGCAAGGCAGGTCAATAAACCCTGGGACAATAATACAATTATTGTTATACAGGCATCTTTAATAGTCCA
This sequence comes from Microhierax caerulescens, assembly GCA_035590215.1. Taxonomy (NCBI): domain Eukaryota; kingdom Metazoa; phylum Chordata; class Aves; order Falconiformes; family Falconidae; genus Microhierax; species Microhierax caerulescens. The sequence goes on from JAVJGJ010000057.1 coordinate 14,320,369, forward strand.
TCTTACTAAGAAATAATACTAGAATAACTAGAGAGCAGTTATTTGCTGTGCTGGCCAATCTTGGTATGCATTTATTGTTCATTAGCTTTTTCTAATAAGCTGATCTTTTGTACTGAAATACGACAATTTTCTATAATTATAGATTAGTAACTAACTTCATGGCATATGGGTTTTATCTGACAGAAATGAAAAATATATTTTCTTTAGCAGAAATCACATTTCTCAGAAGAGAAAAATGTGTACTATTTCTTTAAAATCTTTACAGCCTTTCTTATGTCTAACAGAGGCTTCTTTCTACTCTACTTCTGGGGCATTTGCTCATAAACTGAATTATTTGACAGTCCTGTAGCTTATTTATAGACAGGCTAAATTTAAAGTTGATGCTGTATTCCAGACTTAATACAACAAGGGCTTTTGTCTTCAGTGAGAATGCAAAATCCTTTGCTTCCTCAAGGTATACAATTGAAAACCTGAGTTTTATCAGGAAGAGAGAAAAGAAAATTTTAAGTCAGGAGAACATTGCTGTGAGGTCCTCTCTTTTTTCTACACTTTTCACTTTTTGTGCTTAATTTATTTCAACATGGAATGTAACTTGAAATACATGCCCATTTGGTAGCCTGTGACTTCCATCTCTACACAATCTGTTTCTTGAATATAATCAAACAGAAAGAAACCTGAAGATTTCTGTTAAAATGTTCAAAAAAAGCAACCAGACTGTAAGAAGAGTAAGTCTCTCAAATGTCCGGTGCAGAAAGCGTAATTTCTTGTCAAACTGGCAGGTATAAACAACTAAATCAGGAATGAGCAAGGCAAATACTGTAAATATTGTAAAAAAAAGCGCATGGCAAACCATGACATCTTTGCAGAATATTAATGAATCAATGCACCTTGTAAACTACAGAATAACAGGGGCGGATTTATTTCAGAGTGAAAGAGAAGTTACAGAAACTGTCACCTTCCATTGTCTTGAGCTTGGTACAGGCTACTTCTCATGTTTTGGGAGAGCGGTAACATAGCTGTACACATTCTCACTTTCACTTTCATGGCTGCAGCCAATAGTGTCCAGAACCTCAGTGACCTCTGCTCTATTTTATTCATAAACTACCTCTCAAGAGGCTCAAAAGTGCAAAAATTAGAAGTAAATTTACTCAGATTTTCACAAAGTGATGCTTTGCTGTTTCTGATATTTCATCAAATATTATTTACTTAATTCTTTTTCTATTTTTTTCCATTCTGTTTCTTGGTTAGGTAACTGAAAACACAGATGATTTAATTAACTAGCATGAAATCTGTTTGCTCTTGTTAAGACAAACCTTGCCACTAACCCTAATATCAGTGAAATTCTACCCCATCACCTTCCAATAAAGTAGCTGTATTCTACATGAGATGTTAACAATGGCTTATCATCATAATACTGGGTGGCAAGTAGGAATGAAAAAAAAACCACCCTGCTGTTTAGTCAACTCCACATTGTTCACATTTTTCAGGAAACACAAGTCCTTTATCTATATTTTTCAAGTCCACACATAATTTTGCTAACTAAAAACGTGCAGTAAGCGAAGTTTTAAAATGAGAATGAAGTGTTCTTCAGCTTTTAAAATTAAAGTCTACATTATGTAACAGAATTTTTTTCCTCCTAACATTATTAGCGCTTATGTTAATTTGGTGGCTTTCTGAAAGCTTTAAAGATTTTTTATTTACTTTTAATTTCAAATCTGTTATAAAAGATTCTTGCATTTTTGTTTAACTGCTATCTCTTGATTGCTTAGATAAATTTCCTATGATTTCCAGGTCTTAGAAAGTAACATAGGTCTGGAAAGGAAAGAGTTGCCAACCTTTTCCATCTGTTTGTGTCTTTAACCCTTCATGTTTTCTTTCATCATTTTATAGGGACAATCTAACAAGTGGGGTTCTAGTAATGTAATCTCTTTTTTGTTTATATAAAATATACCTACATTGGGGAGGGGGGCTGAACTAAACAAAAAACAGGGAGAGATACTGGATAAAATTTTGGTTGTACTCAGGGGTTAAGTTTTCATATATTATATACCTTTCCAAACTATACAGGTATGCACCGCCAGAGAGCACCTGTTTGAACCATACATAAGTAATCCTCTTAGTTTTTAAGAGCTGTTATATGTTCTACTAAGGTCTAAATAATGGAAAAGCTAAAAGCCTTTAGACCGTGCCTTAATGCAGTCCATCAAAGACATAAGCCATTTCCCAGCTCTACACCAGCTGCGTAACACTTGGCTAGCATTAGCAGAATTTCTTTCTTCAGTCATTTACGCTTTCAATGAAAAGCATTTTCTTTGTACAAAAAAGCTTAAGAACTCTGTCAGAATGAACTCTGTTGCTGGCCATCCTTCCGGAAGCCCAGTATTTTATTATTATTTTTTTTAAGTCAGCAGGAGCTAAACAGATGGCTTTGAAAATTGCACTTTCGTTTATGGGCATATATATGCACCTACACTTACACATAACATATATGCTCATATATATAGTGGTAGGCCAAAAAAATCAAGCCACTGCAATTTTGGTTATCCCAAACCTAGATTTAGCACTCAATGAATATAGAGATGAAAACTAATTTCCATCTCTAAATGCTGTGTCATAAATAGCTAGCTAGTACTTCCAGTACTCTTTTCTTTTGTAACATATTTCAAACATCACCACTGTAACAGTAAATATCCTGTTAAGAAAGCCAGAACATACTTGAGTGCTGTTTTGTTTCAAGTTGGTGTGATGATGATGTATCTGGATCCTCAATATTTCCACTCTATTATTGCAAAAAGGCATAATTACATCACATAATTAAAAAATAATTACTTACACTTATCCATCCTTTCTAAGGATTGAAAGAAGGGGGCTATTAGGTTTTGGAGCTTAGCATGAGTATTTTTTGCTGTTAACTGCAGTTGTGCAATTTCTACTATGATGTCTAGTGGCTGCCATTTATTTTCTGTGGTTTCTACATACAGGATTTTTGTGGTTTCTTCTGTGAAGAATCAGGGTTGCTAATAACAAGCCACAGGAATGATATTTCTCAAGGTCAGAGCTCACCATAATTTTGCTAAGCAGCACTACATTTCTAAGTTTGAGCATCAATAGCAAGAAAAATTCTATCAGTGATGTCCTCCTCTCCTGACTGGCAAACACTTGTGCAAATATATCACTGATGCAGAGAGAGTCAAGTAACTACTGCATATTTCTCTAGACCTGGGACAAATATATATTCACATGGCACTCACTTTTCATGACTAGTCTCCTCTGTATGTTTTGATCAATTCTCCTGGCTGGTAGTCAAGAACTATGGCTTCAAACTGCAGTAAGGAATATTTTTCTGAAGCAGACTGCATAAAATGCAGTTAGTACATACAATCAGTAAGGCATCTGGCTGTGCAATGCAGTCCCATTTAATAACTCTTGTATTACATTTAGAAAAGGACAGTATATTTGAAGTAGTACTTAAACCAAAAAAAAATATGCTAAAGTCCTAAAAAAGTATTCAAAGATTCATGCAAAAATAGGCACAGACATATATCTGTAACAACAGAAACTTACAGAATACCTATAATCTATTTTAATAAAGTTAACTAAAAAATAAGCTAAAGCAACCTTTAAATAAGTTCATATTTAGATAAAACTCTGTTTCCAAAAAGCAGGATCTATCCTATTTAAATCATCACCTGAAGTACTCATACTCCCAGTACATCATCAGCCTTTAACGGAGTAGAATGTCTGCTATATATTCAGTTTCTCCTGGTTCCATATACTGTCATCTGAAAAGCATTTCACTCCATTAATAATTGCAACATGGTATGACAGAAATCACACATAGAATTTGCTGGAATGGACAACATTCAATTTCTCCCTAATTCATAAATAATAGTTTGTTGCTTCAGGAATCTGAAATACAGTTTTATTGTATTACAGGGCTGGGAACAAACAGTATTCTCAGGAAATAAATGTGGAGGCATATGAGAAGCAAATAATAAACCACTACAGTTACAGCAGGAAAACCAGAACTGACCTGGCCTCCTTCATTAAGTGCTTTTATTTGTTTATTAGCATTGCTAAAGCAACATTAGATAAGAAGAAAATACTAATAACATTTCAGTAATAGCTGCAAATAAAACTTAACTTTGCCCTTGCAGCAGAAAAGCCAGGAAATCTTAGTGAAATGTAGTTTATCCATTCAGGAACTTATTTTTTTCCCATTGCTAGAAATATCTACAAATATCACAAAGGAAAGATTATCTCAGTAATGGAAACTAACAAACATTTTCAAACAGCAACTACAACCAATTAATGATCTTTTAATATATCTTGTATACTTATTTCAATATTCAGCAGTAAAAGTTAAAAGTGACATTTCAAAAGCTGAAGATACCAGTCTACATTTTACATTTTATTATAGAGCCATATAGGTTTGAGGACTTCCTGCACCTCAACCCCTTATTATCACCTACTCAGTTGAGACATGCCTACTGAAAACATGGCTTGTTTCAGTGCAAAATCAAAAAGTCAGTATAAAATATCAACAATTAATCTAAGACAAGTATCTGCACTCCTGGGATTGTCAATTTAATACAGCATTTGGTAATACTACAAAATCATCCAGCCATGTATGAATCCCAGTCTGAGAAATAAACAGATCTCCAAATGCTATTGTATTAGAATCTCTTGAATACCATTCCTTCTTAAGTCGTTGTAGTTGGACTTGTCATTAACGGTGCAAGTGTGATCCCCTCTCAGCTTTATCTTCCAAGTTTTCTGAACAGCACAGTCTTCAGTTCCTGTATTCCAGCCACACTGCTTTTCTACCTAGTTTCTATCTATATTGCAATTAGTCCCAGTTGGAATATACCTTTTTGCTATGGGTTATCCTGTCCCAGGACACTTCTTTACCCATTTTTATATTCTCCTTACTTGATTTTCTTCTTCCTCTCCCTCTAGAGGGATTACCATGATGGTCTTTTCCAAACTCCTGTTATTACCTGGTTCAAAATGGTAGTTAAGTCATATCAGCTTGATCCCCCAGGGCCCCTATTTCATCTGAGCAGACAGACCTGTTTGAAAAGAGTCCTCTTTCAAGGAATGCTTCCTTCAAAAATCCCAAAATCCTCCTAATATCTATCTTGAGAGCCATGCACTCTTCATTATGTTCACAAAGATGAGAATAACTTGTTAGAGTTTACCTCAGCCTTGGTTTCTTTGAGCACCTTGCCTACCTAGCTTGGCATAGTCATCTTCACCCTGTTTCACCAGAATTCAAAGCTATCACCCTGATACAAAAAAACAATCTGCAGAGTCCATGCTAGCATCATCAGGATGTTTTTATGCCAAGCCTACATCCCAGATTCTGGCAAGCTACACACACTTACTTCAAGATCTGTTCTCATAAACAGCCTCTCTATTTTTATTGCGGATTCACGATCTCAGAGGTCTTGGAGCTGAACCGCTCATCTTTCATTCTTCTTTTTTTAAATCATTAAGCCTTCTAACTGTTTTTCCAGTCCTCTGTATGTCAACTCTTTCCCTTCCGCATTTCATTTTCTAATCACCTCCATCACCCATTTGTCTAGTGCAGTCAGTTTCTTACATTGCTTCTCATATTTTCTTCCCATGTCTTTCACTTGCTCATTTTCGAAATATCATTGACTAGCTCTTCCATTGCTAAGTCAATTCTGTAACCGTAAAAATCAGGAAGCAAACTGTTTCCCTGAATTACCCTGCACATGCTGAGATTTTTCTCCTTGATTTTGTTTGGTGCATGCTTATTTCTCACACATACACACCCCAACACACACACACACACACTTCCATCAGATTTGTAAACTCTCCCCACATTCTCCTTTAGAGGCACACTGCCCTTAAACTTTCTGTTATTTCTAATGATGACTGTATAGGTAGGAATACTTTCTCCCCTACTTTTCCCCACTTGTTATAACACACATCCATTTCTGTGGCATGCCTCAATACTATAATCACCTCAGTAACTACTGAAATCTACTCTTCCTATTCCTACTATTCAGGAAATAAAAGCAGTATTTCTGAATCAATTAGTCCATTTCTTCCTCTTTGCTTGCTTTTGTGTCTGGCTGTTCTTTTATACCTTTAAAAACAAAACCAACACCAACACCCCCCAAAAAAATCCCACAACCAAAACCACCAAACAAAAACAAACTACAAACAAACCAAAAAATTTCTGCCTGGGTCACCCTTCTTCTCTCCCACAGAATCTGCTAAGTGTGCACCACTTGTGATTTACATCAGGCAGCATTCCCCTCTGATCAAGTTGCATAAAGAAAGCAGCAATGTATTTTAAATTGTGATTCCCTTCCAGAAACTGATTTCTAAAGGCACAGATGATGTAAATATTACAGTTAAGTCTGAGACACAATAATCAAACAGCCTACTAATAAATCTACTAGTACTTTTTAGAAAAAAATCAAGTTTAAGAATTATTACAGTGCTTTCCTCTTTGAATAGGTGTGTCCTAGCAGACCATCCTTTAGTTTGAGTGCACTGTTTGAACAGGGTAGAGAACAGATAAAAATGATAAAATACAGGATTGCTCAATTAAAAATTTTAATATGCCTACATACTTCTGTATACTTCAAGTTAATTTATCCAGAATGTCATCGGCTGGTTGTATTAAACTGTGCATAATACTGTCCTGTTGGAAAATTTGAATATGCTTCTTCTTTAAGATACATGTTCCTAGCAATAAATAAAAAAAAAGATGCAGTTAGTAAATGTTTTCTCATTATAATACAGAACTAACCTGAGAAACCTAAAGAAAATGTAATGCATAAACACTCATAACTGTTTATAAAATTCAGAATTATTAGAAATGGAATTTAATATAACTTGATCTTTTTCTCAAAAATTGCCACATCTCAATATAGCAAACGTGGGTTTTTTTCATCCAAAAATAAACTTCCAAAAATCTCACAGTGAAAACCTAATTTAATACAATCCCAAATTTTTGCCTTCATAATAGGAAAGCATCAGGTACTGGAAGTTCTTTTGCAAAACATATGTATGCATGCATGATGAGAAAAAAAAAAAAAGGAGAAAAAGAACCCTGGAAGAACACTGGAATACTAAATCACTTGGTTTGACTTCTTTTTTTCCTTCACATATTATCTTCCTCCTTTCCCAGAGCAGACACAAGACCTCTCCACCAAGACACATCTCAGGGTTAGCTAAAGAATCATCTAGTTTTATCATACATAATGGAAAAGCTCCATTTGTGCCCTTAGCTTAACCCTGACCTATCAGAAATAGGCAGTTCTACTCATAATCATCCTTTTTTGTTTCAGAAAACTAAGGTAAATTAAAGAAACATGTACAGTTCTACACTTTATAGTATCACTTTCTGCATAGTTAATTGTATTTACTCTCTGCTATCTACATAAAACATCTGTTGTCAGTAGAACACTTTGAAGAACCCCAGCTACTAATTCATACATGGAAGTTAGTAACAATCATAACCTACTCTTTGAAGACTGTTTAAATAGTACTGAAGAACACACTTAAGCCGGATTGTTATTTTTTTAGAAGTATAAACTTGTATTAAAAAAGTAACAATACAAGTTACCTAAAATTACAATACAAAAAATCTCTTTGAAAGCCAAGCTATTGTGTTAATGTTAAAGAGTTTGATTTGAAAAAGAAGAAAACTCTTTTGGTGCTTACTTTGATTTCTGCTCCTGAGACAGCTTGGCATTTATGTTATCTAAAGCTTGGCGGCGTTCCCGCTCCTGTCGTTGTTGATGCCGCTCTAAAACTAACTGTGCTCTTGCAGCCTGTGTACTTTGCCTGTCCCATTCAGCATCTCTTTGGCGTTCTTCCTCTTTGACTCTCTACAGGAGTGAAAAAAATTGCTTCATTTTCTCTTTATTCAAAGATGAAACAGCGTATATAAAGTGTATTGATAAATCAATCCAAACAAACTTGCTTGCCTTTATTGAACACTAGGGGTAGCATCTGAAATAGGGAGAAAAAGTAAGCACTTCCAAACCAGGTACAAGCCCATGCATTAGGCATAAGATACCACAAATGAGAAAGCTATACTTTTCCAAGAAGCAAGACTCCCACCTCTGCACAAGCTAAGAAAATTAGGATCTGCCACCTGGCAGAAGTTAGTTATTCAGTAGATTACTATTTCTCTCGGATATACTAGGTCTTTCTAAAAACCCAGAGCAACAAGACAAAACACTGGGGTTTGGGGATAGTTTAAGTTCTTATTATTAAGAGTTGTAACTTCCTGAGGTCAGAAGTTAGTAGACAACAGTATGGCTTATAATATGGCTAACTCAGAGTAATAACTGACCCACCAATACTAGACGAGTAGACCCAAACTGTTTCTAACTCTGCCCCTGTGATACTATCACTTCCTTACTTCTTGCCTGGCATCACACTGAACCGATTCAAGAAACCAGGCCTGCAAACCCTCTCACTTTTCTTGGTGGGGTTCATTTTTTGCCAGCTTAACTACCTGAACAGGTTCACTTTAGGGTCATAGGAGAGCCAGTAAAATGAGAACTCTATCTTCAGCTTTAATAACAGCGCTAGATAAGACACAGTGTAGCCTACAGTACTGGATGGTTTAAAAAAATAAAATTGAACAGCTATTCATTAGCCATTATGAATTCAACCTGTGCAATGAATGAGGAAAGTAGCTTCCTACTTCACAATACCTAGGCCTGTACACTCATGACTGCACAGGAAGGGTAAATTTCTTCATTTTGACTGCCTGCTTCCATAGACCTTTAAAGCAACAATTATCAGCAATATTTCATTTTTCTATTGTAATCCTATCCCAGAGCATGGCTTGTGTGAGATGGTAGAAAGGAAATTCTGTTACGTTCATGAGCTTTTAAGACTATGAAATATGCATGAGCAGGATCACTGGACCTGCTCTATTTGTCTTGCTCAAGTACCCTTGAGCATCAGAACACTGCTCTAGCTGGCCCTGCTTTCACCCTCAGTTCCTGGCTCTTCTTCCCCTATGGAGCAGTCCACTCCTGCTCATCCCTCGTAGGCAGCTTGTGCAATCAATATCAGGTCCTAAACTGCACGGTGAAGTCTGGGTCTCAGGCTGCGCAGGACCTCACTCCCCCGGTAGGCCACCATGGACCATGCCCCAGGATCCC
>JAVJGJ010000057.1:14329635-14343604 GCA_035590215.1 Microhierax caerulescens
ATCTCCCAGGATCCCCCAGGTGCCTTGGCCCTGGGCTCCACAGCAACCTTCCTCCCAGCCCAGCCCCAGGGCTCCAGCCCACTCCTGCTCCATGACATTTCCCAGCTGCTTCAGAGACACTGTGTTCAGTTTGATTGATTAAATTTTTGGTAAAATTCAGATCAATGGAAAACAGTTTTATAATGGGATGTGCAGGGCAAACAATAGTTTCTTCTACAAACACTGTCTACAATACTATTACAACCAGGAAACAGAATCCATGTGTCAGCTTAAATACCAGTTTCTCCAGAACTTGTTGCTGTTGAAAGTAACGGATTGCCATCAGCTGATCCTGATTCATTCCCTTCCATCGATCTGTGATCACACGATGTCTACCAAAGGAACTGACTGCTTGTTCAGGGTTTTCAGAAAGTAAGTCTCCTTGAAGGAGGCTGGAAATTTCATCCATGTCATCTTTCATTTTCTGATGCTTTTCCAACTTCTTTTTCTCAGCTAGTTCAGCAGCCTAAATTCAGTGAAAGAAGAGAACTGATATTTTTTCCATGAAAAAGTATTAACTAAGGGATGCAACAAAATTAATACATCATAACAGGTTTCTTTCCACCTTGCATACAGTTGTCAACAGCATCACATACAAATACTACGATCATGGTCCTATTGGCTACGATCAAAAAATCTAATAGTATACATTTCTTTAATGTTGTCATACCACATACAGCAAGTAATTTGAGGGAAAAATAATTTTGTTTCATAAGAAAAAACAGAATGAAATAAAAAACAATTTCACATTTATCCACAAGCAAATACCAGTTGGTATTTGGAAACCTAACACAATATGGAAGAAATTTATGATAAAAATTTACAATCTTGAATCACTAGCCTTGATATAGATTATGTAATAGATCTACATGGAGAGCACAGTTAAGCACTCAAAACAAAACAGACCCGAGATGCCTATGTTAAGCCTGAAGATGCAGCCTGGAATCTGTTCCCGCTGCTGATAAAAAATACTAACTTGAGTCATATGATGTGAACACACTGTAGTATTAGAAATCATAATATGCATTCTTTATGGAAATCACTGTTCCTAGTCCACTATAAGGTCACAGTCTCCTATTCAGAGGAAGTTTTCCCCTTACAAAACTTGAGAAAGCAATTATGATTTTACTTTAATTGCCTTCCAAAGAAAAATTAGACTAATTAGAAGTAAAATGATAATGCTATGCATCATCCATTTCTAATCCTGTCTTTTTCTTTTGTAACCTGTAAACTAAACCATCTGGAACAATGCACAGTGCTGGCTTCCACAGTGAGAGGGGACAGGTTAACTTCCTTCTTGCCAGGGCACAAAGAGCACAGGTTGCCAGACCTGTCTCTCATGTATGTAGCTTTACACATCTATCTTGACTGCAACAGATCAGTGGATATCTGTTTCTCCAGTTTGTCCAATATTGTCTCATACTCTGTTCAAAAACTGCTGGCTTGAGAATATTTACTTTATGAGTTAAGTAGAACAGGTGTGTACTTTTCTTACCAATTAGTAGTTTGCTGGCACACACACAATTTAGAAAATGGATGAGGACAAATGAAAAATGGAGGATTATGCATCAAGAAAGTCACAGCAGGTCAAATAAGTCTTCTGTGGCATATAAGGTGAAGTTGAAAAATAGTAGGCAGAGCATCTAGAACACATGAACAACTGAGAATGACAGAACTACTTAGGCATATGTGTGGGAACCTGTTCTTCTATAAATGTTACGGAGAACAATTCTAACTCAGCAAGCACAGTGATCTATGCCACCAAAGGACACTGCTAACATGAGTTTGGCTCTACATTTATAGTTATGGACTTTGAGCCTGGATGACAGAAGTTCTCCCAAGCATCAGGCCTGGAGACTGTCAAAGAGTGACTTTTATTTGTTCTAAGCAAACATGCACAACAACCTGTCAGTGTCTGAATGAAAAAACAAATAATACTATCCTAGATTAATAAATTCCATGGCTGATAACAGCCTTGTGCTTTCCATTAAAGTAACAGAAATATTTGATGTGCAAAGAAATGAATAAAAGATAAATTCTTTTATTTTTTAGAATTATAAATTAGCTAAGATGCAATTCAAATTAGATGATGCAGAAAACCTCATATTTAAAAATACCAGTTATCTTATAGGAATGTACACTCTAGAGCAAGAAAAGAGATGTCTACTTTTAGACAAATGGAAAAACTCAAGCAGATCAAATTTCAAGTGGCAAAACTTCAACTTCAGATCTAGTAATTACTGGCTCTGCCATCATAACATGCAATAATACCTAAATAAAGAACTAAAGGCCACTTTTTCATCTCACTGAAATCAGTGAGTACAATTTTTACCAGAAGCTTAAAGGAATCTTTTTTAATCCGAAATGTGTTTCCCTGAAGTTGGTGGGGTTTTTTTCCTCCAAAAAAGTCAATAACAATTTGACATTACAATTTCCATTTAAAAAAAAAAAGAAAACAAAAACCCCAAAGACTTTCAATCATCCAGTATTTTGGGGACACTGAACGAGAATATCTGGATATGCAGTTTAGCTTATTAATACTATGAATCAAGCAATTATTTTTAGTTCTGAAAGTGCTCCAGAGTAAATCACATTTAACAAAGTCATTTTGGATGGACCCCACATAACTACTGCCTTGAAGCTTAAAATGTGTAATTTTTATTTAGATCACTTTATTAATGTCAATCCACTGTCATCTAGAAATAGATCCAAAAAAAGGTACTCAGACGCTGTAACCCTAACCTTCTCAGTTAGGAGGGAGAGCCTAAAATTTCTGAACTGCCTGGAAATCTTACTGGAGGAAACTCCCAGCTCTATGCACAGCCATGTATGTACCACTACTGTGCAATGATTAACAACACTGCAAAAGAAAGATTTTAAACTCAGAAAATGCATCAGATTTAACCCATCAAGTCAAATTCCTAATAAAATGTAATTCACCAACATAGTATGGAAGAAAAAAAACAGATCACAAATGATCCTTCATTTATTTTGATCTGTGATGCAACATTATGTCTTCCCTACTGCTAAATGCTTCCTTTCACTATTAATTCACGTCATAAAGCAAAAGAAGAAATGTACATAGAAGCATTAACAAGGCCGGGACTTCACATGCTTAGAAGTCTCAAGTGTGTGAGGAACTAACTGCCACCCACCATCACAGGACTAAAGGAACACACAACTTCTAAAGTCCTTATCACTAAGCCACAAAGCTCACAAATGACTGAAGTGACCTATCCATGGTCTTTGGAACTTGTGAAAGAGTATTATTAATCTGTATAGTAAACACAGTTCCTTTGTCTGTATTATACAGATTCTTATCTCATAGTAGAGAACTGCATATCCAGCACATTCAAGCTAGGAACTTCTGCTAAGCAAGGTCTGTTAAAACTGTTTCCTCATGCCTGAAAACGTGGTGTTAAATACTGACAATTCTAGTCATTGAATACCAAGAATAGGATGTAAGTAATAAAATATGTTTGCACAGCACACTTCAAAGAATGAAAAAATTACCATTCTTCTATGCTTAGGCACTCAGATATCTCACATCAGGTGAAAAAAAAAGGCTCCACAGTTAATGCAAATACATAATTTACTCAAAGCCCGAAAAATTGTTTCTCTAATGTGGCTGCTGGCTCTGAATGTGTCAGTAACGGCATAATGTCGTGTGAATGAGGAACCAGAATAATGCCATCATATACCTATAGTAACAATATTATGGGGAAAACTATCAAGCTGTTGTGGTATACCCAGCAATAAATTCTAAGGACATAAGGTCTGTAATATTGTTAACAAGTCTATAAATATGAGGTCATTACGTTAGAGATCCTCTGTAATGACATCAACTCACTTTCTTAGCATTACCTACAAAGTGTCTTGGAAAGGATTCAAGTGCTGTGCTATACACATCGTCCTGATTTCAAGAACACAATTGGAACACCTATCACTGTACTGCTAAATTGGGCATTCCCAAGTGTTGCTTTCCTTAGCAAGGAACCTCTTTCTGCAACAGTAGGATTCTGCTGTGGAATCACGATCGCATCAAAATAAGTGAAAAATAGATATTTTAGGCAGGACTCTGGGGAGCCTTCATTTCTGTTATGTGGCTTGCCAAACTAAAATGATTACTACTGACGTATAAATTATTTCAGCAGGAATAACTGACAGTTTAAACTAGCAAAAATTTTCTCTTATACCAAGGACAAAAGCAATATTGGTGTTCCTGGTTAACTCATACTTAGGGAAGAGGGGGTTTGTCTGTGTTTCGTTTTTTTAAAAAATTATTTTCTTCTTTACATCCCTTAAACATACTGGCAACCATAAGGACTACAGATGATGGCCATGGAGACAATTATTTGACCCAAAGCCAAATTCTAGGAATTTTCTTCCTCTCTGTAAATGTATTCTCATATTATACTTTATCCAAATTACAGTAAATGAGGGTTGCCTTAGAAAGGGTAGGTTTGCTTTCTCCCTTTATGGCCATGTCAGACTGTGCATTCGCTCCTCCCAGTCAGGTGCAGCAGTCATTCATTCCAGAGTAGTTGATTTTATTTTGGATTTGAGAAATGAGCTAACACATCCTGAAGCTTCACAATCATTACATCAACTGCAAGAGACACAGCATAAAAAAAGTGAATGAAACTCAGGGAACAGGAAATAGGAGTTTCTCTTCTGGCAGCCACCAACAGGTAGAGCAGATGTGTCTAGAGCAAAATGTAGCACCCCTCAAGAGCTTAAGGCCTTCAATCCAGCTACTCTGCTGAAACTGCTGGAGATCCTGTTCAACAGATTTGAGGTCAGATACAGAGATTTCTTCTCTGAAGTTTATTTTCAGGCTGAATGCCTAGTTTTTGCTTTTGGGAAAAAGATGTATAGAAAATCCCTCTGTAACATAGCTTTCTCTTAAGACAGCATCACTGAAAGGCCTGGCAACCTGAAACTTGTGGCTTGCATGTTTAATAAAGAAAAGCAGCAACTGTACCAGCACATTATTTCAGGAAAAGAGAAGAGCTTTTCTCATCCATTCAGCAAAAGAAAAGCTAAAAACAGTATCACAGTCAAAAAAAAAAAAAAAAGAAAGTAAACAACTAACTACCTCGGGGAGGGGGTGGAGTGGGGAGAGCTGCAAGCTGTCACAACAATCTATACAACATAGCAATAAGAACAATAAGAGCTAACAGGAGACTGTTGCCCAAGCCTCCACTATCATGCCCTTACGGCAGGACTTTTTAGTATATTTAATACGCACACCAGTCAAGTAAAATGTATATGCCCAAATATTACAAACCACACCACATGCAAGCCTCCCACCCCATCACCAAACCCTGTCACAAATTCAGGAATTTTTACATGGAATCAACTGGTATGACAATTATTTGGGATACTACTGCTAGCCTGAACGTACCCAGCCACTTAAGGTACTTTTGAGGCTATTCATATAAAATACTGTTACTGTTCAGCAGCCATGACTTCAAGCCTTTTAAATTACCTTGGGATATCTATAAACAAAATCATACGCCAGATGTGCCCTGAAAGGCTCACTTACACAAAGACTTGCACACTTATACACTCAAGCCAAAACATAGCCTATTTGAGGTAGGTAATTTGAATGTGACTTAATTTTATGTGACTAGAGAAATTTAAAGCTAAGTCACATTAAATATACTTTAACCAAACTAAGAGCATCTATGTAGCCCTTTGAGCTGTATATATAAGCTGAGTGGAAAAAAAATAAATTATGCAATAAAATAAAAAACTGGAGCATGACAGATAGTGGTACTAAGACAGACAGAGAAAAGTTCATTACATGTTTCTATAGGTTCCAAAGCATCCTTGATAAACAACCAAGAGACAAGTACAGAAATAGCAAGGATGGAGCCAAAGTACCAAAAACAGTGGGGAATAAAGACAAAAAGTACTGGTAGTAATGTTTCTATACAAGCAAAAAATAAAAGCGGGCAAACACAGCTAAGATTATCCAAGAACTGATACAAAACCAGAAGGAAGGCTTTTGCTGTACCCCAGTTTACAGACTAAAAGCCCCTGAGAGATTAGGGATTTGTTGCTGTCCTGCCAGTCAGCAAGGTGAGAACCAGGAGGAAGAATTTTGATAAACGGTAACCAGGCAGAGGATAGCTAGAACCTTGGAGGGGAGAAAGTGAATAAATTCTATCTTCCAGTTACTGAAACAACCTTGGAAGTTAGCTGCTAAGAAACTTCTGTGAGAATATCCATTACTCATCATACTTCTGCACATCTTATTTTCCTTTTGTTTTCCCCCTTTTTTTAAAACAAACCAACCCAATATTAATTCACCTGGGTTCTATTGAAATCTTTAGTAGCTATACAGACAGCACGTCTGTTTTCTTCTTCTTTTCGTTGTTGCTCCATAGTCTTTTGGTCAAGTTCAATCCTACTCTTGTCATAAAGATCATCTAAATTAGATGAAAATGAAATTTAGTCAATATTCATGGACATAATGCATCATATGAGTAAAGCCACTATAAGAGACAGACAGAGAGGAGCTACAGATACAGTAGGCTGACTTACATAACTATTTCAAAATCCTACCACTGAAGCTTTCCCTCCTGGGATTTCAGGCAACTTATTAAATCAGTTTATTATGTAACCTATCTTGTCTTAACAGTCAGACAAAGTTAAAATGGAAAAGTGTTAAGTACTGAAGAAAAAAATGTTTTATGACAACTAGAAAAATCACTATTATTTTTTTCTGCTCTAGAACAGTAAAGATTTGGTCTGATGGTTGGGATGGTCTAGAACTGTAAAGATTTGGTCTGGACAATTTGGTCTGATGAAGTAAACATACCATCTAGCATGCAAAACACTGATGTTTTTCAGCATGCTCCAATACTTCATTTGAGGCATAAAACAGAAATGAAACCTACATAATGTTACGATCATCAGATTATTAAATACAGATTTCTTCAGTGAGATACTGAATACACTGGAGCTTGTAAAGTAAAAACTGCTGCAGTAGTTCTAAGAGTTAAATACCGAATACATTAAAATACTGCTTATGTCAAAATGATACAATCTATCAGAATCGCCAAACAAGCAGATTAGAACATTATCTTCTCTTGGTACCTGCAAATTTTTGATCAGCTAATGCATTCTTCCAGTCTCTCTGTTGCTGAAGAGACCACTCTCTCATCTGCTCCTTTTGAAATTTTATCCTCTGATCATAGTTTAAGTCTTCACCCATAAACTTCTGCAAGCCAGATACAGTACATCGAGAATCATTGTCTGAAAGTCGAGCAGGTCTATCCTTCTTTAAGGCTTGTGGATCAGACAGGTCAAATTCACGTCTCGTTTCTGGCTTCTGAAAATTCTTCTGAAATTCACTAATAGACTTATTTATGTTTCTGATATCATTTTTCTGTCTTTCTTCTAACATACACATGATCTTGTCATTTTGCTTCATTTCATTAGCTAAAGCAAAACACACACAATGAAAATACAACTCTTAGAAGTGCATGTGTCATGAAAGTGCACATGTAAGATGGAAAATAAATTTTTTAAGAGGAATAAATAGAACATAAGTCTTCAAACTTTTATACCTTATGAAAGAATATTTGACCTATAAGTACCAGCCCAGCAATGGCTAATTACTAACCCTAATGTCAGCAACATTTACTCATAAAATACTCCCAGTTTTTTGGTATCTATGTTACAATGAAATACATGCAAGTGAAACAAAGACAATAAACATTTCTAGAATTATGAGGTTTCATTTGATTAAAACTTGCAGTAACACATGAAATGTACTGTATACTAGTTCTTTCAATTTACAGTTACAACTGTAACATGCTAAGTTGCTTATTAAGAAAGAAAAAAAACCCTGCTCCCAATAAAAGGAATATAGATAGCTGTTTCATAGTTCCAATGATTCACCTAACCACAGCAGTGAAATAATTGGTTGGCACTAACACTTTCAGAACATTTTAATAGCTCTCACCATTTAATCAAAATCCTGTAATTGATTTAAAGAAAAACAAATGACAAAAAAAACCCAACACCCAAAACTAGCCATTTCAGCCATTTAAATATACTCTGCAAGAAAAGATCATTTCCTCTGTTGCCAGACTACACATTGCTTCTGGCAGTTTCCTACGAGTCAGTGTCTAACAGGTATTCTGCCAGGAAAATCACAAGCAGCCGTAGAAGCACAGCATGGAAGTTGGCAGCTCCATTCCAGCTCTTCTTGAAACCCACAGAGAGCTCAGTCTGTGGGACCTTTTCACATGATACCACAAGAAAACATTCCAAACACAGAGGGCCACAAAGGGGTTTGAGGTCAGGGGACATGGATGGAAATATTTGTGTAGCTACATGTTCTGACTCAGCAATGGCTCCTACTTACACTACTCCCTGTGGTACATGGCTCATGCTTCTAACATCAATAATTTATAGAGGACTCTATAGAATCTATATATTCTATTGAAGAATGCCAGACAGAACATGGGCTTACTCTACAAGAAAGCAAACAAATTTGCCACTTCTCTTCTGAAAAGAATAGTGTTAAGTAATTAAGGTTTTTTTAAATGCTTCCGTTATCTTCAGGTCTTTAAGCAATGCTATTTGTCAACATGTACTTAAAGAAACCACTGAAAATTCCAGCCTATTAAAAAATGTATACCAGTTTAATCATGTCAATATAAATCTTGAGATACTATGGAAAACACATTCTGTGCTACTGCACATGTAGGAACATAAACAGAACTACACAGTGTTCTGTTTGTATTTCTGAATTTAGAGAAAAGCCTACAATTGTGCTTATATATACATATCCTGATTGACAGGTTTACATAGAGCTATATAGCAAGATTCAAGCAGACAGGCTCCACATGACAATAAATACGGCAGTCTGAAATCTATGAAGGGGAAAAGAAAGCAGGAAACATGGTAAATTACATTTAACTCCTCACAGAAATATCATAATATCTATGAATATACCAAGTTCTTCGTTTCGTGCTTTTTCAGCTGCTTCCTGAATTTTCCTATCCTTGACCTGGGCATCCAATGCATCTTTATCAACCTATGAAAATGAAAAAAGCAGCTCTTTAACAGATACTATATTTGAATGATTAAAAACAGGCATTGTCAAGCTACATTGATTCCCAGCTGTACAAGACAGATATAAACCCACTACCAACAGAGTATATACATATCACTATTTAATGTAGCTAACAAAACGAAAATCCAGAAACAGCATTAATCTGGTTTGTTTGCTTTGGTTTAATGACGATATGTATATTCTTACACCAAATCAGAACAAAACACCACATTTACATGATAAATGGAGCTATAAATATAAACATTTAAAGCAGCATTGCACAGAATATGTTTTCCCCATTACAGCTATATTTTTTTCTTGTTCTGCTTCTATTTATAAAGCAGGTAAGCATTTTGACAGTCAAGATGACAGGAAGTTGTAATAGTTCAGATTTAAAAAACATGTAGATGGTTGACTAAAAGTGCGTTGAAGAAATAATGGGGAATGGACAGAAATTTTCCAGTCTTATCTGACAGACTGGCATACATGTAAGCTGCCAAAATGCAGGAAACAGAAACTGGGTGCCATCTGATCTGACAGATATGGTACAGAATATTCATATCCCTGGAGAGTACTACCTGAGTTAAGTATAATACCCTAAATTGTATCATCAAATGGTAGCAGTCACCTCATTTTAGGCAAAAAAAACAGGTCCCAAATTTGTTGACAGGTGTCAAAGTAGTAAGCACAAACCTGGATTTTTTGTCTTTTTTATTATTATTATTTTTACTGGTCAACTTACTGTCTTTGAAAGATTTGACAAAAAACAATAACAATTCCAGTAAACTATTTTGGTAGTCTTTGCCTAAAAACTATTCAGATCAAGGCAGAAAGACCTAAACAGGTCATGGCTGAAAATACAGATTGTTAGTTCTGTAGAGGACTACTGACTATACCTAACAGACAAAGAGGTAAATCTTAAGCAAGGGTGAAACCATAATGAATTGTACAGGGTATCATTGTCCAAAGACAGTGATGTTGTGGCCATTAAATATCTACCCATTTAAAGGTCTAATTTGGGAAACAAAGCTTTCAATATCACTATAGGAAACTGTTAAGAAAATTCAATAAAACTTCATTAGTAGTTTCTAGCAATAATACAGGTTAAGGCAATGCATTGACCTGCATGTGCAAATTCAGTTATGCTGTCAGCTCCCTCCCATTTGAACAGGTTACACTTGACAAGAATACATCCTTAAAACAACCATTGAGTCACATAAAGCTACAGGTTTAAGTGTTAAAATAACAAATGCCTACTATGAACAGTTTGATGCAGCTAATTTCTAATCTACTTATATTTATGTATAATAGTCCATATATAAATGGAAACCAATTTTTAATTTGGAGTATTCATCTGAATCTTTTGGGAAATGAGTTTTGTTTACTGAGTATAAATGCTTAAATCTGTAAGCAAAGACAGCAATATCTTTTCCATTACTCAAATGAGGAAACAGACACTAAAGTAAAAGTAACATTAAAACTAGCAATAACCAGGAAAAAAAAAATTAAAAACTCAGTTCCCATTCTACTCCCAGTCAGTATAATCTCCATGTTTTAAACTATTCAATCCCTCTTAAGGATTTGTGGTGTTTTAAGTCAAACTGCCTTGATTTTTTAATTTTGTCAGAAACAGCCACTGAGCTGAACTGGTGAGAAAGAGAGAACGCAAAGAATCTGAAACCAAGTTGGAAATACTCATATAGGCTATCTCTATATAGATTTGTTGACACAATGCTTGGGACTTGGACTCAAAGCACAAGAACAGCCCCCTCTGTCAGCAGTCATTATTCAGCCAATGAGTAAGGAATATTGAATGATAATAATCAAAGTATTTGCAAAATTCCTCCAGTGGACTCTCCTGGGATCTGTGAAAACCTGTCTGGTAAGTTAGTTCTTGAAGGTATTTGGGAAAGACCTTCAGATGGTGTACTTCAGTACTGCTCAATAAAATACACTAAGATATGCTATTTCATTCTCACCTATTTAATTACCTGAGAATTTATGATTTACATTTCATTTTTAAGGCTCTAGAAAAGCCACCTTACAGAGAAATTACATGTCTCCTGATGAAAAAATTAGATCTTACTATACCCATCCCACATGTGTTTGAAAAAAAAGATTAGCTCCTTCCACTTAAGTGTAGAGGAATGAAGTTGGGTTAATTAACATGATAATATACAGCTGTCGGCTGGCTTCAGGGGTGGTGGGTTGGGTGATGTAGATAAGGTGCAGCTGTGTCTGGTTAAGTGGTTGGGCAGCCAGTGAAGAGAGAGGAGGAAGACACAGAGAGAAGAGAGCCTACCCTGGATGCGGAGAGACTAGGAGAAGGCAGCAGAAGGACTGGCATGAAGAGTATGTTGGTATAAGATGGTAAAAGACCTTGTTGCAGCTGGCTAGTTTGGAGAGTGCTGCAACACTTAAGTATACTGTTGGCTACCATATGTCAGGATACTCTTTATCAGGCTGGACAACCTGTCCTGTTTGTTAAGTGGGAACTGCTGCTTTGGTCTGCAACTACAATGATTCTCACATAAGAGCAACTAGAATAAATCCAAAGCACTGTCATAGATAAGGTGAAGATTATCTTTCCACTGATTTTATTCTGTACTTAAGACATGATGGATCTAATTGACACCTGTTGCAATTCTACTAGTCCAATGAAGTCAAGAGCTTGGAATTCTTTTCACCAATTCTAAATTTGGTTCTATGCTACTCAATGCTGCAGCACTTAACATGTGATATATGCATCAGCACTGAGCACTCAAAATACTTTACAATAATTTAAACTTACCTTACAGTACTCTTCCCTCCATGCACACACATCTTAATGTGGGCCTTTGGAAACATTACGGGATGATTACATGAACTACTACATCCAAGTTTTAAATCGGTATAAAATACAACATAATTTCCTGACATTCAGGGTGCAAACTGCATAGATGACTCTAGAGAAAACCCACCGGAACGAAACTATCATCCTCATAGATCTTCACAGAGTGAAAGGTACTCACATTCAGACACCCACTCCAAGAAAGATCAGATACATCAATTCCATAAATAATGGCCTAATGGGTCTCTCCTATTTTGCCTTATGCAAAATAGGCCCCAAATACAGGGTCCCTTTCAGCAGTAAATTTCTAACAAGGCCGATCCTGCTGTCTAGTGAGAATCAAGCAGATGAGGGAAGTTGCCAGCAGTGAGGTAAAAAACACTGGAATTTTTACGCCACGTTGCGTGAGCCGACTTTGCATGCTTCTGGCTTAGCCCAAAGGAAAGCATATTACATTAACTTCCACACTGACACACTATAGGGTCTCAAGACAGGGCTTTATCTTTATGTCCTGTTCAGGAAATCAGAAATCATGCCCTGGAACCCTACAGCAGTGAGACACGGGCCCCCTCAGGCTCTCTCACACACCTGGCAACGGCTGCCAAAAACAACTGTTGACCAGGCCTAGAGTATCAACTCGCTTATCACCAGCAACTTTTTTAAAGCACCTCAGCCTTCTGGCAGACGCCACAAGGCGTTTTCTCCCCGCTTCCCACCCCCCTGGCACGAGCCGTGCCCGCAGGCACCGCTGAGGGGGCGCGTGCCCCCGCCGACCTCCCCCGCAGGCGGGATCGCCCCCCTCAGCCACCCGCGCCCGCACGGCTGCCCTCTCCGGCCTGCCCTAGTGCTTGTCCCCGCTTTAGGGTCCCCTCAGAGCACGCCGGGAGGGGGAACGGTACCATCCCGCCCCGCTGCGCCACGTCCCAGGCGGGGGCTGTGCCCTCACCCCTATGGTCCGGACCCGCGCGTTGAAGATGCGGCTCTGCCGCTGCAGCTCCCGCTGCCGCCGCCGCTCCAGGGCGGCTGCCTCCTGCAGGTCTCGCTGCAGCCCCAGCCCGCTCATGGCGCCGAGAGGCCAACCGGGCGCCGAGGGCTGCGCGGGCGGCGGCCAGGAGCGAAGCGCGGCCGGAAAGAGTCGCCCGCCAAGAGAACAACACACCGGGTCGCGATGGGAACGGGAGCCCCGCCCCTACGCCGCTCGCCCCGCCCCCTCCGCGTTCGCGCCGTTGCGGCCCAACGTGGTGGGGCCGCGTGGCGGAAGGCGCGAGGCGGGAGGCCACTGAGGGGAGAGAGGCCGGGGGCGCGCAGCTTCCGCCTCTGGGCGGCAAACCGGTGATACACGCCTTTCGGCTATTTATATTGGGTGCGGGAATACATGAGCCGAGGGTCTTTCCTGCAGGGATGGGTTACCTGAAGCAGCTGGTGATACAGAATTTCAAGTCGTGGCGGGGGCAACAGGTTATCGGCCCCTTCATGAGGTTCAGCTGCATCATTGGGCCCAACGGATCAGGTAGCAGGCTGGGGAGAGGGAGCGGGGGGGGGTCACTGGGCAGCTGGTCGCTCTGCTGTAGTTATCAGGACTGATGTTTCAGTTTTGGGGTCTTTGCCTGATCTTTTCTGTGAAGGCTGCAGGCCTGCTGGGGAAGAAATGGTAGCAGTGCAGGTGCAGGCCAGGAAATAGGGTCAACATGGCTGTGCCAGACAAGTGAGGATGTTGTACTTTCTGGTGTTATACAAGCAGCAAGGAAAACAAAGCCAGCAATTTCACTGAAACCAGAGGTTCTCAAGAGCTCACCCATTTCAGAAGTTGAATCTCCATCTGTGGAGGTTTGCCGATGGAGGAGTAGCGTTACAGTGCTTGGAGGGAGGGAGGAAGCAAAGACTCGCAGGCCTGCAGCAAAGCAAAGTTTTGGAGGCCTGATCTGCTCTTGCTCTTTAACTGAAAGTACAGATTTTTCCAGCATGGAAGGACAGAGGTAGGGTGGTGGAAGGAATTTCCATTTCTAGTTATCTTCTTTTTCCAG
>JAVJGJ010000057.1:14343888-14362556 GCA_035590215.1 Microhierax caerulescens
TTTAACATCTTCTGAAAGCTCCATTCAACAAATGGGATTTTACCTTCTATTTGCCAGAGTACGATACAATAGGAGGCCAAGGTTGTCCTAACAAAGAGCTGCAAAGATGGGCTTCACATTTGGTCTTAGTTTCCCCAGTCTGTTAATGATTTAGTTTATGATTTAGACTTTTTAGATCTTGTTGCTTCTTGACTTATCTAATTGGAGTGAGATCTATGAATGTAAGTAACAATTATTTAGCATTATTATTATTATATTCTTTGTCATCCCTAATCCCCACTGTTATGTATTGGAAAGCCTCAGATTTATGGATACGTTTTCCAGGTAATTTTCCAGTTACATCTCTATACATTGTATAGATTAATCTAGGGAGAAAAATTGTGACTACTCTGTAATCTCTAGTATTTCATTTGTCTGTTCCCCCCTAGTGTTCTTCCTTTTATAATATTTTAGAGAATAAGTCAACATACAGCAGAAGTAGCAAGGTTGAAGGCAGAAAATAAAAAAAACCTGTCAAGACTGAAGGGGAAAACCAAAAAGGACTCCATTAAGAGAATTTTTGTCTGAGGGAGTATCATCTGAGAACTCTCTTGCTGTGGTGAATGGATCTGGGAGAGTAGTTGTGTTCTTTAGAACACTGGAGTTATAGTGGAAAAATTCTGGTTAAGCAATAGAGTGTTTATGCGGCAAGCCTCCTTGACAGTATTATATGAAGAAAACTACCAAATGAGGAGTATGATGCTTGCACAGTTTAAGTAATGGTCTCTAGAGATGCCCGTGTAAGAAAAATTTGTTCCAACAAGGCTGAACAAATAACAAATCAGTTTTGTCATGATATTTATTACAGGCCTATTATCTGCTGCCAGTGTGTTACATCTTAGAAATTTTCTTATTTATTATGTGCAATATTTTTTCTTCAATGAAATATAGAATCAGAAATAGAATTAATAAAGACTTCTGCATTTATGTATATGGTTTTTAGTTAATTGCTAATCAAATGCCTCCTTTCTGCCATGTCAACATGTTTTTTTAAAAACTTTTTTAAAGGAAAATCTAATATAATGGATGCTGTTAGTTTTGTGATGTGTGAGAAGACATCTAATTTGCGAGTTAAAAGTGTTCGAGATCTTATTCATGGAGCACATGTTGGAAAACCAGTTTCTTCTATAGCTAGTGTGAAGATGGTATATTGTGAAGAAGATGGGGAGGAAAAAACATTTTCAAGAGTTATCCGTGGTAGGTAGTGGATTCTGTTGAGTGTACTTCCTGTTTTCTGATGTATAATAAATGGAGACCGAGAATATTCAACTTTGTTTTTCAGACACATTCTTTCATATTTGCATGGATTAAGCCCATTAGTATTGCAATACTTAAAGTCCTTCAGTAGTATTTTGATAGCCAAGTGTTATAATTGAAAAAAACGTTCTGGGGTAAAGTTAAAAAATTAAGCAAGTGGTTAATACATGTTCTTTGTTCCATTCTTTGATCTGTAAGTATTCACTTGGAATATGTAGATGGTGTAGGCTCTAGAAAATGAGGTCTGACACCTTGCTGCAGGCACAAGTGCTTAAGCATTATCAGCGCCTTTTTGGAAGTATGCAATTAGAATTTTCATACAGAAAAATGAAAATATTGAAGTGACTAAGGGAGTAATTGAAATACCTTTTCTTCTTTGAGGAAAGTGTTCAGTTGAATTGTTTCATGAGTTTAGTTTTTTCCTATGGATTTTATGCATAGCCACTTTATAGTAATTTTTTTTCTTTCCTCCTTTAGGTAGTTGTTCCGAATTTTTTTTCAATGATAAATCTGTCAGCCGATCTACTTACATAGCTGAGCTTGAAAAAGTAGGCATACTGGTCAAAGCTAGAAATTTTCTTATTTTTCAGGTAAGCATTTAAGGTACTTCATAAGGAAGATAAAAGCTTCTGCAATTATTTCATAGGACTACACAGTTATCTATGTAACAGAGAAGAGGGCATCCTTAGCTAATTTCAAGCCAATACATTTTTTTTCCAGACCTCAACCAAGGATTAGAAGACTACAAAATGCAAATTAAATTGAAATAATAATAAATAAATAATAAATAAAAAATAATTAAAATAATAAAAAATAATTGAGTTTGTGTGTTCACAAGAGTACTAGTAAGAAAGAAGCTAAAATGGGAGAAATTAAGTACTTGTATTATTCAGAGTGTATAAGAAAATGCGGATCTCTACTTAGAAGCATTTAGCGTGTTATAAATGGGAACAGATAATTTAATCTTAAAACACTTCTATTAGTCAAGATACGTGAAATTTTTAACTGGATTTTATGTTAAGCTTGAGGGATTGAAAATTCTAGTGGGTTATGACTTCACAAGTATTTAATGATACAGGTCAGAAATGCCATATTTTTATAATGAATGTATTTCACAGGATTATCTTCCTTGCAGTTGCTGAGGAAAATTTCCCAACTAGGAACTGATTTTTCCCTGTTATAGAAACCTTATAGATGGAGTTTTGTTGTGGTAATAGTGTCTATGATGTGGGCATTTGTCTACTGTACAGAGAATAAAACCCACAAAACTTATTTCCTACGCTTTACTGAAAATAGCAACTCCTTCAGATCATGAAGATCTGAGCAGCTAATACATGGACAAAAACTCTGTACCATTAACTGTAGGGGTTAAGTAATCTTCCATAACAGTGATTTCAGCTGGTTTGCTTTTGAAATACTGGAGGGGTGGGGGGTGTTAGTTTATTTTTCATTGACAGTCAATTTCAGTTCCTTTAAAGAGGCTAAATGATTTAACTTTGTCATTGTGATACTGCTCGCTGATTTGTGCCTGTTGGTTAAGTTTGAAGGTGTTTTTCATAGACCATATCTGACATTCTAAAACTTAGTGATATAATTTAATTAGGTGAGGTGGCTATGTGATACTCCTTTTGGTACTAAACTTTTCCTTGGGTTTGAATCTAAAAGTGTTTCCATCCATTTCTGTTAATCATACATATATCCAGAGAGAAATCTGGATTTATATATATTATAATACTATATAATATATAATAATATATATTATAATACTATATAATATAATATATAATAATAATATATATATAGTATAAATACTATATATTCTTAAAAGAAATTTGATGGGCAACATAATGCATAATGATCTACAGTGCTGCTTTTTTTACTCTTTTTTTTTTTCTTTTTTTTTTTTTTTTTTCCCCAATTTTCTTTTAGGGAACAGTAGAATCAATTGCACTGAAGAAGCCGAAGGAGAGAACTCAATTTTTTGAACAAATCAGTAATTCATGGGAATATGCTGAAGACTATGAAAGAAAGAAGAAAAGAATGCAGCAAGCAGAAGAAGATGCACAGTTTAATTATAACAAGAAAAAAAGTGTTGCAGCAGAACGCAAACAAGCAAAGATAGAGAAAGAGGAGGTAACTCAAGGCTATTCCTTTTCTGCATGTTAAGATCTCAGATTTTGCATCTTTTATGAACTTAAGTACAGATTTTCTTAAAAAAAAAACAAACAACCTCTGTTGTTTTGCACCTAATATTTTTTTTTCCGGTATGGTGTACTGTATAAAACCAGTATAATTTAAAAGGGTAGAGGAATACCTGTAATGAAATCTAAATAAAAGTGTAAATTTGCCAGTGTAATTAATTAAAAGTGTTAACTTACATGTTGGAATTTTATGGTTAGTGCACATTACTGGAATTACAGCTACAGGTACATCATCTTAGATCACTGTAGATGTGAAATTAGATGGCTAATGACTAAAAATCCTTTTTATAAACCATAAATAAAATTTTTAATGTCTCTAGGCAGAGCATTACCAGATGCTTATCAAGGAACTGGATGAAGAAAGGATACAGCTGCAGCTTTTCCAGCTTTATCACAATGATAAAAACATTGCCTTTCTGAAAAAAAATTTGGATGAAAAGAATATGGAGACTAGTACAAAGAAAGAGCATCTTTCTGCAGCAGAGGACGCGTTTAGAGCCAAAAAAAGTGTGCTTGGTGCACTAAACAGAGACCAACAGCACATGGAAAGACAAATTAAGTAGGTTTTCCAATCAGATTCTCTCATAGTTTTGTGTTAAAGCACAGTCTGCACTGGGAATTCCTTGTCAAGCATGTGTTCCCTGTTAAAGCGGTTGGGTGATATCCCAATGCTATGGAAGTCAGTTTGTAGCAGTTTACTAAAGTAATATTTCGACACTGATTTCGCTTCTACCACTATGCCCAAGTTGTCGATAACTTCATTATATAAATGAGTGTTTGCTATTAATTTTTAGAAGGTTATGCTTCACTTCTGGAATTTCCATTTTCAGTCTGTGGGTATGTAACCTTGCAGTTGACAACTGATTATTTGCATGTGTGGTTGTGAGGGGGGTTGTTCTTCTTTTTTTAGCGTGGTTTAGTTGTTTTGGATGTGTTGTATGGTTGTTGGTTTGTATGGGTTTGGGTTTTGTTGTTGGTTTATTGTGTGTGTTGGTTTTGGTTGTGTGTTGTTTTTTTTGTTTTATTTGTTTGTTTTAGGACTCTGGAAGCATCACTGATTCAGCAGCGATCCCTCTATGTTAAAGCAAAGGAAAACACTTCCTACCAAATCAAGAAAGTAGAAATGTCTAAAAAATCCCTAAGAGACAAGGAGAAATCCTGTGATAAGGAAAGGCAGAACATAAAAGAACTAGAGATAGAATTGAATGTTATTGAGAAAGCATGGAGAGCATTTGAGAAGAAAGTTGAAGAGGAGATACTGCAGCGAGCAGCAACTGTTGAGCTGAGAGAAAGTCAGGTGACTTGGGAGGCCAAAAAGTACTGTTTACTAATGAGGTCCAAAAATCCCCAGTAATGGCACAATAACATGTAATTTCTAATGATCTTTTTGCTGTTGAGCTCAAACAAAAACAAAATTGTAGCTTTTATTTAGAGTCTGTTTCATTGGATGAAGAGAAATTATGAGGAGCGACTCCCTCATGATTCCTCCCGCTCAGGGGGGTGGGAAGGGGGTGGAGGGATTCAGATCTCGGAGAAGTTCCAAACTTTAGGAAGTAAATCTAAACTGTGTAAAGATCTTGGAATTCACCATTGTGAAATTGGAAATGGTAAGAATCTCTGCTACAAGGTGAAGTACATTTTTGAAGCAATGTGAGAAGGTACGTTACTAGAGAAAGCAACGAATTTTCAGTGTACAAGAAGTTGAGAAGAGTTTGATGGAAACTTTAGAAGGGTTGTATGAAGGGATTGTCATCTGTGGAATTGCATTATAACTACATGGAATTATATGTGGTTAGGTTGTTCTCTGGTCCGTGGGCTTTTTCCTTTCTTGGAAGTCCACATGCTACATTGTGGGAGAGTAGGATAGAAAACACCCAGTAGGGTCTTGGGGTGGGAGGGTAATTGCTGAGAAATGGCTTGTCAGCTGAGGTACAGAAATGTGTCTTCAATTAGAAAAAAAAACAAGATGACAAAAATGCAAACAAAACTTGGTAGTATACACACCATCTACTGTGGGTCAGAATCTAAAACTGAGGTAGCTCACTTATAAGCTATTTTAAGTTATCTTAGAAGGAAAGGACTGCATCACTGTACAGTAAATTCACATTTGAAGAAGCTACCTTTGCAACTATATGGCCAGAAATGCTTTTAAAACAAAATGCTATCTTTTCTGCATTGTCTCTTCCTTTAAATAGTTTCTGACCAATTAATGGAGAACCTGCAGGGTTGTTCTAGTTTGTGGATCTTTCTGCTTTGCGCTTTAGAGGCATTTGGTCAGTTAGTCCTAACTTTGCAGGATTGTTTGAAATGTTTGTTTACCTTAAAATATATATATATTTGATAACATAAGAATGCTATAATTCTAAATAGCAAAACTAAAACTTGCAATAATTTTGTGCTGTGCAAAGTCTTAGTGTTAACCTTAAGATTGATTGTGAAGTACTTAAACTTTATAAACTTTCGTGAAAAATAAGTCATTTGAAGTCTAAAACAAGACCATAGGCAGTAAGTGTGAAGTGTAAGCTTTGGGTTGAGTCTTTCTCTAATGAAATGTAACTTCTTATAATGCAACTAGTAGCTGGAAAGGTTTTGTGGAGAACTGAGTGGTTTTCATAATCTTGATTATGATAAAGTAGGCAATTAGTAATTGAGTCTGTACAACAGGATCTATCTGCTTTGTGGAGTTAACTTTTTTTTTGTTACTTGTCCAGTTGGAGCGGTATAAAGAGCTAAAGGAAGTAGCAAGAAAGAAAGTAGCTACACTAACCCAGCAGCAAGAAAAACTTCGCTGGGAGGAGAAAGGAGATCAAGAAAAGCTGAAACTTAACCGAAGAAAGAAAAAAGAAGTTGAGGTATTTGTATCAATCAAATGTTTTAAGGATAAGTTGTTTGGTTTGTTTCTTTTTTTTACCCCTCCCTCTGGTATAAATGTCTATATGTGTTAAATGCTTTGACATAAGCAAATCCTCAGCAAAGGAGATACATTGCAAGTGTTAGTTCAGTTTTCATGTTGCAACAGGTTTAGCAAAATGACTTCTACATTTGATTAGAGAATGGTTGTGTGGACCCACAATGATGATTTGATTTTGAAAGCTTTGGCTCTGATATTTTGCATTTACTCAGAACATACACTTAACTCTAATCAGTTCCAGTCATTGTAAGAGTAGTTTTTCTTTCTGAGATGTTCTACTGCTGTTGTATATCTGTATGATACTCCCACCCTTTAGAAGTTTATTTTGATTATAGCTACCTTTTTGTTGTGATGTTTTTAAGTTCAGTTGTGTGTGTGAGTGTGGTGTAGTTGGAAAAATCTTGGTGTCCACTCTACTGAATTTCAGAGGCAGTGTGTTCAGTGTGAACACAGGTCATTGTTGCTGTCATTTTGTTTCTGATTTCTTTTATCGCTGCAGATCTAAACACGTAACAATAAAATACCTACATTTTTCGCTATGACTTGGTCACCGTGCCTGATGTTCTTTTTCAGAAAAACTGTTTCCCAGCTCATTATTCAATGATGCTTCTGATAGAAGTAGAAAGGACAGAATCTCAGCTGACGATCTGTCTTTTACTGGAAACCTTGCCCTATTAGATGTTTTGGGTTTTTCACTTCGTTTTTTTGAACTATGATAACCTTGCAATTTTGTTACGTACTAAGAAGTTAGCAAGGCAGTGTGCATTTCTTCACTGTTTAGTTATAGACTGGAGGTTTGGAGGAGACCTTATGTTCAGAAAAATTAAAACTCCGTCAGATGAGTTGTTACCAGTTTTAGTTCCTTATACTTTATTCTTGTACATGTAAACTTGCTTGTGTGCGAAAGTCTGTTTTTTACTGTATGAGGATGTAAAATAATCTTTGCCACGATATCTAAGTTAATAGTTGTACATCCATTTGGTCTTGAGATGATACTACTTTTTTGTAATACTAGTTACCAGGAAAATCTATTTAATATCTAGAAGTGAAATAAATCTATTGTTTGTGTTTCTAAAACTGCAAGTCCCATTGTACTGTTAGGAAGGAAATAAGGAATATTGGAAAGTTTGTAAAAATGAGTGTCTGATCGTTTAGAATTGAGATTACTTACCTGTGCTGGTGATCACTCCTCACAATGTGGCATGTGTGCGACTGCATCTAGCATGCTCTGTTCAGTTCTGGGCTTCCCCGTACAAGTTATCTTTCTTGACATCCTGGAGTGAGTCCAGCAGAGAGCTACCAGGCCAGGTGGGCTGGAGCTCCTGGGTTATGAGGAGAGAGATGGATCTGTTCAGCCTGGAGGAGGAAAGGTAATGGAAAGACCTTACTACTATCTGCAGTTACCTGATGGGGAATGGTATGAGTAAGGTAGAGCCACGCTTTTTCTAGAGGTGCACAATGATAGGATAGGAGACAATGGGCTGAACTCAGAATACAGGAAATTCTGAAAAGGTATTAAGTAAAGTATTTCATCTCAAGGATAGTCAAATGTTGAAGCGTGTGCACAAAGAGGCTGTGGACTTACTGTCCCTAGAGCTATTCAAAAGGTTACTAGGATTTCAGAAGTTAAATTAAGGCTTAATAAAATCTGTAGGTAACTATTTCTTTTTTCATTTGCTTTAGTTAATGTATTTTTACTCAGTTTGAGTAATCAAAAATGCTTGTTTCGCCATTGGCTTGGTTTTTAGCACAATGCTTTTGTGTCAGGTTGGAACCTATGTCAATATCTTCACATGTCCTTGTTAGGAAAAAACTTATGTTAATCTCAGGCCAAGAAAAGCACCTTTTTTGTTTTAACACGTTGTTTTATTTACTGGTGTTGTGATTTTTTGTGCTGAAGAGGCTTTCTCTGAACTGTAGCCAAACATGAAAAATCCAGTAATGTCCTTGATAAATTATTTTCCTTTATTATTCATAGTGCAGTTTGTCATCTGCTATTGAAAAAGAGATGCTATTGCTTCAGCATGAAATACCAACAAAGAAAAAAAGATCTGTGTCGGTACTTGTTCTGAGCTCTATACCTTGCTAGAAAAGCTATTTTCCTCTGGTTTGTTTTTAACATGTTCTATTTGTGATTGCATAGGAAAACATAAAACAGACTGTGGAACAGATAGAAGAGCATGAAAAACGAATAGAGAAGTTAGAAGAATATGCCAAGATATGCACGTATGTTTAAAAGAATTAAAAGCTGATTGGATTTCTTGCATATTCCTTGTTTTCAAATTAACATATCGGGTTTCTAATTCTCTCTAATTATTTTCTATTCTTTAAAATTTTAGTAAGAATTAGCATTCTTTCTAATTAATATTTCAGTTACTTGCCAAAATAAAGTGGGAAGTATGAAGGCTCATCCATATTTCGTTTGAAACCAGTTTTATAATTGCTTCTAATTTCTTGCAGGTGTGCAGATTATGTCACTACAGGTAGGGTATGGGGCTGTTAGTGTACAAATTCCGAGCAAGAGAACAGGGCAGTTCTGTAGTTGTGCTACTCTAGAAAGCATTAATATTTACACTATCTATTAGGAGCACAGCTCAGTTCTTGCTTCCTGGGTCTTGTCTTCTACCTGATTTTTACTCTTTGTGAAATAAGGTGTATAAGCCCTTCACTGAGTAAACTGAACTAACTTTGACATTAACCTGTGCTTTGTGCAGGAGGCTAGAGCAGGTGATCTCTAGAGTTTTATTCCCCCACTGCCCTATCTTTTCCTATGCACCTGTAATGTGTGCGTTGGCTTAATACTGTCTGTGTAGTGAACAAAGTTTGGCCATGGACAGGGAGAAGTAGACCCATTGTGACTGGCGTGATGTGGAATTACTTCCATTAAGTAGTTGTACTAGAGTGTGGCAGAGCCTTAGTGCTATTGCTAAGTATGTAAAGTGAGTAATATCTTTGTATGAGAATTCTCAGGCCTTCTTAGTTTTAAGATATCAGACCTTTATTGCTGGAGGATAAAACAGTGCAGTTGTGTGTTTTACGGGCAAAACCCCTCAGTTTTGAATAGCTTATACTATAGAATGCCACTTATATAAGAAGCTTCTTATAGATACTTAAAATCTTTAATTATTTTTGTAGTCTGTGACCATAGAATGCTGATTTTGTAAGCTATAAGCTTTTATAAATGAAAAAGTAAGTAACTTTCCTATTTTTGCTTCTATTCAAAGTGACTTGTTAACAGAGAAAAAACAGCAAGAAGAAGTGCTAACTAAGGAAATTGAAAGTTCAACAATACGAATGGCTGAAGTGAATGAAGAATTGAATAAAATAGTTGGTGAACTGCAGAATGCCAAAATTGATTGCCATGAAGGAAGGCGTCAGCAAATGAGAGCAGAAATACTGGAAAGTCTCAAAAGGCTGTATCCAGATTCTGTGGTAATTGCATGGTCTCATTTAAATGCCTTATTTTAGAATTAAGATTTAAGAGCTCTGCCTTAGAATGAGTAAACAGCTAAAATACATTAGATGGTCTTGCATATTTTAAACTTAATGCTTTCTTGACTGTACATGGTGAAATAGTATTCCTGACAAAGTAGCAGCATGTACTGTCATTATTTTTTCAGTTTCCAGACAAATTACTGTCTGTATCAAAGAATAATTTTCATCTTTTATGTGATTTTTTTTTTTTTTTTTTTAGGAATTTGATTTTAATATTATTTTTGTTTTCTTCTGTCCTCAAACTTATTTTTGACTTCCTTATTTTGAAAAATGAATGGGAGGGTTAGCTGTGAGACAGTTTATTCCAAAACCAATACTTCTTCCAAAGGGCAGTTTTGCTTAGGTGATGCGATTATGTTACCAAATGATCTGTCTTTTCTTATCAGTTACCATATTTTACTTAAATTGCTGTCCAGTAATGCCATTAAGTGTTTTGTGTATTGATTCTGAATTATCAGCAGACGTTGATTGTTTTATGAGGTATATTGACACTTAAAATATTTACTGCAACATTGAAAGCCATTCCAAATAAACTTTTTAATAAATCTAAACAACTGAATAGTTGGTCTCAGAGTATGTCTCGGTATAGTCACTCCTTTTTGATATACATAGTTGAGAAGTGCAAGGCAGTAATCTAATCTTTGTTTTTTAATGTTTAGAAGGTGACATACCTCTGGTTCCTAGTGCTGCGATAAGAACATAAAGAAAGTGTTTTCAGTTTTTCTTTTGCTTCTTGGTCTTTTGCAAAACCTCCTCAGAATCTGGCAAGTGTCTGATCCTGTTGTTTACCCAAGAGATAAAGAAATTTGCTTGTCAGCTGTTCAGAACTTTTTCATCCCTGTTAACAAGATATTCCAAAAAAATCAAAAAGACAATTGGTCAATCCCCTTTGCTTCTTTTGCATTGTATCCTTGTTTTACAAGAACTGGATCAAACTGGTGATACATTGCTGGCTTAGGGGAGAGCTGGTGTTCAGGATGTTCTCTGTTCCAGGAGCTACAAATTTAAGAGTACTTACAGATGGGACAGCTTCTAACAAATGAAAACTAGTTGTCAGATTGGTTACATAAAACTATCCTGTTACAGAAAGTTTCAATGATACCTGCTTCAGTTACTGCTGTTCCTGCAATAGTTTTTGCAACCCTACTATATGAGGCAACAGAGTTGCTGCTTAATTGTATTAATTCCAGATGACTGAATACAATCTAAATTAAAGTCTCAGGATGGAAAGGTCTTGACACATTTCATCTTCTGGTCCATTAAGTGCTCTGGCAGAACTGAAGGAAATCTTAGTATTCTGGATTTCATAGGCAAAAAATGACACGCTGCTTCTAAAGGTTTAGTTCTTACATCCATTTCAAAGCTTTTGTTAAAATGTTCTTGTAATGGTTGGTGAACATTGCAGGTACTGAAATAGCTGTGCAGTAATGCAATTCTGCTGTATGAGTGACGTGTGCATTTTCATGGATTTATCTGATCAGCAAAGTGAATTCTGCAGCTGATGACACTTTTCATAATCTTAATTTTCAAAGCAGCATTCCTGCATTGGTAGTTTTAATTGGCAAGATTGCTATTGTTACAGATTCAGTTTTTCAGAAAAGGGAAAACATTTTTGAAGGGTAGGAAAGTAGATTGTAGTAGGCTGTGATTTGATCTACTGGAAATTACTTCAACTGTATCATTCATTAGGTAATAATGTGGATGACTTACCACATACAGCTCTTATCAGTTGTCTTCTGGTTTTCATTTGTTTAAATTTGATAAGGATAAAACTGTAAATACACAAGAGGAGACCAGTAGCTATATGTCAACAAGCTGAAAAATCATTCTTGCCTGAATTCACAGGCTATAATGTTCAGAATGTGCATTAGTAGCTTTAATAATTCAGGGAAAGCTAAGCTGTACCTATAATTACAGACATGGAACAAAAGATCTTTAGGGAATATGCACAGCAAAGAGCTAATTAGTTTTATCCATGGAGGTGTTATTTCAATATATGGCAAAACAGGATTAATTTTTTGGACTATGCAGTACAAGAAAAGCAGTGTTTGTTCTTTTCATGCTGAAGTAAGCAGATATTTCTTTTTTTGGGTTGAAACTAGAATAGTGCCTCTTGCTACCATTTTTCAAGTTAACATTTCTATCTATCTATGACCTTATTGTCATTCAAAGGTCTTACTGTATGTTAGATACTTTATCTCAAAAAAAAAAAAGATGCTTAGCTAACTTAGCTATTGTTACTCTGAATGTTTCTAGAAGTGTATACTAGAGATTGAGTAAAATACTGAGATACATGATGGTAACCTCAGGGGGAAAAAGTTGAATAACTTCAGATTTTGAAGGTAACACTTCGCAATTTGAATTGATGACTACTACAATTTCTGGTTGTTCTGATGTACAGCCATTGTGAGTGCAGCTGGTGGATATACAACACCTTTCCTCTTATTGTCACTTTTTTTAATGCAGAAATACTATTTGATCTCTAAGGTAACATATTACTACTTCTCTGTATTTTTATCTTCAGTTTGGAAGACTGCTTGACCTATGTCATCCTATTCATAAAAAATACCAACTTGCTGTTACCAAGGTATTCAGCAAATATGTGACTGCTATTGTTGTTGCCACTGAAAAAACAGCAAGAGACTGCATTCACTTCTTAAAACAAGAACGAGCTGAAACTGAAACTTTTCTTGCGTTGGATTACATTGATGTAAGTACTGTTTTCTTTTTTCTGTCATCAGGAAGTTAATACACTTGTAAATCTTGATATTGGCTCATTTAAACTTAACTAAAATAAGTTTACATGTTAAGGCCTTTGCCTTACACTTATGTGGTGAACTTCATGAGGTTGCTGTCGGCCCATTTCTCCAGCCTGCTGAGGTCCCTCTGCATGCAAACATGACCACTTGGCATACCAGCTACTCTTCCCAGTTTTGTGTCATCAGCAACCTTGCTTGAGGGTATATTCTCCCCCATCATCCTGATAATTAATGAAGATGTTAAATTAGTCCCAATATTGACATGTCTAGTAACTGGCTTCCCACTGGACTTTGTGCCACCAATCACCAGCCTGTCGGCCTGTCTGTTCAGGCAGTTCTCAGTCCACCTCACTGTCTGTTCAGCCACCCCATATTTCATAATCTTCTTTGTGAGGATCTTACGGGAGGCAGTGTTAAAAGACTTAACTGAAGCCTAGGTAGACAGTATCCACTGCTCTCCCCTTACCTACTAGGTCAGTCATTTCATTGTAGAAGGTTGTCAAGTTGGTCATGCATGACCAGCTTGGTGAATCAAGAGTTTTCTGCTGACTGCTTCTCCAAGACTTTCTTGTTGTTCATGTGCATGGAGATTGTAGAATTAGTTGCCTCATCACCTTTCCAGGGATCAAGGTGAAGCTGACTGTCCTGTAGTTCTTGAGGTCCTCTTTCTTCCCCCTTTTTGAACATGGGAGTGACACTTGGCTTTTCTCCAGTCCTTAGGTACCTTTTTCTGTTGCCAAAGATTACTGAGAGTGGTCTTGCAATGATATCAGCTAGCTCCTTCAGCACTGGTGGTTGCATCACGTTAGGGTTCATGCATGCTTAAGCATTCCCTGATCTGGTCCCCTTCCATCAAGGGTATGTCTTTCTTGTTTGAGGCTTTCCCCCTGGTCCCTGGAACCCAGGATTCCTGGAGGCGAGTCTTGCTAATAAAGACCAAGCTGAATAAGGAATTCAGTGCCTCAGTCTTTTTTGTATCCTGTGTCATGAGGTTCCCTGCCTCATTCAGCAGCAGGCTCACATTTTCCCTGGTCTTCCTTTTGTCACCTTTGTACTTACAGAAGCTATTTCTTTGACATCCCTGGTCAGGTTCGATTCCTTGGGCTTTGGCTTTCCTAATGCTATATCTGCATGCTTGAGCAATGCCTCTATATTTCTCTCAGGTTACCTGTCCATGCTTCTACCTTCTGTGTGCTTCCTTTATTGTGTTGGGAGTTTTGCCAGGAGCTCCTTCTGTATCCATGCAGGAAGTCAGGCAAAAATGCTAGGAGGCCTGCTCATTGGAATGTTTGCCCTTAAGGCTGGAGGAGGTGATCCTTGATTATTAACCAGCATTCTTGGCCCCCTCTTCACTCTGGGGCCTCATCCCATGGGACTGTAATGAACACATGTTTGAAGAGACCAAAGCCTGTTTCCCAGAAGTCCAGGGTTGCGAGCTTGCCTTTTGCCCTGCTCCATTCCCTCCGGATCCTGAACTCTCCTATCTCATGCTTACTGCAGTCTGGGCTGCTTTTGACCTTACCTGTTAGTGAGTATGAGGTCTAGCACAGCACCTCTCCTCATGGGCTGCTCCCTCACTTGGGTGAGGAAGTTGTCATCAGTGCTTTAAGGAACTGCCTGAATTGCTTACGCACTGCTGTGTTGTCCCTGTAGCCAATACCAGGGTGGTTCACGCACCCCACAAGGACCAGGGCATGTGAGTGTGACAGGCCTCACCTACTTGTTTTTGCTGGTCAGCAAGATACCCACTACAGTGTTAATGTTACCAGTTCTCTCTTCAGTCCTTACCAATGGCCTCTCAGTTGGCTCATCATCCTTCCCGGGGCAGAGCTCTGCATTCCAGCTGTTCCTCACATATAGGGCAGCTCCACCTCCTTGTCTTCCCAGTCTGTCCTTCCTAAAGAACCGGTACCTCTCCATTGCAACACTCCAGTTGTGGGAGCCATCCTGCCATGTCTTCCTGATCCTGAGAAGATTGTAGCCCTGCAGCTGCATACAGATGTTTAACTCATCTTGTTTATTCTCCATGCTACATGCATTAGTGTATTTGCATTTCATGCACAGCGAAATTTAGATTTTACAGATTTAAGGACTGTAGTATATGTGGAACATGAAAGCCAGATCTGTTTCTAGTCTTACAGTGACTAAGACCCCAGTTCTGTTGATCTGTATGCCCTGTCCCCAGACCCCTCAGACTTGGACATGCTTTGCTATTACAACATGGATTCTAAATGCTGCCTTACTTGCCTTACAGGTTAAACCAATCAATGAAAAGTTACGAGAGATAAAAGGAGCTAAAATGATGGTGGATGTTGTACAAACTCCATTTCCTCTGCTGAAAAAAGTGATTCAGTTTGTGAGTGGGAATGGCTTGGTCTGTGAAACAGTTAAAGAAGCAAAACAAATAGCATTTGATGGACCAGTACGGTTGAAAGTAAGAGGCTGAATTTTGTTGCATATGTTTTTCATTGCAGTTATGTATTTGATGCCATCTAAATAATTCTTCTGTTAACATCCAATAAAGTATTGCAGATAAACACAGAATGCTACCACACTGTCTAGTCTATTCTCACATAAATAAACCCCCAGATATTCCCCACGGTTATGTTTTCCTCTGTATGGTAATATGTTAAGTGATCTCCTGGGAGAAGGAGGCAAATCAGAAGATAGTGTCCAAATGTGTTTCTTGGTATGGACCTTGTGATGAAGAGGAGGAAGGAGGGATAATCCTGTTTGTAAAACTGTCAGATTTAAACCCATAGATTTAATTTTGCTAGCTTTTCAATGAAGAAATGCTTTCAAAAATTCTTTAAAATATCTGACCATCTCTTAGTTGTAGATGTCAGCTGTGTTGAGGACTGGAAGCCTCTCTGTCTCTTCCTGCAGTTTGTTTTTCTGATCCATATCTCTTGCTGTAGAGTCTGTAGAGCCCTTTTATGCACTTAGTACACCTTCTAAAATCTTGATTAAAACAGCTTTAAATTGAAGGTGAGCATGAAATCACATTTACTTGGAATCAAGTCACAAACCCACCCATTCTTTATTAAAATTTACACTTTGTTTACAAACAAGCTGTTTTATTTCATTATCGCGTAGTTTCATTTGCTCTACTGAGCCAGACATAACCTTCTAAGTTGCCAGTGTGTATACAAATGTCTCATGTTATATCCTACATGCAGGGAAATTGGACAATTCCATCTGCTTTTTCTGATCAGTTGTAATACCGAAATGTAACTAGTGCCAAGAAACAACAGGGGTTTTGTGGCTTCATGGTATCTCATTTTAGCAGGTTTGGAACAGGAGAAAAATTGGAGTTCAACTAAAATGTGGTTGTTGCTTGTTTAGCTGTCATATCTTGGTGCGATAGTTCATGGGATATTTTGGTTGCTTTTATCTTCAGATTTATTTGGTTTTAACTTTTTTTTTTTTTTTTCAGACAGTGGCTCTTGATGGAACTTTATTTTTGAAATCTGGAGTGATTTCTGGGGGATCGAGTGATTTAAGAGCTAAGGCTAGATGTTGGGATGATAAAGAAATAAATAAAATGAAAGACCGAAGAGATAGCTTGATTAATGAGTTAAAGGTAGGTCTCTTTAAAAGCACTTAACTGCAGAAGGCATAAAGGGATAAAAGTTGTGTCTAATTTGGCTATGGGAAGGTGATTTTCTAAAAGGGTCATTTCTAAAGCTAGAAGATGCAGACAGGACTTAATACCTGGGTTTTGTCTTCTATTTAACAATAATCAACTGTGGGTCTCTGTCCATAGCTGGCAGGTTGGTTCACATATATTACAGAGGTAGTGAACCAGGGTGACACTGTTGATAAAAATTCCTTCCAAGGAAAAAGAGCTGTTCGAAGCACATGAAGGCTTTTAGTGAAAAGGAGTATACATTCGGTCAATATGAAAATATTTGCACAGACCAAAATCTGTGTCAAATGATTTGTCATACCTCTAGTTATTTTGGAAGAGGGATAGAGTAGGAGATTAGGAATTTGCAAGCATATGCATTGTTTTGAGAAATAAATCTGTTACAAAATTACTGTTGAATATGACTGGTGCTATCAGCATTTACCTTGAATACAGCCTACATCAGTGAGGCTAGCTTTATGTAGTGTGTCAATCTGAAAAATTAGTAATTTCCAAATAAGTCACTTTTTGTTTAAAATGCTTTTTCTCCCATCGTAATATTTTTCTAGGACTTAATGAAGATCAAACGTAAGGAGACTGACTTGAAGCAGTTGCATGCTCAATGCCATGGAACTCAGACGCGACTTAAATATTCACAGAGTGAATTAGAGCTTATTAAAAAGAAACATCTTGCTAATCTCTACATGGTATAGTACTAAACCTTTATAGTTTTCATGTTTAATAATTGTAATCTTTTTACTTATGCTGTAATTACTGGTGAAGTAAATACTGCTTTCTTAGGAATTTTTTTTTTTAATTGTGTTTTACATACAGCAGTTATTACTGAGAAATGAATAAAATATAAAAAACAAGACTACAATGTAATTACATAAGGTTTTTTCTATTCTAGATTTTAAATTTTTATTTCTGGTAAGCTTAGGTTATCATTTAGTAACCTTCAGAAGTCTGTAAGTCAGAGTGCACTTTAAATGATACTTAGGTAATGTGCTTTTCTGCATATTAAAATGGTAATCATCATGCAGATCACCAATAATAGTGGGTAAGTGGCATTTGAGAAGAAAGTACGTAATGTTTTTAATGGGAAAAATACAGTTAATCTTGAACAGAACTGTCTGAATTTCTAGAAAATTGACCATCCTATTATGAAAAAATACCATCTTTGTCATTTCTATCTAGGAAAAATCAAAACTGGAAAGTGAACTGGTAAATATTGAATCTCAGCATGATACGCTGAATGAAGGAATAGCACAAAGGAAACTAAAAATAGAAGAATTTCAGAAAAAAATTAATGAGGTAATGCCTTCTGTCATAGTCATGCCAGCTTATGCTGTTCCACTACAGAAACTTCTTTCTGTTCCTGCTGACTTTTAGAACGTGGACAACTTCTAACTTTGTAAGCTACTTTGTTCACAAGGGTTATAAGTTTCTCCAGCAATATTCCCAGTCTCTACCTTTCTTACCAATGTAACTGTGAACAGAAGTGCACTTGGATGTTACTGTTAGCAAATCTTAATTAAAATTCTCTTGCTTTTACATGACTTACAGAAACCCAGCCAATGAAATCCATCTACTTCTTGACTATGCTACAATCTCATTTGACATAGGAGAAAAATTTTGAGTTTGAAGGTGGGTTGGTTTTCCCCCACCTTTTCCTGCTCTGCTAATAAATATGAATTACTCTTTGTAGTATTGAGCAGGAACAGTCCATAGAGGTTCGCAGCTTCAGAGCTCTCGGTGCAAACTTTCACAGTAGGTGATATCCCAGAAAAATACTTGCTAGGTCATGGGGTAAAATTTTGTATCAGCTTATTCTTTGATTAAACTGTCCAAGTTTTTTGTAAGAAACTTGGTTTCAGATCTTTCAGTAAGAAAGATTTTCAGATCCTTCCTTTTTGTTGAGAGAGAATTATGCAGCATGACTGCCTGACTAGACTGTAACTTTCTTGGGGTGTGAAGTCTTCCTGGCCAATGTGGATCTGTGACAGCATGAATGTACACTAAACTCTATACGCACCCACAAGATTTGCAGATCTCCCAGTAATCAGTGTACCCACTAGGCTGACAGTTTCTGCATGGGAGTCTCCTTCTGAAAATCATTCTCATACATGGGTGACAATCATTCTGAAAATCATTGTCACTGCAGTTGTAGCAGGACCCATTCACTGTCTGCATGCACTATCAATACCTTTTCATCTGGAGAAGAGAAGATCCCTGCTTCTGCAACCCACAGGCAGAATAGATCAGGCATGCTTATGCCACCCATTAGGAGGAGAGTTCTTTTATCAGTTTCCTAGGGTTGAGAACAGTTCTCAGCACTGTTGGGGTGCTTTGTTCTGAACTCTACAGCTGTCATGTCT
>JAVJGJ010000057.1:14362656-14382331 GCA_035590215.1 Microhierax caerulescens
CCACTATATATTAGAAAAGTAGATGAAGAGAAGTAAGTCTTCACACTATGCTGCTCTTCATCTACTTTTCTACTCTCTTGGGAGGTAGCTAATATTTGTACTTCATCTTCTGTGCGCTCTGATTGCCCTGGGAGAATGATTGAGGTGTGAATAATGATTTTTCGCTAATTCCTAATTCCATTTTTGCTTTGGGTTTGATTGCTTGGGTAGGTTTTTTCTGGGGGCGGGGGGGAGGAAGGAAAGGGGGTGCATTGGGGTTTGTTTTGTTGGTTTGGGTTTTTTTAACACTGTTGTATGCCTGTGTTCATTTGGAGTGCAATTCATGGAAGGTTGAATTAGCCAGCAATGCAACTGAGTCTTCTTTGCTCTCCCTCTCTTTTGAGGGATAACTGATGCAGAGCTTAGGGACTTTGTGCTACCCCCACCTGTCCAAATTCATTATCTGTTATGGTACCGAAGAGCTTTTGACATTAGAACCTGCTCCTTTCTGCTTTTTATCAGCAACAGGAAAAGTTGCCTATGATATGTGATCGAGCAGTTAGGTTTCCCAGCCGTTCTTTCTGTAGGGTGTTCTTCCATCTCGTACCTCAGTTTCCTTACCATTCTCTAATCTTCAGATGGTCCCCAGAATAGTTTTTGCAGGCAGCTGATAAATTTGAATGCATGGCTGTGGTGAATAATAAAAGCCTAATCTGATACAAAAAGGAGTTTCATACTGTGTTCTACTAGAGCAGACAGTAACTCTGGCCTCTCTGAGAAATAAGCACCTCATCTCTACTTCTCTCTGAAAGCTGCCTTTATTTCTACTCTTGCCAAACAAATCTGATACAGACCATGGAAGAGTGGTGCTGTAGTGTTATCTGGAAAATTCGCAGCCCTGCACCTAGATGCTTGTGTGAATATAGACTCTTGGAGAGATTCCTCACCACTATCTGTAGTTACTTGAGGTGTATAGCACATGTATAATTTTGTTCCTGGCCTTCGACCCATTCTTATCAGTCTATCTTGGATTAATCTCTGACTGGAATTCTGCACATAAAAAGAAGCCAAAATTGTTGTATGTCTTGTCTTGCTTGTGGTGCAGGCATGAGAGAGTGCAGATATGTCATCTGCAAACACTAAGCAAGTCATTGATGTTTATGCTATAAGAATTCCAGATCCAAGGAACTTTTCTTTCACTTTTTCTTTGGGAAAAAAAAAAGACAACAACAATAACAACAAAAAAAAACCCCACAAATGGAGGCTGGTCATCAGTTTCCAAAGAACAGTTAGTTGAATAGTATAACTTGATTTGATGTAGTATTTGATAACTGGTTAAACAAGCCTGTGTACCAAAACAATATAAAAAACACTGGGGTTTGACCTGTAGAGTTCTCTTAAAATTTTGTTAGGTCCATTGGGTTTCCTTTTAAATGCTGCAGGCTGTTGCTATTTCATTGTTTAATCTTGCCATATACACTATGCCTACAATTTGCCTGCTTAAATTTTTCATTAAATTTTTAGGACTGGTTTTGGCTGAAACTTTTGTTAGTGTATACTGTATAATTAGGAAACGAGAGACTCTGTAGTGGGTTTTTTTCTTGTGACTTTGCTATAAATGGAACATAGTAATTAATATTTATGGATTGCTTGAAAGGATTAAAATGAAGAATGGAACTACACAAAAAAACCTGGTGTATCTGATTAGCGTCATGTATATCATTCAGCTTTCTCTTCTTCAGTTGACTGGGAACAACAGACAAGAAGTGTTTAGATCAGAGTTACCTTTTGCAGATCATATGCCTTGTATCTGGCATTTGTACTGAAAGTATTATTTGAAAATTAAAGTACAGATTATTTCTCAATACTTGTTTGCTGTTTCTTAAAGTACCATGAAAATTCAGCCTGTAGCATGAAATGATTATCTAAATGTTTTACTTCTATGAGTTGCAAAATAGCATAAACATTATTTGCTCCACTTCTCTTTATTCAAAGGCTGAAGATGCTGTTTTCCAGGAATTCTGCGAAGAAATCGGTATAGAAAACATTCGTGTTTATGAGCAAGAACATGTGAGACAACAAGAGGAGATTGATAAGAAAAGGTGATACTTGTAACTGAAATGTAAAGAAGTGGTTTGTATTAGATTTGGCACGCTGGTAAATGAATAACTCCAGTATAGGAAATACCACAAAACCCTAGAAGACTGTAGAAGGTTATATTACCACTGTAAGGATTATTTAGAAGTTGCACTGCTATGGTTTGGGTTTATTAGACAATTATAGTCAGTGACATTTTGCAACAAACTTGAAATAAAATTTACTGGTTTAGTAGCACTGTTGTAGAAGAATCAAGTGAAGAATAGCTTTCTAAACTCCATGTTGAAAAATGGCTCGCAGACTGAGGATGGCGTGAAGGCTCACTCATATGTCAAAAATCTTAAAGGAGAACTGAGTGTAAGATGCAGTGATTTGGTATAGGAACATGCTGTTAAGGAAGACAGGGCCTTAATATTCTCACAGACTTTAGCTGGTATTCCCCTCAAACAGGCACATGTCACAGGACCACAAATGCAT
Organism: Microhierax caerulescens; assembly: GCA_035590215.1. Lineage (NCBI taxonomy): Eukaryota > Metazoa > Chordata > Aves > Falconiformes > Falconidae > Microhierax > Microhierax caerulescens. The sequence goes on from JAVJGJ010000057.1 coordinate 14,365,210, forward strand.
ATATCTTAACAAGGATGTTCAAATGAACTATCTCCTTGTACCACAGGAATTTTCAGGCAGATGATAGTTTATGCATTTCCTGAATTTATAGAAAATACACCTTTTCTACATGAACTGGTGTAATAGCTAGCACTGAGCTCCATTTTCTTTTCAGTCATCTCTTCAGCTGCTAAGACACTCTGGTTTTCAGAATCTAGTCCAAATGTATGTGTTTGGCTAGGGCTGCAATGAGGCAGTAGTACTGTGTGTTCAGTTGCAGTTAAAGCACTTGCTGGCTGAAGTGATTCAATCGTTTATTTCTGTTTGTGAGAACTGAAGTCTGGTGAAGTGTGTAAGAAGTCAGAACAACAAAAAAAGAGGAGTTTTTTCCATGGCCTTATGCTACACTGCACATACAGCCTTGGCCTTGCTTGTGCTCTAACTTGCCATCCTGTTCGCCTGTGCTGTGCTGCCTTCTTGCCCAGGTCTAAGAGTCTGGAGCTGGTATTACACCAACGCTTTTGCCAGAACAGGTGCAGTGTTAGTAAGTCATTTTGGGAAGCTCAAAGTTCAGAGGCAGATAGTAACAGCTGAGAGGGTACCTTTCTTTAAACAGCCGTTTAGTTTTACTTCAGTTCTTGGTCATAGCAGATATGAAGAAGTTTCTGGCATTGTACCCTTGCAAACAAATACGTGTCTCAGTTGAGAGATGACAAGTAAGCCTGAATATGGCTTAAAAAGCTCTGATCTCATGCTTCTTAATTGTCATCTCCCAGCTGAGATGGGTTCCTTAGAATACTCAGATAAATATACATGATAACTGACTGGGAAGTTTGCGGAGACTGAGCAGGGGGTGCAGGCACTGAATGAATCTATGGCATCAGTGCAGCTTTTCCCAGGTTATATCTGCATCATTTACAAGTTTATGATTCATACTGAGATACCTGAATTTTTAATATCACTTGCCATATTGAGAGTGGCCATGATGTGTCTTTATATTGTATTTATTTAACTACTGTAACTGTTTTCGTAACTTCCAGTATATCCACAGGATGTGGTGTAGTGGAATTAGTGATCCAAATGTATGCAAATTTTTGTGTTCACATAGAATATAGCATTTTTACATTTTCACTTTGACTATTTAGATACATATTGTAATAGCTTCACCGTTACTAGTCTGCTTTATAAGTGTTGGTTTGAAATACTGTACTTTGACTAGACTGGAGTTTGAAAATCAGAAGACACGACTAAACTTTCAGCTGGAATATAATCGTGATCATCTACAAAAATTAACAAACATAGTCAACAAGTTGAGGGAGAGCGTTCATAAAGATGAAGCTGCGATTATTGGGCTACAGAAGGTAACCGTGAAATAAATATATGGGACTGAGAGGAAAGAATGCATTGAATTAAAATATTGAATAAACTTAGTTGATGCTGTTGAGTAATTCTTCTAGGGCTTAATTCAGTGCTGACTTTGTAAATGTTAGAAAAATGGAGTTGCATGTTGTCATACTAACTTTGGAATAACCTGTCATATTAGGGTGCTTACTAAAAATTTAAATTGGGATTACTATATGTAGAGTGTTGTGTTCAGCTTATATGGCAAGGCAGCATATGACTACAGATAAAACTAGTAGCATGCAGCTGAGATTCATTAGAAGGTTTTATGAGTAATAGTATACAACTCTTAGTGATATGCATCTTTAAGGTGCTTCACAGCCACTAATAGACTTCAAATAATTCTATGAAAACTAATTCAGATTTTTAGTTGAAATAATATGGATGGATTCTTCCTTCACAGTGTTGTTTATTCATAACTAGCTTTTTGTTATGTTAATGTTGCTTGTTAAATAAATCATGCTTGTGGTGGAAAGTGAAGGAGAAAAGATGTATAATGGTGTTTTAAATAAAAAACAAAAGTGAAATGTAAAACTGCCCTGGAGTGGGCAGAAAAAAAACATTTGCATCATTTGAACGCTGTATTGTAACATTAGAAGACATACATTTCTGATACTGAGGAAAAAACATAGACCTTTACTCAGTCATGCACTAAACCATGTCTGACTTCATGCCCGTATGGATAATTCTTCTGAAATACAACTTTAAGCAAAATCAGGTATTTTTGTCCTGGAGAAGGATTGATTGTATTAAATTCCAAAGATTATTTGGATACTGAAACAGCAGTAAATCTTGATTAGGTTGCCATAATACTAGGCTTTAAGGACCATGTCTTTCTTCATGCATGTAGCGTTAGGTTTACTATATCCTAGCACTTGATTTCTAGTGATTTAGCAGTGGTATGGGTTATGTAAGGGAAGACACTTCAAGAGTACCTCAACAGATTCTTTGTTCTCTGCAGAGTACCTCAGGATTTAACTTTAATGAACATTACTTTCTAAAGGATTTCATATGTTGTAGATGTACAGCAGATGAGATCCTTCTTGCAGGGCTAGGGGACTAACTGAGGAAAAGGGAGTAGCCTACAGATCTTAGGTGTCCTAGGATCCCTGCCTTGTTTGGTAGCTTTATAGTTTAGTCCGGTACAGTTCCAAATCCAGAGCTGGCTGTGCATATGTGTATGAAACATCTGGATCTTCCTATGTGTAAGACAGGCTGTTTTCCCAGTGCCTTTCAGATTTTGTGCTGTAACACATTTGTATGTATTAAAGCAGGTTTAAACTTTAACTCTTTCTTTTTGTATAATAAAGTTTCCATATCAAGGTTTTCCATGAAAGGTTACAAATGTAAATATTTCTATGCAGGATGAGGAAAAGCTGCTAGAAAAAGTGAATGAAATTGTGGAGGAACAGCAACATTTTAAGGATAGTTTAAGTGCTCATAAATCTAAGGTTACAAAAACCCAAAATGAAGTTGAAGACTTCAGAAAGACATTGTTAACTCTTAATAGGTAATTACTAATTCTACTGCTGGGAAGACAATTAAAGTGATAATATTTAGAAGTGGTTTAGTGATCAGATGTTTTAATTTCTCTTGTTTTCCTGTGAAAGATTCATTAGAGAAATGGTAATTTGCACTTACAGTATGCATTAATCAAAAAGTGGTTTTAATTCAGTAAGTGGTTCCCAAAAGTAATGTGAACAAGATCATTTCATGAGAGCCATCTCATAAACCATACAGAATAACATCATCTTATTATCTACCTAGTTTGGGGTCATCTTGTGATATCTGATAAGTATGTAGTGATTTCCGATAGTATGTATTGGCTTACAACTTGATGAGGGGGCATAGTAAGTTTGCTGGTAGTTTCATGTTTTTGAGTTGCACAGTTGATTCCATTAAGGAGAATTTTTATTCTTTTTTTCTGATTTCAATGTTCTCATTTTCTCCAGGCTTTTCGAGTGGTCATACCTTAAATTAATATTAGGACACTACTTTGTCCTTCCTGGTCTTTTTGGAGACAGTTTATGCTTCAGTTTTCTTATGCTTGCTTATTATTATGTTTAGTGTCTCTTTAACAGGCGTCTCCTTTATGTTTAAAACCCCCCGACATGTTTGCATGGTATGGCTAGGGGAACTCGTGGAATTTTATGTAGATTCATTTTATATAAACTAATTTATATAAACACATTATAAAATGTGTAATTTTAACAGTATAAGACTGTTATGTCTCTGCCTTATTTAGCAACTTGATGCTATCAAAGGAATTAGTTGCAAAGAATGAAGGTGTATTTCAAGAAGAGTAATGATAAAAGATACTTGGTTAAATTTTAAAAGGATCAAATCTCCATATGTGTTCAGCAGAGCTGAACTGTGGTAACTGTTAGGAAAAGTGGATGCACATACTGTAGTGTGAACTTGGCAATATTCTGAAACTAAATCCACACTACTAGCATTTACCTTGAGATAGAATTAAGAGTTAATACAGAATAGCAGAGTGTGAGCTTGTGTGCTAAAATGGTGTGTGGTTCTCAGCTCCCTCTTGAGTAATTTGGGAGAATTAAGGGGATGGAAGAAGTTAAGTACCACCTTCCTTTATGTTTGATGGGGATTGTAGAGGAAAAAGCCCTCTTTGTGCTTGGTAACTTTTTTATGCTGTATGGCTGTGGATGTTACTGGCAGCGATGCTTCTGCTCTTCAGGTTTTTTGTGCCTTTTGTGTATGTAGGGAAACTACAAAATTACAAAAGGAAGCTACAGCTATAGAAACCTCCCTAGAAGAGAAAAGATTAAGACGACATAATATGCTTCTTGAATGCAAGGTGCAGGACTTGAAAATAAAGCTCCTGTCTGGATCACTGGATGACATCAGTGAAGTAGAGGTACTTTAAATGTTTATAGAAGGCAGATATCAAGGAGGAGCAATTGTTTAGAAATTTTTTAATTTAAAAATATTTGGTTTTCCTTACAGGACTGTTTGTCTTGCCTAGTAATGTTAAAAGAAATAAAACATTTTAATGTGATTGGGCCTCATCCTTTTAAGAGAAGGATTTTTGTTTACTTTCATAGACAGAAATATTGTTTGCAAGTATTTTTGCTTGTGATTGAAATGTGTTCCTCTGAAATAATGTAAAATTCTTGTGGTATAAGAAAACTGGTATGAAGGAATATTCTACATATAGATATGTCAGAGGACACACAGGGGCCAATGCAGAAATGTAAATAAATGTGGTGTGTATATGGATTGAGATAATATTTGGTTAATTATTGATAATACAAATGGTGTCTAAAATCTAAAACCAGGGAGAGGCTAAAATAGATATACACCTGCTGTCAGAGGATTGACCCTCATTAGTTTTCTGTCTTCCCTCTTTCTGCAGTGTATCTTTTGTGAGGAGAAATGAAACTTTCTCCACTGTTACAAAAGAAAAGAGCTATGGTTTTGAAGGACTTGTAACGTAAATCTTTCCAATCAGTAGATATACAGTATGCACGCTATTCTAAATATATTACAAATAAACTACTGCTGTTTTCCTCTTTGCTTCAAACTGAAATTAGCAAATGTTTTCATCTTCATTTAAGCAGTGCAGTTTTTAATTAGGCTTAACTATAAATGTTAACTCCATTTTGGTTAGGGGAGGAGCTATGGAATAAGTTTACCTCATCTTACGTCATGTTACCACTGTCTCCTCATTTTATGTCCTTTTACTGTATTGTTTTAACAGTTTAAAAGTTACTGTCATTTCTGAACCGGAATATCCTTCATATTTCTAGCTAGGAACTGAAACAGAAGGCACTCAGACTACATCAGGTATCTATGAAAGGGAAGAGGCAATTCAGATAGACTACAGCAGCCTAGCAGAAGACCTGAAGGTATTGTTTTTGTTTTGTTTGAAATTATTAGAGATTGAGGTTTTTATTTTTATTTAAAATCTTATTTGTTGAAAGTAAACCTCGTCTTCAAATGAAACTTATTAAAAATACTGTTAAGCTTAAGTGTGTACGTGTGGCTTGGTTTTGCAATCATATATATAGCAGTAACAGGTTCTGGATAGGTCAATTTCCCATATAACTAAGTTTAATTTAAAGCTTACCTAAACCGTAAAAATAGAATTACAAAATAATAAATACAGCTCTGGTATTGGTTTGGGGTTTTTTTTTCCTTAATCCTTTTATCTTCTGTCTTTAAGTTTCAACACTATATGCTATGACTCAAAACTCTTGAAACCAGTTATTGCCTACCAGGGAGATTGTACCGCTTTCTGTAGTATTTTCAGAGACTGAGACTTCCCATATTTCCCTCTGTAACAGTCTGTTTGGTCATGTTTTCTCAGCATTTTATTGTAATATTTTTTTCCTTTTCAATCATAAGGAAAATAATTAAATGTCAGAGGCTAGGTGCAAAGCAAGGGATGAATCTGTCATCAGAACATATCTTAAGTATTCATCGAGAACCTGTCTTAAAGGTTTTCCTTACAAATCAAGTAGTGAAGCCAGCCAGTCCCCCTCCTGTGTTGCATTTTAACCCAGACTTCTAGACAGAAGGCAATTTGTCTGTTTTCTAGGGGTCTTGTGGAAGAATACTTAGGACCTAGTAAATTTATTCTAAGAGCTAAAACTCTGCGTGGGGTTTTCTGTTTTGCTGTGTCTCCAGTTAAAGCTATTAGATGAGTGGGGTACTTCTACCAGAAACCATGAGAGTTTGTCATACATGTTGAAATGTCCTGGCCTAAAAGCAAGTTTTATTGCTTTAGTATTTTTTTTTCTTTAGGACCTAGATTCTGATAAAGATATAGAGGATCATCTGATCCAGATGCAGCAGGAAATAAAATCTAAAGAGACTACTTTAATGAAGACAGCTGCTCCAAACCTGAGAGCAGTAGAGAAATTACAGATGGCTCGGGAAAAGTTCCAAGAATCAGTAGATGGTAACACTGAGTTTTTCATGTTAATCTCTTTTGTGACTTTGACACTTTTCACCTTAATTGAAATTCCTCTTCCTGGGGTTGGTCCTGCTGGCTTTGCTGCTTTCAGATATTAAGGTATTTTTTGTACTCACGTATTTATCTTCAGTTGTCTTTTTAATTATAGGTAAGCACTTCTATTAACATATACTTTACTGTGCTGTAGGTTATTGAAATACAGTTTGAATGATTGGAAGGATACTTTGTGGCCAAATGACATCATAAAGTATTTTTTACTTTCTATAAATTACTGACTATAATCATAAAATATTTTTTTCTTAAATAATTGAAAGAACATACATATGTTGTCCAGAACTTGGTCACGAGCATTACTGCAAAATTATTGGTATCCTCAAAAAGCATTGTAGATCCTAACAATATATTCAGAAAACCAAGGAGTTATGAAGCTGTAACACATAGATGCTGGTGCTGCTTAAGGCTGCCTAGCTTACAGAAGGAATTAGGAGAGGAATTTTGTTCATTGCTCCAGATGAACATGGCATAGGGCAGATCTGAATGCATCCCAGTTTTTCAGGTTTTGGGGCCTCCATTTAAAATTTGGAAGGAAATTCATAATACTGGTATGCTCCTTGTATGTGCATTAGAACCTTTTCATGCAATAAACATTTTCCTTTGTTTGTTATGGTACATAATAGATATTTGTTCTGTGTATTTGCTTAGAGGCTTATTAAGGAGTAATTTTTTTAATAGCTTTTGAGACCAGCAAAAAGGAGGCCAGAACATACAAGCAAGAATTTGAACTGGTGAAGAAGAAGAGATACGAGCTTTTCAACCAGTGCTTTGAGCATGCCTCCTTAGCTATTGATCAGATCTACAAGAAACTTTGCAGAAACAGTAGTGCCCAGGTGCGTTGTGTTCTTAGGTGCTCAATTAAAAGGTCTACTGGATGCTTCATCTAGAATAAGAGAAATTACTAATACTTCTGTGTTTCCAAAGACAGCTTCAGTCCTGAAGAAGAAAAATCACACAAATAATGAAGACTTTGGAACATTAGGGTTAGAGGAGGAATAGGTAATATGCCAAAGCATGCTTGGCATTGGACAGAGAAATGCGGTCTACAGTGTTAACAAAATTGGGAACTACTTAGTTTGTATTTAGCAGACTTGAAATTATGATGACACAATGTGAAATGCGTTTTTGTACTTCAATTTAAAAATAACATGGGTTTACAGATCTGGTGATACCAATAATAAGTAGTTAAGAACACTTAATCATTAGTATAAATAAAACTAAAAATCATAAATCACTATTTCAATGCTAGTGTTTGAGGTTTTGAAGCTTCTTGTACCCCATTTAAATAAACACTTTAAAAGGATAGACTCAATATGTTTGCAACTTTTAAGAAACCTGTAGAAAACCTCTCACAATTGTATTAATCTCTGCTAGCATTCCAGTATTAACGCCAAAAGTAAAGAGGAAACTTCCAAATGCTTTGGTTACATCAAATTCTGTAGATGGTTGAATGCTTAAAAGTCTCAGGCTTGAACTCTTGTCTGTCTTAAACTTCAGAGTTTGTGTTTTCCCTGAGTCAGATACTCAGTAAACACCTGAAATATCTTCAAATAATAAAATAGAAATAAAGCATTTCTTTCTTCATGATTACTAGGCATATACCTTCTTCCCTAGGGTAAATATCAGGAAGGTCTTGAATTTGAATCCCTCTGTAGCAACCAGTATATTCCAGGGTCATTGCTGGAAATAATTAGTTGGGTGCTGTCTTTCTGTGGCCTGTGATGCTCTGCCTTGATTTGTAACCTGTGGTTAAGAGATTATCCTGTGATTAGCTGAGAAGCTAAAACTGCCTACTAGATACTAACATAGCAGCTAAAGGCAGCCAGTCCAATTGCACTGAAGGGAAGTGATTTCTCTGTGTGGTGACTGCTCTGGTCAGCGAAGGGAAAGAAGGGGTTAGCTCTGAGGTTTGCCATCAGAGGAAGTGGCCTAGGGTGCAGCTTGAACAGCTGCCTTTTAAGCAGCCTTAACAATTTGTAACATGAAAATGTCTTGATTTTTCTTAATATATTAATAATATTTTACTATCTAATCAAGAAAAGAGAAGCTTTGATAGGTCGAGTTAGTTTAACTTCCAGACATAGACTCAGAACGTTCGTGTGCTGAATGCATGGCTCGGTAAAAGTTATTTCATCAGCACATTGTGTATTAAAGTACTTTAAAAGAAACTACTGCTTAAGAAACTGCACAGACACAGATTCATTATTCACCACCAGTTCTCTTTCATTCCTCCTCTGTGGAGAGAGGAATGTCATATCTTGATATGCAAGGAATTGATGTACCCCAGTAAGCTACAATTTTTGTAGCTAACGGTGTCCATACATATTCCTTTTGCACAGATACATGCAGTGGCATAGAACTGAGAGTTGCATTGTGAGATACTTGATATGTTTACAGCCTGAAGAACATTGTAGTAACAATGCCAGGCATTCTCGGCAGAGAAAAGGAAGAAAATATGCATCCCTCCAATAAAACAAAGATTCTGCAGGTATTATTACTTCCAGGACTATCTACCACAGAAATTATTTTAAATCAAATTACAAGTAATGTTTTGTTTTCTTTTTCTTCCACTGTGTCTGTGATCTAGAAGAGTCATTTGAAATGTCAGTTGAGGAAGTTTTTCTCCAATCTGTATCCACTTGTGTAGAGGGGAAGAGACTGCATTGTTTTATTGTCTCTTCAATGGAAGAAAATAAGCCATGTACCAATTAGTTTATCAATCATACTTTTTAATCATTTGGTAAAATGGACTTTCCTTTAAAATACACTTTTTAGATTTTGGACCTGGGAAGCAGGATACAAAGAATAAAGGCTACCTATATTAAAATCTTTCTTCAGCTCAGTGCTAGGTTTTGTAAAACTAACCTTCACAAAAAAGTGTAATTTTGAAGTATATTTACTTCCAAACAAAAAAGAAAACTGCTTTTGAAGTCTAAAATTCTAATAATAAAAAATAGTTTTTAAATAACAAATATGTAGAGCCATTTCCAAAATGGCTTTGTTAATTAGCCTCCTGATTCATGGTTCATTAAGACATATTCACTGGGAAATTTTATAGTACTGCTCTTTGGTATAGCTGAACAGGTGTTTCCTACAAGTGAAGCCGACTTACCAGCTTCAACACTAGCTCAGTCACTGTTTAAGCCTGTCCATCTTAATAATTTTCTAAATATTGCTATTAATAATGAAATTTATGCATTTCCAGGCATTCCTTAGTCCTGAAAATCCTGAGGAGCCTTATCTGGAAGGCATTGGCTTTAACTGCGTGGCCCCAGGAAAACGCTTTATGCCAATGGACAGTTTGTCAGGAGGTGAAAAATCTGTGGCAGCTCTGGCTCTTGTGTTCGCTATACACAGGTAAAAGAAATATTATGGTATTGCCCAAGTATGTGGCTGAGTAAGTGGCAGGAAAATTGATACAAATGTGTAAAAATAATTTGTTAATAAGAGTATTCAAGCGTTACTATGGTCCTTATTCTTTACCTGTCATTACTATTTATCAAAATTTTATGATGGAGTAAGTGAATCTCTAAAGTAATTAGAATGTTTATTAACATTTTTGCATCTAAATGTGAAACACTGTCTTCTCTTCTACAGTTTTCGGCCAGCACCTTTTTTTGTTTTAGATGAGATAGATGCTGCCCTGGATAACGCAAACATTGATAAAGTAAGTTGGTCCCTTTCACCTTATCCTTTTATCAAGAATGTAATATCTTTTGTAGAAGGACCACTACTCTTCATTACAGGCTGTTTGGCTAAAGAGATTGATTACACTATCTTAACCTGTTCTAAAATATATATTGGGTTTAGGGCTGAAATAATGGTTGTATGAGATGTTAGACTAGGGCTAGGTTTAAATTGATGGAAATCTAACTGGGATTTAATCAGTCCCCAAACTGTGAAGCTGAGAAAAATATGTCAGGAGTGTGAAAGCATGCTGCATGACCATGTGGTACAGTCTGACATCAAGGTCACTTGTGAATTGCTGGTTGGGTGTTGGTTGGACTTTTTAAGGCCTTTTGAGTTCCCTTCTAAGTAGAAAGGAATGTATCTGCATGTTGAAGTCAAGTCATTCTATCACTGGAGTATTTATTTTTAGCTTGCCTACTAAATATTTTTAAGTTAATACCACTTAAGAGCTATCACTCCTGTCGTTCTAGTCACATGAATTCTTCATTAAAGTAGCTTCCTGTTCTCTCAATTTCTCTTTCCTGTTTGGGTAATAACCATTCACTGTAACAAAAACTTATGATAGAATACAAACAGTAAAAATTGCCAACTGTAGACTTCAGCCTCTGGGAGGACACAAGGAGATTGCATGCAGGAGAGGAATCAAAAAGATCTCTGCAGGTGCCTGCGTTTTCTTCTGTGGAAACATTCCTTTCCACATAAAGATCAAGCTGTAATTCTCATTGCATTAATAGTGTTGTTAGTCTTGGTACAGCTTAACAAACAAAAACAATTTTATAAACACCAAACTTCCCTCCCACCCCCCTTTCCTAAAGGAGTTAACTGTGATGTGCCAAGTACAGCAGAGTTTGCTTGGAGGATACCTCGATAGTAGACAGCTGGGGAAGCTCCACTACTTGTGCCTGCCACATAGAATTCTGTCTTGGAGGTTACTGACTCAGTGTAGCACTGTGAGAAGTGTTTTCCTGAACCCGAGTTCCTTAAACATTCCTTGGGCTACAAGTCCATGAGGGATGTTCATCATCCACTACTTCTGAGCAGATGATAATGCCCTGAGTTTGCTTTAACTCAGTCCAGTTTGTTTCAGCAACACCAGATTAGATGTAATGGGACTGTAATGGAAATAACTAAGCAAGCTTTAGGGTTTAGCTCTCGATGACAATCAGAAACAAGATTACGCATCGGGAGATCACAGAACACCTCTGTGATCTAAGCTTTTTAGCAGTGTACACTTCTAGTTATTAATCTTTCACTCAGGACCACTGCGAGTTGAGATATAACAGCTGAAGATCATGTACTCTGATTCAATACCAGTGTTGTGTTTTCTGGATGTTGGTAAATCTGGAGACAAGTGTATCATGGCTGATGACTTAGGCAGGCAGGCTGCCTCCACTTTTTTCTTTACTGTCTTTCTTGTTTGTTATTACTATTTCATGCTCAATTTCACATTTTTGCCTTTTATCAAAGCGGCACTATATCAGATGATTAGTACTTCCTATCTCTGCAAACTTCTGCGGTCTTTTGGATATGATGCAGAATTCTCCATGGTTCTGTCTGGAGCTGGGCAGGGGTTCCAGGTCATGCCTAAAAAAATTGCAGGTTATCTGGATAACTAGTTTATCCATGTAGGTTCCTGTTGCAGTTACGGATGCAGCAGTTGCCGATTACGTACATGTTCCATGAAGTTCATGATTTCTAATATATTACCAACTTTCCATAGAGACTACAAATGATGCATGAACACAACTAATGAGACACAGTAACGAGGCACTTAGCTGCAGTTTGCCTTTCCGAGTAGGCTTGTTCTGACACATCTGGCGAAAGAGATGGCCACTTTATACCTAAGAATGCACCATTCTTCCAAATGCCTCAAACAAAGAATAGCTGATTTTTCCAACTGGGTATTTTAATTCAAATGTTTACTTTTCCTCAGATAAAAATCAGATAGCCCACAAAAGACTGTCATTAACAGTTGTTGCCACATGGTTCCCAGGCTTATAACCTTCAATTGGTAGTATTTTTACAGTTTAAAGGTACCGTATTTCATTTGACTCATCAGCAACAGTAATTTATGTTTTTAAGATGTATAGTCAAGAAAATAAAGGACAGTAATGCAGAAAGCTTAAGTATATTAGACCAGAGCTTACAATATATTTATAAAAATACCATCCATAAATACGGCTTTATGGCCAAAGAGCTATTAAACTTAGGTTATATTACACATTAGGGGTTAACCCTGAAATTGCTTTAGTGCGGTCTACATTAATCCTTTAGTTGAGTCCTTGGGGCACATCTAACCTGACTGGGAAGTTACACTGAGCTTCCTGCTTTGAAGTTGAACTGGGATTCTACCTGTTTTGTAACCTCCATGGCTGGAGGTGCCCATCTCCAGTAAGGCAGGAGGATACTGGCTGCAGAGCCCCTGTCCAGAACGTCCTGTTTGGCTTACTGCCCTTGTGCAGTCTGTCCTGCCTGCTGCTGCCCTGACAAGACGCAGTGTGGAGAAGTTGGGGCAGGGTGACAGAAAGGGCCTGCTTTTCACATTAGCGATATGAAGGAGACAACCTGTGATACAGGCTGTGATGTATAATGTGCCTGGAGAGCAGTTGCCCATGTGATGCAGGAAGAGGGTGACAAAATGGTCGTTTCCTAGAAAACTCCTTTCATTGGCTTCAACATCTATCTCGGTATAGTTAAAAGGAAAGTTAGATTATTTAAGCATGTGTGGAAAGTGTCCTCAGTTGCAGAATGACCAAAAGCAAAATTGCAGTGATCTGCAAGTACAATTAACTTAGTGTTTCCCTGCTGCTGGGCTCTTTCATATCTCTTTCTGTATCTGTAAAATGCAGTTGTTGCTGGAAAGCACCAAAACCTTCAGACAGAGGAATTAAATATTGCAAGTGAGCAAAAATGATATATTGAAAATTTTATGTTGCTAGTACTCACTGGTATCCAGGTTTTATGCTTAGAACCAAGTAATCTTCTTTGCATTCTTTCCATTTCAGGATTTACTAAAGCAGATCTCCAATAATTTACTTGTAATTATACTGTAAAATGAATGTGAATTCTGTAACTCACTAAAGGCAGTTCTTCCACTAAAAAAAATTACTCCCCTATCGCATGGATATAACTGTGCAGACAAAAGTCTAATTAATAAGGTGCTGTGTTTCCTTTATTCAGCAGTTGATTTATATTGTGGAACACTGATTTATTTAGTTGCCAATTTATATTTGTACCTTTATTTTACAGATCATTGAAAAAAAATGCTACTGTCTGCATACGAATTAATGATTGTAGTATACAGCCAGTAACAACCTTTTCACGCTTACTTCCCTTGTTCAGGAATTTCCACCTTCCATTGTAGTTATATTAAGTAAAATATTTTTCATTGGCACTGGCCTTTTTCTATAATTTTATTCATTGGAATGAATGATTTATTTTCATACATGTTTTCAAAAAGCAGCAAATCTGAGGGGTTGTCTTAAGAACATATAAAGTATTTGCCTTAAGACCATTTATTTCTCCTATTATCCTGCTTATTTCAGAACTGAATTACTGGATTCTGCAGCTACCCTAGTTAGTTCTTTCCTGATCATTCTCTAACTATAGCATGATTTAAGTCTGCCAGAACTGACTGACTGAAATATTTGGCTTCTTTCCAAAGGTATCAAGTTTCATTAGAGAACAGGCACATCAGCAGTTCCAAATGATAGTTATTTCTCTAAAGGAAGAGTTTTATTCCAAAGCAGATGCATTGATTGGAGTATGTCCAGAGGTAACAATTATTACCAAATTTTATTAAATAATAGACACTGGGTTTTGCCAAAGTACTGATTTACACCTGAAGTGTTACTGCAGTGAATTGTATATGAACTTTGTGTTCAGAGATAAGTGCAGTTACTGGCTCACTGAAAAGATCATTTTTGTAACTCAGGCTCATTATTGTATCTCATAAATGTTTATGAAATACTTATTTCAATTAACAGAAATGTTTTAAATTGTGTGATCCTTCTTCTCAGTATGATGATGTTATGTTCAGTCGAGTGCTGACTTTGGATCTTACCGAGTACCCAGACATTGATGACCAGAATGGATCAGAGAAGCGCAGCCGCAGTTCTGTTTCAGAATAAAGCGTGGATGATTTTGGGGCCAGGTGACAACAGCAAGAACCGTGTTTACAGCTGACTGTGACAAATCTGCGTTTGAATGTTACTACCAGAGGTTGATATTGAAATGTTTACCTTGCAAATGAAGCAGTTTCTAAAATATTGATGGAAGCAACTGTTATTCGTTGGTAGTTTTGTTAACAAGAGATAGCCAGAGGTTGTCATTGAGGCACGTAAAAGCCTGCAAAGCTTTCTCTTCAAATGTTTTGGGGTTGGTTTGCCTTGAGATGAAGGATTACAGGTTCATTCACATCAGCACACTAGTACAAAGAATAAGCCTCTTGCTTTTCTTAGGAGAAGTATTGCCGTATTTCCAGTGTGCTGTTTAGATGCATGCTATCACTGGTCAAGACCTTTACAGTCTCTCTTCTGTGTTGCACCTGCTTCTGTTTGCCTTTGGATAGGATTATTTCCTGTTTTTAAAATAAGATATTGGAATCTGTCTGTTATCTTATGCGACACCCCTTAAGACTTAAGTCTTCCACTGCAACCTTATGAAAATACGTCATCAGCTTTTATAAAGTTATCTCTATAGGTGTGATGTAACCTAGAAAAATTTCACCTTTGAGGTATTCTACCGACGCACAAGTGAAAAGAATAAAACGGGTGTGAGTCAGATGCCATGTAGGTAGCAGCCCTAGGAAAAAAGTGTGTTAGTTTGCAGTTGAGATTGTCAGTATGTAGCTGTCCCAGTAAAGTCAAATTTATTTTGACAGCCATACTCCATCTAAGAAGTTAATGAAGTTGGTTACAGAACACCGTTTCAGGGAGCTTGAATCATTTTCCTCTGGCTTATGTTTCACCTCTGTATGCTGAAGAGCTTTATTTGGTTTGTGGTTGTTCCTAATAAAATTACATCTTTTTATGTGCATATACTGACTTCCTTTAACGTGTTGCTGATAGACGGATGATGTCAGCACATGTGAGGTTACTGCATGAGGAAGGAATGACGTGCAGGCAGTAGATAATGTGTTCCTGTAAGAACACATTTCAGTAACATCAATGTGCCCACCTGCACTGTAGACATCTTTATGAAATACTTCGGTTGTTGTTACACTTTATGTAATAAAATTATTTACTCTGAGTACCAGTCAGTTGCGAGGTGGCATCAGTCCCTTAATTCAGCATCCACTGACAGATGTGGGAATCCTTAGTGTTAATGATGAACAGAAGAGCAGCCTCTAGTGCCTTCCAATGATCTTTGACCCACATCAGTCTATGTATTTCAAGTAGAGAAGGGTTGGCTTGAGGGTTTTTCTTAACAGTTTGATAGGAACACTTGGTTGAAATAAAAGAACAGGGTGAAGAATTGTGAAAGCTACACCTTTTAGCTACTATACAAGAATGGGCTAGTTGGCCTTAAATATTTTATTAAAAGTGCATAACATCATCAGAAATGTCCTATCAGCTTTATTACACTGCTTGAGCAAAACAGAACAATAAATGGTCAGCAAGTTTGTTTTCAGAATTTATTATTATTAAAAAAATATATATAAAGTAGAAAGAAGAGCCATCTAAAATAGAATTGGCAAACATCATCTAACATGCCAATCTGTATGGTTAGTTCTTTCTCTGGTACTCTGTACTCGGGTAATAATTTGAACAGGGCCTTAAACAAGTTACTTGTCTGTTCCATTTATCTGTTAAGTGAACAAGTTGCAGGTTCTGTCCCTTTTGACTGTATTTTAAACCCCGAGGTAGCTGCAAGGCAGTGTCATCCCTAAGATGACTAAAATATGTTCTTTGATGGGGGAGAAAAACAAAACTAGGCATTTCTACCTTCTTGCTGTTACATTAGGCATTAAAATAACCACTTCCCTACTCATCTGCTTTTCAGGATACAGACAAACGGCACTTGAGTCAGGGGAGGCTGTTGTACAAGTTGCAGTTCAACAGTGTCTACAAAACTGAAGAATCACAAGTGCTAGGTGTAAACTGATTGTTGCCAAAGGGAGGCGATAGGATTTCTTAATGCGTCTCTGACTGCAGGCACAGGATAAGGAGTTACATAACTTCAGGGTTGGGCCTGAATAATTGCAGTAATCAGGGTCATAAATAGCTCATCTCATCTGATTAATTTTGCTACAGCTTGAAGCAACAATTTAAAGTGTTCTAAGCTGATAGATAGCATCCAAAATAGCATGACTGATCACTTTTGAAGACAGCCAATTCATGCTGACTAGAGAAGCGAATTTTAGAGGTTAGTCTTGCAGATAATACTATGCATGACGCTACATGACTTAATTTTCAAAAGTGATGACTTATCATAAATAAATCTCTCAAAGGAGAGGATATGTATGGTCTGTGTTCAGGCTGGTGTTGCTGTTGATTTTTACCTTTTAAAAACACAGCTGAAACCTGGAGAACTTACACTTACGAGGTCCATGGCAATTATATCATATACTAAACCCCAGGTTTCCAGACTGGCAGTCACAAAAGACAACTGGATGTTTCCTTCTGGGGTTGAAGAGATAAAAGTCAGTGCGCAGGCATTGTTTAAGATTGCTTTCCCAGGCAAAACCTCTTCAGACCTTCACCTACTTCAGAACGGGGAGAGACTTCCTCATCACAAAAACTCTACCCATCTTGGTAGTTACTAGTCTAGAAAGAAGCATGCACTTCACTTTTAAGCTGTTCACTTTGCACACATATATGCTGGAGAATAAGCAGAAGTTGGTTTTGTGACACGGCAGTAAAGGGCTGACATACCACAATTCAGACAGAAAGGTCATCTGACAGACCCATCGCTTCCACCCCCTGTAAAACCTACTTAATAGCGTGATGTGATCTCACAAGGTGTAACAGATCAAATCCATGAGGGAACATAAGCAGAGAAACGTGACTGAAGCAGCCTTGTCCAGGACTGCCAGACAGGAATGTGCCGGTTTCA
>JAVJGJ010000057.1:14399822-14466025 GCA_035590215.1 Microhierax caerulescens
GCCGCGCGCCGAGGCGGGGCGCGGGCGGTAGGCGCCGTCGTCCGGCAGACGGGTTCCCCCCGGGCCCTGTAGCGGCCGGCGCCATCCCGAGACCCCCGCCACGGGCAGGCGAGGAGACCGCGGACCAACGGGACGGCGCCGGACCTACGGTGGTGACCACCTTCTCCAGCTCTATCCCGGCTGCTTGCCAGGTTTCCTTCTCCTCTAGCCCTTCTCCCCTCTCCTAGCGCCCTTCACTTACCAGCACCCTGCACCAGTTGAACTTTCCTGACTGGCGGCGCTTGACCTCCTTTGCGCCTTCCCCTCCCTCCCAGTGCAGGTGTTTCTGTGCCAGGAGGAGGCCAAGCGGCACCTATGGGACATGCTTCCATTACAAGTAGGACTGTATTTCCAGGGATTTCTTGTTTTCAGTAGCACCCAGCTCTGACAAAAAAGAATGGCAAAATCAGAACCCGCTAGCCATGAGCACCGCTGTTTTCCATGGGAATGGCACTCACATCATCTCCTCCATCTCATCGGTTAGGAGGGAAATCGGGAACCTCCAAGGAGTCCTCGTGGGGACTTCACGGGGAGCCCTGGTTATTAATGTATTAATCCTCATTTCCAAATGAAGTTTGACATTGAGTACATGGTGGAAGGACCGAGTGCCTTGGTGGCCAGTGGGAGACAGGTACCTGCCAGTCCATGGGCAGGGGTGGCATTTCACTTCACAGGGAGAAGTGCCGCTTCCCCCAAACCCTAATTCAACATGATGTGTTACCTCCATCTCTTTGTGTCAGAGGTTTTAAGAGCAGCAGCTCTTCCAGAAACAGACAAGGAGGGAGAGGGCAACAGATGCTCACTGGCAACAGTTAGAGACAAAACCACAAACCTTTCTGAAAGCTGATGATAAACTTCAGTGTCTGCAGGTTAAAGAAAGCTGAGAAGCAGAAATGTTGCCCTTTTCTTCAAGCCCTAGGAAAGAAAGGGGTCAGGCACCGCAGGGACAAAAGCATCTTTCAGTCTGCAGCAGTTCCAGCCACTCTGAAAGCCCTAGCGGATCTCCAAGTGGCTTTTGGGCAGGACAGCTGCAAACAGTTAAGTGTCTTTAAGGGGAAAGGGAGGGAGAGAAGTCAGGCAAAAATGTCACTGCTTTCCCATCCTTTCATTTGCATGAGAACACCTGTTCCACGCTTGTCTTTTCATCTATTTTTTGCACATCTGCAAATCAAGGCAATTATGGCTGGCCCTAGTCAAGGGGATATTTTAGGGAACTTATTAAGTTTTGCTGAAATCACAGCAGTTTGCTACTTAAAGTATAATGGCTGAGACTGAGATGTTGTCTGAGACTTTAGCCAAACTGTCTCCCTGGAGATGGATGTCTTTTCCCTGCAGGAGATTCACTGTTCCTGCAGTGACGTGGGAGGCTCTGATGATGCCCAGCTCACATCTTAGTGAGCTCCAGGAGCAGATACAAAGATACAGGGACTGTAGCTCTCTGTTGGCTACTGCAGTATGAAATCTTTGCTATGGCTCTATTGCTAAGCACCATCTCAATATTTCTTTTATTTCTTCTCTGTCTTCTAGTCCATCTCTCTTGCCCTGCTAGTCCAAGCTCCTTTCTTCCTCTGACTCCTACTAACTCGAAGACTAATTAGAGATTTCCCTTCCAATTTTTCATACTCCTCTGGTGCATCTTTCTTTTTTCCTTTTCTTTTTCCTTCCCCACCATGCTCATCATCCCCTGCCTTTCCCTGCTTCCTGCTCTCTCCTGTCTTCATCAGTCCTCCCCTTCTCAAGCTCTCTGCTGTCTCTAGATAAATATCATATACCGAATTACAGCTGCAGACTGGAGCCCAGGACTCCTGGGTCTGATTCCTGCTGGTGTTTGTGAGCTTTTGTGACTCAACCCTTTCCTGCCACTCTTCCCCCATCTATAAGCTAAAGCTGGAAAAACAAAACAAGAAAAACAAGGGGGCTGTATGTGCCTTTGATTCAAGTCACCCTATAAACACAGGGTGTGATTGCTATTAACCTGTCCTGTGAGAAGTTTGGACTAGCCAGGTTTTCTGGTGGAGGCCACCGGCTGCCTTTCTTGGCTGTCACACGTGCCATTTTCATGCAAGATTGTACAGAACTTATTTTCCCCCTTTTCCCTCCCAGGCTGTGGCATGCTTGGCACAGGAGCTGCAATCCATGCAGTATTATTATTAGGCAATAAGCAGTGCCAGCGAGTGATTAAAACCCAGGCAGAGCTGCTGATATTGATTTTTTAAGCTCTATAAAAAAAATTGCATGGGTTTTTTTATGGGCATTACTTAGGTCATCCATAGGAAATCTTCAAAGTACTGCTCTGCAAGAATGCAAACAGCAAAGTTTTTATTTGCAGAGGCTCTTTCAGGGTCCCATGCGCTGGGCTGCCACTGCCAGCAGCACTGGTGGGGACAAGGCAATGGCTCTAGGGTACGATTTCGGTAATTTCTACCCTATAACGAGAACAAAGTTGCTGCCATTCTGGGAAGAGGAGAGCGCAGCCTGTAGAGGGGATGCAGGAACAGACTGTGCAGACACTGATGGATGCTGATAATATTTTCTGCCCTTCTCCCTGGAGTTCCATGTGCTCAACAGCTTCTGGCAGAGTCCTGCCTCCTCTCTTGCCTCCTTCCCAGTCCCACCCAGCACTCTCTCCTTTCATTGCCTTCTCAGCTTCTCCCTGTCCGCAAGTCAAACCAACGCCATTGGCACGACATCACAAGCATCCGCTTTCTCACTCTGTATATACAGCCGATCTCCACTTCTCATTAGTCCTTCAGGACAGAGAATTTCTGCTTGACCTTTCTTAACCACCAACATGAATGGGCTTTGCACTGGAGCAGATGACGAGCATTCACCCCTCTTTACCAGTTAGCCTTCACAAGGGGGTTACATCACCAAAAACCTGATAACCAGCAGGCTGTTTGAGAGGGGGCTCTTTAACCACCGCTGTTATTTCCATAGGAGCTGCCTCAGTGGGGTGGCCTCTTACTATCAGACTCTGGTCTCTAAAAGCTAATTAAAAAAAAAGAAAAAAAGACTTCATATTCAGATGTTCTCTGTTCAGATTAATTTACAGGTATTCTTGTGTGCAGAGAGATCAAGAAATATTGCAGAAAAATGCCTCAGGTGTATATGGGAATTGGATCCCCAGCCCTTATTAAAAATCAGAAAAATTGGTGCCTAAGAGCGGCTTGTGTCTTTGAAACACTCTCCTTTTGATTTCACAAGGCAAAACCCGAATGGCTCCTCCTGCATTGAAATTTCTCGGTGAAGATAGAAGACATAGAGGTTTCAACACACCTTTGCAGCTTAGGAACATTTGACTTAAAGACTTCAAAACCAAATCCTATTTCGACGGTCACCTACACAAGCCCAGCTCGGAAAAGCGCTCAGTAAGTGCCTCCACACATGCAAACCTCTCATCCTGCACGACTTTTGGAATTGAAAACTTAATGCAACGGAAAGCAGTGATCCTCCAGGTGTTGGATGCAATATCCTGGATGATGACCTTTGCTCCCATAAATGGTAAAAAAAAAAAAAAAAAGAGGGTTAAAAAGGTAAAAGGAAATAAAACATTATAGAGACTGGACGGAATGGATTTAAATCAAGCATATTGCTGTTGAGAATGGGCAGAGAAAAAGCCAGACAGGAAGCTGCAAATATTCAAATTTTGCTTGAGTTGCTGTTGTTAAAAACTGTAACTAGGTCAGAGAAATGAACCTGGAGAATATTATTTTAGAGAACTTGTTTGTGAACTCGCATAAAGGTCTGTCTTGGTTGTCAAATACCAGATGCTGAAAACGTTTGCCAAAATATTTGCAGAAACAAAATATATATAAGACAGGGACAAAATTAGAAGTGTTACTCTGTTAGAGCATATCAGATGCAGTACTGAGTAATAAAAGTGTTTTTATTCTGCATGGCTGGTCTTTTGTGGTCCAATGGCTACTTCTGCCTATGCATATATTTAACAAGCTTTAAACCACAATCAACAGATCAAGCCACAGGCAAGCAGAGAGCTATAAAGGCAATCAGCACGTGGATCCAGTATGCAGTGCATGCAGAAGTGCAGCAGAGAAGCATAGGTTAAGATCTTGGACTTCTCTTGAGAACTGCGGCAAAAAGGAGCCTTGAGGACAGGCACCTGTGACCCTGTACATCGGTGGCCAGTCAGACACTGGCTGTTTGATCCAGCATGCTGATGATCGCTGCAGAACTGTTTGTGTAGTAATGCTATTGACTGCCCCAGTGTCATGTGTTTTCCAGTAAACAAACATTTCCTTTGAGGTGGTTGGTAAGATGATCTCTCCTGTAGTTTAGCTGTGCCAAACTCCTAATTTGAGGTATAGGTGAGGTTATCTATATTTGTAATTCCTATCAATGTCAGGATCAAGTCTACAAGGGAAGCTGTGAACGTCGTGCTGAAGTCCAGGGATGTAAGCTAAATTAAATCTTTCTTAAGAAGCAAAGTTCTTTGTATCCACCCAGTTGCCATGGCTTATACCCTGTAGTATGCCTAAAGAGAAATGAAACATTATACCATGTTTACATTACGCTTGCTTGGATTAACATCAGCAACAGATGAGACCCATGTTACGTACTGTATGGGGTTTTTAGTGTGAGATCTTGGTTACAAATCGCATTTAATGTATGTTGTACCAAAGTGTTTCGCTATAATGCATGCTATCATTCCAATGAAGATTACAGATCCCATCCCAGGGGTATTTGGATGCTTAACCTCGTATTTTTTTTCTTTTGAGAATCTGGGCCTTCATGCAGAAACTCATAGATGCCATATCACAGAAAGCAGACATTCAGGCAGGGTTATCAGAGTGATGTCTTCAGGCCTCAGCTTTAATTGCTTGAATACTATGTAACCCATAAATGCTTGAAAAGTTATACTAAGGTCCTGCATTCTGCAGAACAAAAAAACCCTATGAGGTTGCTTTTGAGTGTTAATATTTTACTAGAATATACTACAATAAGAAATTTCTGTAAGAATTTTTCAGTCTGTTATTCTGTTATCTGGCTCCAAGTCTCTTTACCTAGATGAGGCATCAAAGGCTCCATAATCTCCAGTTTAATTGATTGATTGTGCAAGTTATCAACTCCAATACTGATTTATATTTCAATGTGGCTTTCTCCAGAATTCCTCATTCTTAAGAAGAAACAATAAAAGTAGAGTTAGGTTTATTCTACTAATGCAATCTTGATTATAGCAAATGCTAGTTAGTTTGTGGGTGACACTTTAAAAGTCAGTTTTCTAATAAATGTCTGCCTTCTCCTGCTACATCCCTTACAGTGACTCTTAGAAGTAGAAATAGGAAAAAAAAAATTAAAATATCAAAACCAATTTACCTATGCAGTGTGTTCCAGGCTGAAAAATTTCCTTGTGAGAAAATTCAGATACCTCCAGGTAGTTTTACCTAAGTGTTAATCTTGCTTTTTTGTGGACAGATTAAATAGTTAAAAGGTTTGAGTTACGGGAATTTTCCAAAATTTTAATCTCATTCAGGCTCATTGTTCATTTTTACTAGGTATCTCCTCAGCTGCTAGAAAACCTGTGCAATGGCATTCTATTACTTCTGCATACAAAGCTAAGATTTGAATTGGTGTCGGGAAGTGAACCAGCACTGTGATTAAAGCTTTTAAAGAGGTTTTGTACAACAAGCCATTGGCTTTTCTTTAACTCCTTAGCAAACTAAAAACCCAGTCTTTTTATTTTTTTCTTTAACAGAACATCTGTAGAAACAAAAAAGAAAACCTGTACTATCACTTGACTAGACAGCATACACACCACAAACGTCTGTCTGGTAAACATTTATAAAGAATATTTGCAAAGACACGCATCCCAGAAATATTTCCTGGAAAGGCATTAGGGTATGTTGTAGTAATGCAAGGCTGTTAATCACAGAAAGATCAAATTCAGTCATCAGCCGTCCTGTTGTGGGCTGTGTTCCTATTACATAGCAGAAGCTACAGAAATTGGAATTTGGGTACAGGGGTCCAAAAAGCCAGCTAGTATGTATAGAATTTGGTGCCCATAGATAAGTAAGAAGTTTCTTTTTCCCATATGAAAATAAAATTCAAGGAAGGCAACAACAAAAAATTGTGCTATTCTTCTGATAACACAGAAACTTAAGTGACAGAAGTATTAATACTTGTGACTTAGTCAAATCTCTATTTGAATAATTCAGTTCTGTATAACTTCTAGTAGTTTTAATTGGATACCTCCTGTCCATGTACTAAAACCATTCTGTGATTTTATACAGGAACATAGTGAGTAGGTTTAGAAAGAATCCCTTGTGTTTACAAGTCCAGTTCTATATTTTAGCTGTACTATTAAACAGTAGGAAGCTGAGTTGCACTGGTGGGCATAGCAGTCACTATCTGACTTAAATGCTTTGGAATTAAAGCATTATGTATATATACTCATTATTGATATAAAAAGGGTAATTTAAGTGATTGAAAGTGAGCAGAATAAATGATTTAACTAGAGGCTGAAGAGCAGTACAGACTAACTTGGAGAAACCTACTGCAAGGTGTGTGTGTTAATTAAATAAACCCCTTGGGAAAAGGCTTGAAAGAACAATGCAGTAAGGCTCAAACTCAAAAGCTAAGAAGCCAGGAAATATAAAAGCATACATTGTCTATGCATCCCTGATTTGCTTCACCATGGATTTGCGTTATGATGCTACTTTATAGGAATGCATACTTCTTTTCCTTGTCCTACCTCTCCAACTTTTAGTACACAGGATGGATGGTGGTTGCTTCAAAACTTTTTTCATTATTATCAAATGTACAACCTTTGTGCTTAATATGGTGCACATATTCTCTAAGCCATCACTGAAGATGAAGCTATTTAGTTATTTGCAATGTCTTTATGTAATGTCTTGTCATTTATTTTTAAACTTTTTGTGAGATAAGAAGAAACTTCTATTTGACTGATGAGAGAAAAAATGATGCATGTAGAAATTAAAATAAAAAATATTTATTGATTTGGTTGCCTATTTTTAAATTACTAGAATTGTTTTTTTCTACTATTTTCTACTATTTTTTATTTAATATTGAATATTCAAAGCATGGTTTCCACTGACCACAGCAGTAGCTGGGAGTGCCAAGTATTTGTCCAAACCAGGTCTGGATCCTCAAACTTTGCACTTAGATAACAAAGAACAGAGTACTACTGTTCACACTAAAAGATTTTGTTGAGGCACTATTGTCCAGATTAGTGCAAGAGCTCTATGACAGCTGAAGAGACTAATCTTGAGTAGGGATGGAGTGCCTGAACTTTGAGGTTGTCATTTTCTTTTCATTCCTTGTTTGATGCAAAGCAGTGGTGGTACCTGGCATACAGACCTGATTCACCCACAGAGACAGAAGCATGCAGAAGAAATAATCTGTGACTGCTTAATTTGAGACAGTACCATAACACCTGTAAGATGCTAATTTGATATTGCAGAAATACCCATAATGCAGATTTCCATTCTGTACTAACGACTTTGCAGCTGTAGCATTCTTTTAACACTGTTGCAAGTATAAAGTTAGCAAAAGACAGATGCAATTCCACTATGTGGTTTTAGGACTGGAGAACTTAGAATCAATTCAAGGACCTTTGTCACCTAAGTGATGAAAGGAACTGATAATAGGAGAAAAGTTAACATATGCAGATACTTGTAAAGTGTGGAGCTCTTTCCCTATGGGTTTCATGGATACCAGGAACAGCAGAGGAATGTGGAGATTCAGGAACCCTGGGCTCCTGTTCAGGTTTGTCAGAGTAGCATTTTATATTCTGTATTTCTGGTTTTATACACACAGCACCACCTCCATTCTGTTCCTGCCAGTCTGTTAGAGTCCTGCCTCTATCCCAAGTTGATCCTTTGTCCCTAGTTCCTTCTATGTTTCTCATTCTTCCTGTAACAATCTTGATTTCTTTACCCAGCCAGCTATAAACTCATTTTGAGAAAGTCATGGATTCTCAGCATATTCAATGTAGTTTCTTTGCCAGGTCATGTTTAGTTTCCTCTTTCCTTATTCCTCAGCACTTGCCCTACTTTTGTCTTTCCCTTGCACAACGAGATGCAGTACTACTTTGTCCCTTTTCTGGCTCTTTGTTCCAAACATCCCCCTTTTCCTTGAGCATCCTGGCTCCCTGTCAGACCTGCCGTTTCTTTGCCTGGCTCATTGCTCATCATGGGCATCTACTTCCATCACAGTCACAGAGTCCCTCCTGTTTTACATACAGACAACTAGATCTGACTCTCCCCTCTTCTTCTTCTCCTCTGTCACCCTTGTTCATTGTTTCTTCCCAACTTAGTTACAGTGCACAACACATTTCAGCCTCCCTTTCTTCCCATTGTCTAATTGTTTGCTCCATAAATCCCATTCACAATCACTCTACATCCTTCCCTTCAGCATGGTTTCACTGATCTATCCATTTCAGCAGGCTGCATTGCCCTTACCTCCTACTGACTCTCCCATTATGCACTTCTCCCCTTGACACACATAAACCAAATGGTTTCTGCCCTCCTCTGCAGTGACATAGCTACCAAGACATGATCACCCCTAGGAAACCTCGCGGGTGTAACCCCAGCCCTTGAGCAACCCTTGCAGGGAAGGGCAGCCTCCCAGCTGTGCTCCTGAGGCGAGGCACCCTCATGGCTCACTCACAGCCCACACACAGGACAAGGCCCACGGACACCTGTGACAGACAGGAGCCAGACTTTCACAGCCATGAGCTGTCTCCCTGTCTAAAGGAGCAGCACACACTGCAGCTGGGCCACCAAGGCCACCACCACCCCTGCCACCACCTCAGCTGGGCGATCAGGCTGAACAACACCTCACAGCCCATCCAACCCTTCCACACAACCACCTGCTCGCAAATCCTCTGGAACCAAATGAAAGCAGCTACCACTGCATCTCACAGGGCTATGAAACACTGGGGAGAGGCTTTTCCTTTCACCAAATGGAAATAAATTGCAGGAAACTACTTCTTAATCAGCAGAAGTAACAAACCCACTCTCCTATATGTTACTGGCTTTCCAATGGCTAGTTACAGGAGCGCGGCCGCTGGTTTAATGCCAGATTCATTCTGCTTCTGCTGCTGAGGGAGACGCAACAGTTACTGCCTGTCTTCCCCATAGCAGGGCGCTTACCTCTGCCCAGCTGCTGCCACAGCTGCTAATTAACTGGAATCATAATCTTCTTGGAGACCACCACACTTCATTTAGGCTGGAAGTGCCCAGCAGGTTCAAGAGCTGCTGGAAGAACTGACCTCTTTCCTCGAGTGGTCAAGCTGAAAAGTAAAGGTGCAGTTAAACTTCTGGCCCAGGTATTGGCAGAGACCGCTTGCCCCAGTGGGGCTCAGCTCTTCTGTGGTGCTTTTTCAGCCATGGTGGCTCCTGTCTGCCAGCCGGAGGCCATAGGCAGGCACAGTGGCCCTGAGGTGTCCCCCACAGCAGCCAGCCCCTCAGGGGCACTGCCAGGGCCTTGGTGGCCAAGCTGGGCCAGGGGACACTTGCGGACCTGGAGCATGCCTGCCCTGCCACCATGGCTGCCTCCCAGGGCCGGGCACAGCTCTCCTGCCTGCGCTCTGGGAAACTCAGCCCTTCTCCTGCCAGGACAGGCTCGGCCACCTCAGCAAGCTAGAGAGCGGTAAGTAGCTGCGGGTGTTTTTCTTGTTAATGGCGAAAACTACATTCTTTGAGATTAGTCCCCTCGCCGTTTCTGTACTGGTCTGCCTGAGAACCAGCACCCACACACCAGCCTGCCGCCAGGGCGGTGGCAGCCCTGAGGAGCCATCTTCCCTCCCCCCTTGCAGCTGCAGCAGCGCCATCTTGTCTTAGCTGTCCCTTCTTGCCTGGGAACCAGGGTCCCTGCCACGCTGCCAGCAGCCCCTGCAGCCCCCGAGCTCTGCTTCACCCCCAGTTCTCCAAGACACATCTGTATATTCAGCCCTGTTTTATCCCAAACACCTGAGAAAGAGACACACACACACTCTGCAATACTGTCAAGTGGAAGCTGGTTATACAGCAGCCAGGCATGAGGCCCACAGAGGCTCTGCCTGGCCTTCAGCCCCTGGGCTGCTTTGTTGTGCCCAGTGCTATAGGTGACAGCCATACTGCCCCTGCCCCTGGCCGACATTGCTGTCCCTCTGGTGTCTCCAGCTGGCTCTTCCTTCCCTGTTTTGGAGAGGGGGCACTTCAAAGGTGAGAGCAGAGCTGCACAACAGGATGGGAGATTGCTAGGTCTTACTGAGGGCTTGCTTATCCTTCCCCACATAGAAATATATTTACATATGTTTTAGCTTGTTATGGTTTGCTTTTATGAAGACAAGAAAGCAAGGTAATTGCTACTGTACACATACACTGTGCCTTTTCTCCTCTCTTTCTTACATGAAATTTCAATCTCCTGGAAGAAAACACCAGAGTGATACAAGCACTCAAGGAAAAAAAAGATGGACAAAAATGGGTTTGCTTAGCCTTGATCTTGGAAAATTGTTTAAGTCTATTTTCTGGAGTATTTTTTTTCTTTCCTATTGCAAAATATCAGCCAGAATGGTTAGATGTTGGGAAGTAGCTAAAGACGGAATCCTTTAATGGGAAATGGTGGGAAACCTTAACCATACATGTTTTTATCAGTGCTGTTAGAAAAAAGCCCACAGAACAGAGGCATTGTAGCAATTGCAGATTACTTGTGAAGAAACTTCTGCCAGAAAGGAAGTGAGATATTTTACCTGACTCCTATATTCAGATCATCAATAATATATAGTATGTATATACATATGTATGAAAATATGTACGATAATACATGTGCTTCTGCTGTACATGAGCAAGCTTAGTACAGGTAATGCATGAAGATGATGCAGAGTATAATTTATCAAATCAAACTAGAATGCTACCTCTAAAAAAATTTAAATGTCACCTGGAGTTCTATCTTATTCTCTAAATGTCTTTTACAATTTTCCTGGTTTGTCTGTTTTCCAACGGCTTGGAAGTGGTTTTAAAATTCTCCCAGAGCCCACTGCTTCTCTAGGTGCAAATCTGTGAGTTATGGGATGAGTGCCCAGGAGGCTTTGTAACTGGAACAATATACACTGTTTCACTATAGATGGTTCGGTGCTCAGTATAGGTAAGTCTTTGGAAATAATGGCATTAATATTCCATATCTTAGAAAATGGTGCATAACATCGGGAATGTACCAGGCATCTGCAATACCTAAGGTTTCAAACAGAGTGGAGGAGTAAAAAAAAATAATAATATATGGGCTTGAAGTAATAAAATGTATGATAAAAATGTTTACCTTCAAGCAAATATCTTTTTCACCCTGGGGTGAAGTATCCTGGATAGTATAAGGGGAATCCTATGTTCCATTTATGTTATTTAATTCAGTACTAATAACCTGGTGTATAAAAGGACAGCAGTCTGCAAAGGTCAGTCTTTCCCATGTATGGGATCTGGAGCTTTTCCTCTGTTGTGTGGAACAGATTCTGTGGTATCAAAGTAGCACATGGCCATCCTACAGTTTGAGCCAGGTTTGCTCTCTATTTGCAGGACAGATAACACAATGAGCTCTTGTTTTTACAAGAGAGGATCTCTTAAATGTTGCACAGTGCAAATAAGGGCAACAGTATATACACAAATAGTTCAACTCTTGACGCCTTGTGTATCTTAATAGTTCCTAGGAACTGTAATTGTGTACTTAAGCAGAAACAACTGCCTTTAGAGATGAACTCTGTGCAAAGTGCTTTATGACTTCTAGGATGTTTTAAGCACTGCTTGGCATAACACGCTGCAGCTGAGGCATCTGACAGATGGTCTTCAGAGAAAGTAAAACCTATGGTGCTGTGATAATAGCTGTTTGGAGGATACACTTTGTATTATAGTTTATATGTGTGGCAACTCTACTGTTTAGCTTATGTACTCTATGCACACCATGTTTATTTTTAACTGTATAATTATGCATTTGTGAATAGTTTATTTCAGTGCTAAAAAACAATACACACTTGGTTCCTGGTCTACAGGATCTATAAGCAGTAAAAATTACTCTAGGTGAAAACTGATCAGTTACATTTAAAAGTTAAAAGTTTAAGTAGCCTCAGCCAAAAAGTTTCAAATTATAATGGACACAAAACATTTAAGATATTAAATCATACTGTAATTTGGCACAAGAAGCAGACAGCTCCTCAGCTCATGTAAACACTGTAATATCGTAAAACATAGGTTGGAAGAGGCCTCTGGAGATCATCTAGTCCATCACTCAAAGCAGAACTATGTCAGATTGCTTATGAACTTGCCAGTCAAGTTTTGAATATGTCCAAGGATAGGGAATCCACAAATTCTTTGGGCACCTCTCCCAGTGTTTAACCCCCATCATGGGGAAAAAAAGTTTTCCTTATGTCATTGCGTATATGTTCCTTATCTTTAATAATCTTGTTGGCTTACCTTAGGTTATTTTTCTTTTCCTGTGCCCTATTTGTGTTTGCCCTCTGTGGAAGAAAGCCTTCTCTTTTCATCAGCTTTGCAGTTTTTTCAGCAAAGCCACATATTTTAACAGTGACAGTTTTTAAGTGACTAAGCCATCAAACAGTGGAGCTTGGGCCTAGGTTTTATACAGAGTGAGAACTACTGCAACATTCCTGGCCTGCTATATTCAGCACCAACACTGCAAAACCTCTGCTTTGTGACAGCAGTCACACCACCCGGGGCAGGTGTCTAGGCTCCAGGAGCACAAAGCTGCACCCCAGCAGGCAACATGCTGACTCCATCTGTTGGCTTGGACACTGTGGTCCTACACGGTTCTGTCAGGTCCAGATTGCTGTTCTAGGATCTCCCACACCTGAATGCTGGGTGAGTCTCTCAAATAGAGAATGCACCTTCCTCTCTGCAGACTCTAAAATGCACACTGATTCAGCAGAGTGGACCATGTTTTTCATGTGACATGCAAGTAAACCTTCACCATCCATACCTAAACCACTTCTCTGATTCCAGATCATCATAATAGGTGCAATTGTACCTTTGTCTTTGGATGGATCTCCCAGCCCTCACCACCAAGCAAGTGACTTATCTGCATACTCCAAGATTAATCTTCATTTTTTTTCATCAGGTAGAAGGCAGTATTGAGACTTGTCATAGGTAGCTAAAACTGACCCATAACTTGTGTTTTGGCTGCATTGTAAGAGTGTTCAGGTGATTACTATACTATATTTTAAAAATGTGCCTATATCTAAGATTTGTAACAACAGCCGACTTCTGCTTCATCCATGCCTTTGCCAAGCTTTCTGCTACAGCAGATGCTATCAGTTGGGATACAGTGCTTGCCAAAGCTGCTTCTCAGTCACTATTTTCCTAAATACTCTCAGACTCTCCCAAACATAACAAGTATGCTTCCTAGGGTACTGACTGGAGTCACCTGCAGTGTTAATATGCAGTTATGGCCACACAAGGGCTTTTGCTTGTAAATGTACTTTCACAAGATTTAATAATTAAATAAATAGAATCATAGCCCATTTTAACATGGGTGTAACTTTCAAGTATAGAGCAGGTCTAGCTGAATGCGGAAAGTACATAGAAAGTATTAAAAATTTCTTACTAAACATTTTATGATGTGGTTTTGGCTTCTTTAATAATTCACCTTTACAAGCAAATAATTTGAATCTCTTTTTAAAAATTAAAGAATAGTCTTCTTTTCAATGAAGATTCAGTGTCATTGCAATTTGCATTAGAATATATTTGTTGTTATCTTTAGATAAAGAATATCACTCACTTTTATTTGACACTCAAAGTAATGGCTGGGGTGAGAGCTGGGGGGAGAAGAAAGATGGAGTGGGAGAAGTAGGAAAAGAATTTGCATTTGTTGAAAGGCCAAACATCATAATTTATCACGACCATAAAAAGTAGATCATTGTGCATTTTTCAGCTAAAAATATGAATGCTTAGTGAGAATCTGTGTAGTGAAATAGTAAATTGTAAATAATGTTATCAGTAAATACAAGACATACAAGACAACTTTGATAATAGATCATTGTTAATGTATTTCAGGTGTATAGTTTGTGGGTTGTTGTTTTGGTTTCCTTATTTCAGCAAAAGTGTAAGCTACATTTGCATTGTATTTATTGCTTTTAAATCAGTCAGCACATTCCATGGAGTGCTGCAAACCTTTTTACCTGATATAGGTTGGAAGAGCATCTTTCTCCTCAGTATGGGTTATCTGAGAACTACAGCTACATTTCTATTATCATAATTCTTTCTCATTTGTTATTGCGGGTTGCCATGCACCTTGATTTACCATTGTCACTTTATGAAGGTAATCACCAATCACTTCTTAAAGCTAATTTTTAGGTATTGGAAAAGTTAATTTCCTGAGAGATAAAAAAAGGAAGAGATTAATTTTAAGTCCACTGCATATATATAGAATGTTTTCTATATTAATTCAGTAGATTTTGGATCAACTCCAAAGGAATAGTCTGTCTGTGCTTAAACGTGTGAGGTCCCATTCAATTCAATGAGCCTTTCATGAGTTAAGTTGAGAATAGAATTCAATTGAGAATGGTCAGTTGAAATTGAGGGCATTTCTATAATTTCTGCTTAATTATAGGCAATATATTATATGAAAGTTACTACAGAATTTTGCAGAGGCTTGTTATGTTATTATTTTATGCACTAAGGCATCACCGTAACAATTTACAGCATTGCTTTCTTGTGCAAAAATTATTTAGTTTCTTTCCTCCTTGAGATCATAGAAGCTTTTGAGACACAAGTGCAACTGTTAAAAGATCAAAATAAATTCTAGTCACTGAAATCAGATCTACAAACAGTAAAAACTACTCTAGGTGAAAACTAATCAGTTATGTGAAAAGTTTAAGTAGCCTCAGCCAAAATATTTCAAGTTGTAATGGACACAGAACATTTAAGAGATTAAACAGTACTGTAATTTGGCACAAGAAGCAGGCAGCTCCTCAGGTCATCTACAGCATAGCTATAAGTCTGTATCTGAAAATGGGCTGAGGCCTGAGACTCATGTTAGTAAGAAGCCTGCAGAGCTGGGTCAGCAGAATAACTGATGTTCAGCTACTCTGAAGATCAAATATCTCAGACCACTACAGTATATGTAAATGTTCCTACTGATATGAAGTATCAGACTTGAATCTATTAGGCTGAAGATGACGATCCCTGACTCAAAGCTATAAATAGAATGTCAAAGGGTGCATACCCAGGATTGTAGGCTCTTAGTTGGCTATTGTACATCATGCATATAGATGCTGAGATGCAAAGTCCAGTCTATTACTGTCAGAAATACTTTCTCAAAAAATTAGCTGTGCCTTCTCCCATATTAATAACTCAGTTAACAGTGAGCTTTATATTATGCTCTGGAGGACATCAGTTAAAGGTTCAAAGTAATCATCACTGTTCATCTTAGGCCTAGAGATTTGACTCACCTCTTCCATAAGGAAAATTGATGTAAACACTGTCACTGCACACACTTCATAAACTGTGTATCTTTGCTACCCAGTTTGCATTGTTTCTAACTCTTTGTGCTACCTCCATGGTTCACTATTCTTCACACTGTATTACTTCCAAAACCAGTTTTTTTTATGTTTGTAGTTCCTACTATCTGGAAAGAAATCATATTTTGGCTCCTTGTTTTTTTTGTTTTGTTGTTGGTTTTTTTATTGTTGTTGTTGTTTGGGTTTTTTTAACTTTCATGAAATGTTGACACAACTAAACCAAACAACAGTGAGCATCTAATAACAAAAAGCAGAGCAGCACTCACTGACCTTGCCACTTTGCCCTTCAAATGACCCATCCTATGTGAAACTTAGCCCTAACCTCCCAAAAAAACCAACAACCCAAAACTACAAGACATTAAAGAAGGTGCAGTGGGTTTCAAAACTACCTTTTTCGGTTTTATGTCTCAATGTAAGAATATAAATGGTATTTAAAAAATTAAATATAAGGTTTTACATGCATTTAAATACTCCTGTATTCAGCCTCATTGCAGTTTAGCTGAAGGTATGTATTTAGATGAACTGCATCAGCTACAGAAATTAAGTTCAGTAAGATTAGACTCAGTCAATGCAGCAGGGAGTCAGTGTTATTTTAGTAAAATTAGATGTAAATTGATCTAAGACTCCTTTCATCAAGATATCACATTGGATTTACTAAGTTAGTTTTCATGTCTGTATAATCAAGCCAACATAATATATTGCCTGCAGCTAAGCTCTTACGTGTCTAGGGAAAAATGTTAGATCAATGAAGAATTTAACCAAAACCAATTTCTATTGTCTCTAAAACAATTACAGTACAGACTTCTAACGGAACTCTACTGTGATAGAAAAGTTTGCCACATACATACATATATATGTGTGTACTCTGTGTGTGTGCACGTGCTTTGCAAGTTCAGCCTCTCCATATCAACCCTTTGGAGCAAGCTTGCCCAAGCGCAGAAGCCATTCAGAACTTCTGTGCTTTTTTGTCCGTGCTCACCCTCCAGTTCCGCTGTTCACTGTCCTGGGTCTGCAGCTTCACGGGGCATAGGATGTCTTGAGCTCATGAAGTCCTCCAGCTCTTGCCTTCTTTCTACATTGTTCCACAGCTCTTCTCTTTCTGGCTACATTTACACCATGAGGCAGGACATGCTCACACTCAATTTCTCACCCCACAGCCAGTTCACTGGGCTAGCCAAACACCATCTCAAATGAAATTTTACACAAAGTAGTCACAGGACTATTCAATAATTTACCTAATACATATTATGTCTGATAGAAAGCAAGTAGAACTATTTCAAGGGGGCAAGTTACAATATTCCAAAGAACAAAACAAACTCACTGGAGAACTGGCAAGGCACACTGGAGCCCTCTGAGAATAAGTTTTTTTTCCCCTGCAGAAATGAAAGATGGGAAGAGTGGGTGGGTATTGGTGTCACCTCAGCATGAGCAGGCTGTAGCTGGGCTTTACAATTTAGATATAGAGGCTATTGACTGTGAACAAAGGCATCCAGAAAAGAGTAAATTGACTACTAAAAGGCCTCTGTATTTGATCTAAGCTGAGTAGGAGCTGTGGTGCAGCCTCTAAGATGTTGATTTAGCTCATAATGACTTTATTTGTTAATTAGTTAATAATTATAATTAGTTACTAAATCATTAGTTATTGATTATTATTAGTTACTAGTTAATAATAATTAATAAGCAGGATCAAGTTATGGACCTGTGATTTGCCCCATGGTTTCCCAAGCTTTTGGGCTAGTTTCCGGCAGTGTTTTGGCTTATGACAACTAGCACTCTTGAGATCAATGTCCAGACAGAATCTGTGGGACACTACCAGCCAGGCACCATTCCCAACACCAGTACGGACAAGGCCCCTCAGTTTTGAGGAAAGTGTTTACCCACATAGAAGTGAGCTGTGCTCTGTCACCTGCCTTCAAGGCCTGAGAAAGGGCTGTCATCTGTTTTATTTCCCAGCAGGAATGTAGCCAGGGATCTGACTCTGCTTGCAAAACACATGTGCCATTGGATATAGTACACGTGTAAACAGTCATGCAAAGTGGGGTGTAGTAGAGTGGCAGAAACTTCGCAAGGTTGTTTAGAGAAAGGTTTCAGTACTGCGTGTGTCTGTTTAGTGCAAATAAAGAGAATTGAGTACAGCTGAAATATCACATTGTCATCTTAAAAACAAATGAACAATCTGTGTGAGCCCTTATTGTTGCTCTTTCATCCAAAATAAAGAAATTAACCCTGGCAAAGACTGAAGAGGGTACAGAGAGTCACTTTAGTAGAATCCTATGAAATTAGCATACTTTTTTTTTTTATTATTCATTAGCTCTGCATTATGTCTTTTTCTTATATTATATCACTCCAGTCCAAAAAAATAATTAATACTGTTTTAATAGAGGAAGGCTGAAAATGGTAGAACCATGTGATATTAGTAATTTGAAGAATCTAAATTAAAGCCTTCCACAGGATTCAATTTACCATTGTTCAGAAGAAGGAGTTTTAGAAACAAAATTTGGGTTAGATTTGTTGTTATTTTTTATCCTGTTGAGAAATGTTTATTTTTACTTTCAAATGAACCCTAAATCTGTACCTGTGCTTCTAAGTTTATCTTAGATATATTCACTCAATCAATTTTTAGGCTATCTATTTAAATGGAGCCCTTTCATCACTACCAGTAAGACACTTTAGGAGTCTGGTCTAAAGCCATCTGTCTTAAGAAAGACTCCTATAGACTAGTTGTTTGGAATTAGGCTGTAAATCTCACACACTTGAAGCTAGAAACTGTTTCTTGTGGTATTTAGCAAAAGGGAGTGAAGCTGATCCATTACTTCACAAAAATTTGTGAAGCTGATGCATTACATTCCAGATAGCATTTGAATTTGCTTGAAATGGTACAACACAAAAACCAGTGCATATCCTAGTCACATGGTAATACATGAGCATTGAATATTCAGATAGCGATTTGTGACTGTGGAATAAGAAAACATCTCTCTGATTTTAAGAATGAACTGGCTCTGTTACTGTCAGTTCTGCTGTAGTTTTTTAAAGTTACTGCCTGTGGACTAGTTGTTCCTCTAGTTCTTTAGTACATCTAGTTCTACGTAACATTTGAATGCAATCAGGAAAGAGGTTTTAGCTTTAGATAACCTCACTTCCCTGCAAAACCTTGTACCTTCCTATTATCAGGACTAGTGTAAGTGATATTTTTTTAGAAAGTAAAAGATTCTAAACAAGTTAAATGGAACAAGAATGTTCTTTCATTTGGCTGATGCAGTACACTTAAAATTATGTTGACTTGAAGACTTGATTGTGGAAGACCCTCACCTGATAGCCTAGAACAGTCATCACTCTATAGTTCACACTAATGTCCATTTGAAAAAAGATTCCTAGCTGCTATGACACAAGACACTGTGATTCTCCCCAAAAGGATATTTGTATAGTAAAGAAATTATGCACAGATATGATCTTATTTATGTCCATCACAGCTTGCAAAGAATAGCAGGAAACAATGTTAGCTATGCAATTGAAGGAGCGCAACAAAATATTTGTACTATACTATGAAAGTGTTAGCTCAGGATGTAACATAGGTTGTAGTAAAGTGAAGCAGGAAAAGGCAGTTATAGGAAGAGATCTTTTGTTAAAGGCATTGAGAGCATCATCAAAGTATGAGGGGAAGCAGCATCCTTTGTGATACATTCTCCTCCCCCCAAGACACAAATAGCAGGCAGCTGAACATTGGCACAAGGAGGGAAGCCAGTAGCTGTCACATGTTATATTCCTCCCAACATAGGGGAAAGCATAACCTGAACGGTGGCTCTGTTAGGATGTGGCTGATGCTGTCAGGCCCAAAAAGGGCTCCTCCACAGTGAGAACCAGCATTCTTCTGTCCTTGGGTGTTTGCTAGCAAGGGTAGGCACTGTGGCTCTCCTGTGAAAGAAGGCTTGACATGGAGCAGCATAAGAACATTTGGTTTGTTGTCCTGCCCCAAGCTACAATGATCAAACACAGCGCTGCCTGTGAGCTGTGGACAGCCCTGATCACAGTACCCCGATCACAGTACCTGCATACATTATTGATGGTTTTCTGTTTCTTAACCATCCCTTTCTCCGGCTCAACCACCTAAATAAAGAACCTCACTTTTCCTTACTGGACCCAGTTTTGCTACACACATAACCAAAAGTGTAATTTCTGATATGATTTCCTAGGTTGGAAATCTTGGTCATCTTGGCCTTATGATATTACTGAGGTGGCCAAGTAGGGGCAGTTGGCCTTGCAAGGTTCTGCTGCCCTAAAGGTCCCCAGCACTGCCCTCCAATAAGCCATGATGTTTGTCCATTTCTTGTATAACTCCCCCTTTAACCACATGTGAAGCCTAGCTTCACACTCCTCACAGCACTATCTGTAACTTTTTTCAGCTTCTCACATCATTATCTGTCATGCCCAGCAGTATCTCATGTCACATTCAGTAGTTTCTCACATCCTGTTCAGTAACCTTAACCTTAGGCCAGGGACTAATCAGTGATCTAGTCATCTGCTTGCAGCTCCAACAGGCTGACACACAGTCATTTTTCCTCTGATAGCAATCACCTGTTCCTTTTTTTGTTGTGTCAGGTTTCTGGGGGGGCAGGGTTGTGTGTTTGGTTGTTGTTGTTTTTTTAAAAACCCTGCAGGGTATTAACTTAATTTAGCTGTGCATTTTAATGATAACAATAAACAACAGACATACATAGACAGACCTGTTCTGCTTTCAGGATGCAAGATGAGGTGACTGGTGACTAATGCATTAAAAAGAACTGGGTTAAACATGAGGACAGCTGGTGTTGCACCAGTAAGTGATTAGCATTGCCTTTGGCATGATCCCCCAGCCCCCGACACAGCGATGATTTCAGCAGTAGATACCTTGGAGTAGCCCACTGAAGGTGACTGTAGACTGGTACATCCATGGTCTTAGTTAAAGCTTGCCTGGGAAAAGTACTGGGAAACGGGTGGAACACATCGATGTCTGAAATTATCTAAATGGTTTTCATTTAGTTCATGGTAGACTGCAAGCTGTATGCAAGAAAGCTGTCAAATTATAACTAGTTTTTAACTTCTTTGAAGCAGCAAGGTGTGATGGACACAGACATTGACCTAACCTTTTCCATACAGAGGTGATCTGCTAGAAAACATAGATGAGGAATGCACTTTCATTGCCGTCCTGGTTTCAGCTGGGACAGAGTTAATATTCTTCGTGGTACTTGGTGCAGTGAGTGTTTTGGATTTGGTGTGAAAACAGTGTTGGTAGCACACTGATGGGTTTGGTTGTTGCTGGGAGGTGTTTATACTGAGTCAAGGACCTTTCAGTTTCTCAGGCCCTGGCAGCCAGAGGGCTGAAGGGGTGCAGGAAATTGGGAGGGGACAGAGCCAGGACAGGTGACCTGAACTAGTCAAAGGGATATTCCATACCATATGATGTCATGCCAAGTATATATAAGCTGGGACAAGAAGAAGGAGGGGGGGACATTTGGTGTTACAGTGTTTGTCTTCCCAAGTAACCGTTACGTGTGACGGAGCCCGGCTTTCCTGGTGATGGCTGAACACCTGCCCGCCCATGGGAACTGGTGAATGAATTCCTTGTTTTGCTTTGCTTGTGTGCAGCAGCTTTTGCTTCACTTGTTAAACTGTCTTTATCTCAACCCATGAATTTTCTTTTTTTTACTCTTCTGATCCTCTCCCACACCCCACTGTGAGGGGAGTGAGCGAACAGCTGCATCAGGCTTTGTTGCCAGCCAGGGTTAAACCACAACAATTGCCCTGACTTTCAGTGAAGATCAGAAATATATTTGTGAGGGTCACAGTACTTTCCTGTGTTTCTAATTGGTAATGCCCCAATAAGTTCAAAACCACCTGTGAATCCAGGAATAAACAGGATAAACATGAAGTACTTTGTACAGTAATTGAATCTGCAAGAATAACTACTGCTGCCTTGATGGTTGAGTATAAACTGAAACAGGGGTAGGGGATGCTTTTGGGAATATGACCAACATAAGAAATAAGCATTCTTGTTATAATTTTGTTTATAAGTAGACAGAAAGGCAATGTTGAAAATAAAGGACAACATTAGAGCAAGTTTTTTTCTACAGAAAGGCTTGATGGACAGAAATCTAGTACAAGATGAGTATAACATCTCTATTTTAGCTGATTAGAAAATATTTCTGCCTCTTCCCCACAAAAGAATACCCCAACAGCTTGGAAAAAAAGTTTTGATGTTCATTGACACTTTTCAGATATTTTTTTCCCTTGTGAAAACTCATTTCTGATTAAAACACTATTTTTTGTTACAATTCTGTGAATTGAGAGGTCTTTTTCCAGTACTTACATGCTTAAAACTAAGTTCAGACTCAAACTCTTCATTAAACTGAAATGTGAAAGTGATACAATAACATGTAGAATTAGTCCCATCATATTCTCTTGTAATTACCTCCTGTGCTCTCAGTAATGCATGAATCTTCAGTGACATTTAAGCTCAGATTTCATCTCCCTGAGCCAATGCTAAAACAAACCCTAGAGTTCTTCTGCAGCTGCCAAGAGCAGTTCTACCATTTCAGTAAGACAGCGGAGTGATGTTCTTCTATGGGACTAGTCCTTGTGCACTCTAGCTGGGCTCTGGCCAGTTGTTCTGATGCCAGGGGGTGGGAGGAGATGTGGGAGGAATCATATATTGACAAATTGATTCCAACTGTGCATAATCTTTCAAACCTTAGGAAATCTCAGTGGTGATGTTTCCTGAGAAAGGGCTGCAGTCCTGAATACGTTCTGCTGCTAAGCTACATCTGTATAAACTCAGAGAAAATGGCCAGGCTTCAATTGGTTTGGCTGTGTGGCGCACTGGCAAGTGTGGAACAGAATCTATCCCAAAGTTACTCATTCCATTAAGGAAATAACAGTCCATTGTATTTAAATAACTCCTTTCATCCAGAAAGAATTTACAGTGTTTTGAAGGAAATATATATCATTCTCCAAAGTCATGATACAAGAGCTATTAAAAAAAAATCAAAAAATCAATCAATGGAGAAACTAAACTAATTAAGCTGAGGCTTTGTTTTAGCCATAAAGCACTATAAGACTTAAGTGCATTAATGAAATGTCACAAATCCTGTTTATAAATACTAGCTTGTGGATAAATGAGGAAACAAAGCATTGCCCTCAAAAATAGCAGATTCCTAGAACATAATACCATCTCTGTGTCTCTCATATTAAAATCACAAATAAAACTATCCAGGTAAATTGAAATAGCAGACCTACATGCCGTACCCACATATCTCTGTACCCACTTTTAGTCTTGAACGTGTTGATGTAGAACTAGGGATTTTAAACAACTTTAATTTTTGCATTCTTTTATCATAGGAAAACTACTCCTAGTGCTTTTAAACCTTCAGATCTCTACTGCTGAATTCTGCTTGGACTGGGGAAAATGTTTATATGGCAGCACATGCTTTTTGCTAGCTTACTTTTGCAAGCTGCCTCAGAAGAAGGAAGTTCCTCTATTCAGGCAAAATTAATATAGTTATTAGGAAAGTAAAAGATTTTTTTATGATTTCTGTTTAGTCATATATAATGGCATCTCCATCCTTTTGTGTTCTTCAGTGGGTATGCTATTATTACTCAGGTTGAAAGATTGATATGCTTTATAGCTGGATATATCTGAAATAAATTAATTGAATATTTTTATACCATCAGAGGCAACCATGAAAATGATTTCACAAGTTAAATTTTTAAATATAAGTAAGAATTTCTTCTTCAGCTTGATAGATAATTTGACATTGGTAGAAATAATTCAGATTTGATCTGTTTTCTTAGAAGTTGGTTGTATGCGAAGTTTGTAATCCATACAAATGTCACTTACAAATAATTATTTTTAATGGAAATCATAGAGTCATAGAATGGTTTGGGTTGCAAGGGACCTTAAAGATCATCTAGTTCCAACCCCCTGCCATGGGCAGATACATCAACCATTAGACCAGGTTGCTCAGAGCCCCATCCAGCCTGGCCCTGAACACTTCCAGGGATGGGGCATCCACAGCTCCTCTGGGAAACCTGTTCCAGTGCCTCACCACCCTCACAGTACAGAATTTCTTCCTTACATAACCTAAACTTACCTTCTTTCAGTTTAAAACTGCCCCCTCACCCTACGACTACACCCCCTGATACAAAGCTCCTCTCCATCTTTCCTGTAGGTCCCCTTAAGGTGCTGTAAGGCCACTGTAAGGTCTCCCCAGAGCCTCCTCTTCTCCAGGCTGGACAACCCCAACTCGCTCAGCCTGTTTTCACAGGAGAGGTGATCCAGCCCTGTGATCATCTTCACGGCCCTCCCCTGGGCTCACTACAACAGGTCTGTGTCCTTCTTACATTGTGGGCCCCAGATCTGAATACAGTACAAGTGGGGTCTGGTGAGAGCAGAGGGGGAGAACTGACTTCCTTGTCTTGCTCAGAAATTAGTAAACTTTTCTTCAATAATTCACAGTAAACGATGCTCAGATAACAGATCCTTGTTGTAGCAGAAACCAAAATCCCATCTCTTTAAAATGAAAGAAATTCTGTCTGACAGAAAGCATTTGCTTTTAAGATGTTACAAATAGTTTCAACAAGACAATCCAAAATTCTCAAGGCAAAGAAATCTCATGAAGAAATGCATTCACAGAAAAGAAAAGACAAGACAAATAGAATTAAAAGAATCTGCAGTTCCCTAGTTACTACTTTTTGACTAGAGGAAACTTGAGCTGTTTGTGCACTTTGTAGGAAAGAACTGTAATACTCTGTTACAACTATGACATCCATTTTCTCTTTCCAAGTATTGTGGAAGAAATTCATATTTATATGAAGAAGGGATTAGAAATCTTATCCTGGAAAGAACCCCTTGGCAAAGGGTTATTGCAAGACAACTAATATAATAAGGTCCTTATAATTTAAATATGAGAAGACAACGTATTACCCTCTGATCAGAGTTATATTCTTTCAGTTCTCTCTACCACATGTGGAGGACAGAGTGGATCAGCCAAAGATGTGGCAAATAAATAAAAGGTCAGAGCATTTCTTCAAGGGCCACTGTGAATACTAGGATTGAATCATACTTGACTTTGTCAGGATCAGAACTGGCAATAAATCATATATGGAGGCCAGCACATTTTACCAAGCATAACCAAAGAAGGTTTGATTGCTATTTAAAAAAAACATTTGAAAGTTGGTCATTCTGCTGAGACTTTTGCCAACAAAAGTGCAAGATGGTGTTAATTACAGGAGATGATGTGTAGTATGCATGGAGTTATCCAGTTGGGAACGGCTTGAAACTCAAACTTGTCTCCCAAAAAAACAGCCAGCTGATTATAATAATTTTTGGTTACAATCTGCTTCAGCTGTGCATGAAAAAATTTGCAGCCTGTTACTATTTGTGTCTATTGGTGTCCTGTGACATGGTAGTTGGAAGCAGATGATTTTAAGGTCTCTTCCAACCCAAACCATTCTACAATTTTTATGATTCTATTTTTCAGTCACATAGTATCCAGCATACTTTTCTTTTCAGGACAGCTAAACATTAAGCTTACCCAAGCAGATATTGTAAGAAAGGACATGGTACAGGAGAGGAGGGGAGTGAGAAGACAGCTGGTTACTTAGGTACAAGACCTCATTTCTGTACTTGATTAGGATTTAGTTTTGGGGGGTGTTGGTGCCATACTGTTACACTTTCTCTGTAGTTGCTAGATGTCTTGATATCATTGGATTTTGACCTTGCAAAGACAGGACTAAACCATAAACAAGTAGAAAAATTAGTGCCAGCAGTTCAGTAGCACAATTTTATAGTTTGTATTGCAATAGCATTCAGATTTTTTCCCAGAGGCAGGCACATGCATCTAAGTAGAAGAAAAATACACCAGGGTCTCTCTGAAACAACAGCCTATATATGCAGCTACAGGCAGAATTCCCAAATAATTTCCAAAATTTGAAAAAAAATAGAAATAAATAAATTCAAAGAACGGAAGTTTAGTAATAAAGTTGTATATATTGCTGAGACCATTGTCTTCCATCTTAGTCCTGTTTTCAAGCATTAGAGAGTAGGTCAGGTCAAAATGGGAGTTCACCACTGAGTGATGGATCTCAACATTGTGTGTACATTACTACATTGGCTGTAGTGACATAAGCATGGACTAAGCAATAGAAGCAGGAAAATACATGCAAAGAGCAGCTGGAGCTGTGAAGATGGGTCAGTGCAGTGGCAAGGGTAGCAGAGATACACTTGCAAGGTGGTACTTTTCTGAGAAAGTACCTTGCACACACACACACACACACACAAATAAATCAGAGGGGTTTTTACATTTCATAGGTAAAATCATGAGGAAATAAGAGCTCATGAGTGCTCAGACTGCTTCAAAAATCACACTACTGATTTTTGAATACCTAATTCCTAGAGCAAGTTTTCCTCCTACAGGCAAACTTGTAGGCTGTTGTCTAATTTTTTTCTTTCTTGGACAAGCCTGTAAACTCTGTAGCAGGAAATGTCACTGTACTGATGCTCAGTACCATTAGACATGGATAAATGTGGTTTGCAATTTGGTCCTGATCTTGAGTTAGGTTTCCTGATCACAGCTGACCAGTTCTATCACAAATATTGATAAAAAGTACTGTGACTGCTTTACATCATGGCTCTTACTAGCATCTGTTTCCTCTGGTTCATTCCCAGAGGAATATATCGAGCAAGTGATCTGCATTTATTCCTAAGCTAAACAAAAGCAGAGCTAATTTGGTAAACTGGTCATGGTTCTTTCAGCATCCAAACAACCAAATGCTATATGTCCCAGCTTAACTGAAAAAGAGTACTAAACATTGCATCTGCCAGTTTGCCAGCCCCGTTGTCATACAAATGGGAGTATAATACGGAGTTTCTTACCAGGAGCTTCTGAGAATGCTGATTTTCTGTAGCCTGCCCCAAAATATTGCCTGTTACAAACAAAGGAGCTACTTCCTTTATCTAAGAAGGTGTTTTTTTTAAAGTCTCTAACATTACTAATAACCTTTCAATTAAATAATCTGCAGAATCACTTACTGAATAAAAGACAAGTAGTTCTGAATGAAATGACCTCTTCCCTCACCCTGCCCATGTATTAATTCTGATTAATTATGCATTTGTCCTGGTGAAAACAGAGCTGAAGAGATTTGTTTGAAGATTCAGAGGGCATCATCTTTATGAACACACTCATTTTCAAGAAATGCCACATAACATCATTCCATATTCATGTCTTTACTATCTATGCTCATTTACCCCCCATTAAAAAGTTATTTTTATTTAGTATACTACAGTTTAACAATATGCTTATAAAATGCCTCACAAAAGTTATTACACTTGGCACAGAAAGGAGTCAACTCAAGACTTGCACAGCCACGTTTTAGCAGCAGACAGCCCTAGGACCAAACAAACCACAGAAATCTTGTCTAGCTCTCTTTGTCCCACTTTCCTTCCACATCCAAGCTCAGGCATCTCCACAGACTAGTTGAGTCACATAACTGCTAGTGGACAACCTCAGCTTTCAGCTGTACCAAATCTTAGTGCAGTCAGTCCATCTGCTAAAGAGGCCTAAACCAGCGTTTCTGCTAGGACCTCAGCTGAGAGCATGCTGGAGTGAATGATGCAAAAGGATTTGAATGCAATTTGGTTTTCAGTCCTGGAGACCAGACATTTGAAGCT
Source organism: Microhierax caerulescens (assembly GCA_035590215.1). Lineage (NCBI taxonomy): Eukaryota > Metazoa > Chordata > Aves > Falconiformes > Falconidae > Microhierax > Microhierax caerulescens. The sequence continues at coordinate 14,427,044 of JAVJGJ010000057.1, forward strand.
TAACCTAGACTACAGGTAAAAATACATACAATAACTTCATCCCAGCACTAGTTTTTCCACAGCACAGTTTGTGTTATTACTTTGTGTGCAGAGAAATACCAGGACCCAAGTAAAAGATACCAGGAATGGAGTATACAACTATACTCTTGGCAACATAATACTATTAGGGTTACATTCATCTCAGTGCAGACCAGCAGGCATGGCTCAAAGTTGTCCTAAAGCTTCTCTTGAAAAGAGATCTCAAGTTCAACTTGTTCACAGCCATCATGTGTAATGTTGGCAAAAACCTAAGCGCAACCTTGAAGTCTAAAATGTAAGCAGGATTTCAGTAACTGTTCCTGGACTCTCCATAGATGTGATTTTTTATCTTTATTTTCTACCACATAGCAGCACTTGCAATCAGCATTTTCAATACATTTTGCAGGGTCATTAAAGGAATGATAACTATCATCAGTGCCCAAGACAACAACTAGGAATAAATCAACAATACCTAGAAAACACCCAGTAAATATCACTGTTCAGTTTTGTCCCATTTCTGTTGATGCTTTTATGTAAATACATACGGTTCAGGAACTTTTTGTCTATACATATTCGTTCCTTCAGTGTGGCAGGCTGACTGAAAGGCATATCTAAACAAAACCAGACAGGGTTGGCAACAACTTCTGCGAAAGCCTAATGTGTTCTTTTTGCATCCCCATTCCTTCAAATATGAAGCAGTGTCCCCCAACCTCTCTGTTTCTTAAGTCTGTGGACTGAAGGAATGCTGTTATCATACCTCCGATAGGCTCCAAACAGGAGTTTTCATACCCTTTCTTCAACTAGGAGTCGAAAGTAGAGCAGAAGTCAGTATTTAGATTAATGGAAATACCAAATGGAGAATCAAAAGCAGTTATGACCCTCTTCTGGTATTTATCATGACTGTTTTGTCTGGGCACAGTTCTGCAATACAGTTCACAGCATAACAAATGGGTGCTGATATGCAAGATCTTATGAAAAGTTAAAGCTGCTCCAAGCATAGTTCTCCCTGTCTAAAAACAGGGCTATATAGAAAAAGGAGTTTGACTTGAGCTTTTCAACCAAATATTTAAATAGGAAATTTTGATAAAAATCAAAATATGTTGAAGTTTCTCTTCCTTCCCCTGTTCTTTGAGAAAGAATTGTCCTGAGATCTGAAGCTGGTGAAAGACAATATTCTTCACACAAACTTGATGAACACTGGGGATGTTTTGAAAAGCTAGTGAAAGCTTGTATCATGGCAATATAAGAGCAACTGAGACAGTTCTACTTCATTTATGTGGAGGGAATAAAAAACCACCCACCTGAAAACAATCCGTTTTGATTTTTTCCATAAAGAAAACAAAGTGAAGATCTTTTAAATGAAAGACTTCAGAGAAGCACAAGAAGAAATACAAGCTATTCAACTAGGCCCATTAGCAAGATTAAAGTGACTAAAACAAGTTATCTGCTGAGTGAGAGGCAAACAGCTTGATGTGAATGTCTTAATAGATACTGGCAGAAAACAGATTGGATTATTCTAGTGCTACATTTTAAATGATAACTATACATGCTGACATAGTCTTAAGCAACTTCTTTAAACAAAATGAAGGAGAACTTATTCCAGTAATAGAATTAACTGATATGGCATCTAATATAATGTATTGACTGTCTGCAGTTGAAAGGATAATTTATTTGGCTTAATTATTTTTACTAATCCTACTGTTAGATAGCTTGTTTCTCCACTGGGTCAGAGTGAGGAGTTAGAACCCTCTACAGCAATGAAGTACTACTTTGGCTTTATAAAGGGAGAAAACACTCCAAGGATCTGTTATGTACTCTTATGTTCAGCACTGTGCACCTACAGTTCATTCCCCTTTTTCCTTCAAATACCCAATGTTTCTAAGTTAGTACCCAATACATGAATGAGAAAGCACCTCAGAATGGCATTTGGAGCCACCTGTATGGCAGAAAATTACAGGGAAGGCACCAATAGCCAAACCCCAGAAAAAAATACTGTTCCAGGTACTTCAGCACCCATCTCTCACTTAAAGTGCTTTCTCCTTCCCTGCTGCCAGCCCTTGCATACCTGAAACCAGGGCAGAGTAGGCAAGCTTTAACATGTTGTAGTTAGAATACCCAAACACTGGGGGCTTGTGCACAAATTTCTCGGGCCTAAGTCCTGAAGTTTAAAATGGCAAATTTTGCAATCACCAAGCTACATCTCAGCATTCCATCCTGACAATGTCTGACTTTCACAAAGCTTTTATCATAACCTGTAGGGAATAAGTCCCACTTCCTAAAATAAGCATCAGCACAAGATCATCCAGTCATGACAGTGATAGTGAACTACCTATGTTAAAACAGAATCCTTTATTATTTGAGACAGTTTAACAAATATACTGATAAAGTAGGAAAACATCAATAATAACCATTGACAGCTCTGTGCTTAGCAGAAGTGCTTCCTACAATAGGACAGTTACTTCTACATATGCAATAGGAATAAGGTACAGCTTTGAAGTTGGATCTTCAAGTCTTTTGTAGACACAAAACTGTATATGGAAGTTGACATCAATGGAAAAAAGCAGTACATAACTCAATCATGGGGCAAAGATTTGTTTCTAGTCACTAACTGGGATAGCTTAATAACCCCCACCAGTCTAGATACTAATATGTGGAATGCTGGCTTGCATCCACCCAAGGTAAATGTCAGAAATGAGGCTAAGCCTGACAACAATGAAATGCTCATGTGTCCCACTAGAGCAATAGCTTCCCCTCACTAGCCTACCAACAAATTGTATGGAGCTCTGAAAGAATGCCTTCTTTGAAACAATTTTGTTAGTTTTCATTCCTGCAAAGCTGTTTGAGGGTATTTAAATATTTGAGATCAGAATTACTTTGGTACATGCAGGACAATTAGAACTTGCTTGCTTTCTTTTAAGGAAGGAGAGGGAAAAAAAAAAAAGGAAGTCTTATAATAGAAACAATCACTAAAGTCCTGAGGAAGCAGCAGTAGCTCCCTGTTGTCTACCTTTCAATCCCTAGTTTTCCTCAGAACATCTTTTTCTAAAGCAACCTGTTTTTCTTCATTCCTCATCAGTTACTACAGGAAAAGGTTGAGACGGGGATAGCTACATCAGGTTCATCTGTTCATGAGAAGCAGATGAGAGGCCTGCAGTAGTGCTTGCTCCAGATGAATATACTGGACAACCTCTGATCACCCTGCTGAAGTTGAAGGATCTTGTGAAGATTCTTTGGGCATTTGATATGTGCTATACAAGGCAATTAACTAGATCAGATCTCATTAGGACAAGACAAAATATCATGTACTACAAGACAAAAAAAAGTTGTCCTTATTTCATCCATGCAATTAATCTTCAGTTGCCTGGTTGCATTCTGTAGCTTGTTTAAACTAGTGTTGAGTAGAAGAGACAGCCCCATAGGTCTAGCACATGTAGCAATTCAACTGCATTTCCACCCTTTGCTTGAATCAGGTTGTTCACTCAGAGCTTAACTGTGGCCTCTGTTCACTCTGTTGAATAGCCTGAGACACACACCTTGTCTCTGCAGAAGAATCTTCTGGTCCCCTGGTGGGCAAGTGAAAGGCTTTATTAAGTTCCAGTAGAGATTGGGTGGAGCCTATTGTCACAACATTTTGCAAAGGCTGATTGCTACTTAAATAATTTAGTATCAGAGAAGCTCATAGATTATTTTTCTTAAATAATAATTTGCAATGCAGTTTTTGCTTTTCACACCTTTAATCCAGGAGAGCCTGGCAGACTTGAATGAATACACAGCACCTGCATCATTTTCAAGTGAATGAAAGAAGTGGGTGTTAGCAGCCCTGACACCCACCATTTCTAAACTTTAGTTCATTCCCTCCAGAAGTTCAGTTTAACAATCAGTCAGGCCTCATTGATTTCCCAGGGCAGGGGGCACAGAAGACCGGGAAATACGCACAGACTAGTTGAGTTACACAGCTCCAGCAAAGCCTCACTTATTAATTGAAAGGGATAACTTACTTCTCCTGGGGAGGAATAAATTAAAATCAAGGCATTAATTCGGACACTATTTAATCTTTACAAATGCCTGAACACCTTAAGAGAGTTTCCAAACTCCTGAGTAGATGGAAAGCTGCAATATGTAAGAAAGAATATACAGGCTTTAAGTATGTGCAACAATGCTGGGGTTTTTCCAGTAGTCCTTACTAAAGTCTAGCAGCTAGTAAGCTTAAAGCAGTGTAATAATTATAAGACCTGTTGATCTTGGGGAAGATTACGATAAAGTAGTCTTTTTCCCCATTACTAATTTCAAAATTTGGAGGGCACCATCTGGTCTGTCATCTCAAACAAGACCAGCAACAGTGGCTTGGAGCCATAGGGAAGAAGACTGATGACTGAGGGCTTAAGGCACTCTTACTGGAAGTTGTAGGGTGTAGTGGTACTTACCTGAGAGCAGAGAATATAGAGGCAAGAAAACCAGCAAGCAGAAGGAACACAAGAATGCTTAGGATTGATGTAATGACAATCATGTCTCCACTCCTTCGACCAGGCCAGGTATCAATTTTCAAGGGAAGTTTAACTAGAAAAGCATGGAAAGAATGTTCCTATGATCTATTTTTGACCATGAACACCCCTACCAAATAGGAGAAAGCTGGTGATTTAGGGGAGGCCAAATTATTATGTCTATACCTGAAGTCTTAGATGATTTATGGGAAACATGATTTATGAGAAACAGTTTTAAGACTCAATGTCAGCATTTAGGGTCTATAAGTTTTCCTCAGCAGGTTAGACAGTATGAAAAGTACCTGTACTACTCAATGTCAACAGAACCACATATCATGACACACCTCAAATCTGAAACTGCACGTACAAACTTTATCTTTACTAAAAGAACTGTTCTGAAATACACAAAACTAGAGAATTATTCCATATTGAAGTCTGTTACTCCAATATTGAAAGGCTGACAAAATTGTTAAAACTTTAAGAAAGGACTAGGTATTGCTCACATAGTGTCCTAAGGCAAGCACAGCTACTCAGAAGATCTGAGCAAAGCCACAGACTTACCTCTTCTGGTTTTGATTGGATCAGACCAGAGAGTTTGGTCTTTCACAATACCTTCAGTGCTATCTAGCAACACATATTTAAACCTGTGGGAGAAAAGTGTTAGATTAGATATTGCAAATTTGAGTTTACTTACTAGCATTTTTAAACTACTGGATTAGCTGGTCAGACTTCAGGTTTTGTCAAACATTAGATGGAGACAGTCAAAAGTAACTGACTCCAGAGACCTTATAAAGAACAAATAGAATGAATAATGGAAAAACATTCTGTCCTATGTTGTGCACAGTTTGCACTTTGTTCTTTTGAGCCTTAGCAGATGATAGCTTTCCAACAGTTCTTCCAAGCTTGCTATTCTCTGTTGTGAAGGGTCTCTATCTAGGACAATGAGTGGTTTTGATTTCCATAGGGAAGTTGAAGATTTTGTCCAACAATAGAGATCTTTGGCACTTTCCTTCCTAGAGTATTGAAGAGACATGAGATTTGGCAAAGAAAATAAGCTTCCATTCCACAATAGTTATCAGCAATGTCCTGAAGAGACAGAAGAGACAAGACAGTTTTTGCAAAACTAAGGGCCCATAGTATTTCATTTCAGAAGAATATTAGGTTTCCAGAGCAGATATGGCTCTGTGTGACTGCCATTTTTACTACAGCTTTTAAATATCTGGCAACAGTAAAACAAGTGCATTGGGTAACAGCTGTCAGGGTACCCAGATTCCCAGCTTCCCCAGACAGCAGGGGTCAAACAAGTCTGCAAGCCACCTGGCTCTTACTGTGAAGTCCAGTAACATTAGGGGCTTCATGGAGCTGGAGACTAAGGAGAACTTTGGTTCCACAGAATCCCATCAAAACAAAGGCAGTAGAGCCATATCCATGTCTGCAACTTGGCAGAATCATTTAACACAAAATAGATTGTGAATACTCTCAATATCATTTTCCAGTGAAAATCCTTTTCTACCAGCAGTTTCTAATCAGATGCTGTTACTGGAATACCTACACCAACACAGGTATAGATAGAGCAGTTCTTATGTGAATTTTCCAACTGATCCGTGAATTTAACCTAATGGAGCTCACTCACCACTATTAGAGCACCATCTTCAGGGTGCTAGACCAAAGGCAAGCCATCTTCCTAACTCCCCTTGCAAAAAAGCATTTCAGTTAGGGACTGGTAATTCACATCACACCATTACAAAGGAACATAACAGGCTCAGCATTGCTTGCTATTGTGTTTTAAAAGTAGCAATCACCTTGTAAGAAATAAGAATTATACCTGTATGTTGTGTCTGGTGCAAGAGGTGGGTTACAGACAGCAAGGAAGTTTGGGTCATATAAACAAGTCCCATCATCCCCGACTCTGAAGAGGTATTGTTTCAGGACATCAGAAACTTTGTTGACATCTCCTACATCAGCAAGCTTAGGAGGCGAAGCACAACTGGGTACACTGAACAAGGCAGCCTTGTAAGGTCCAAGCTGCCCCCCGCTTGTTTGTTGGAAGGTGCTGTCGAGTGGTTTGCTCCTGTTATCAGTCACCAGGGAGCTTATCACACTTGCTGCAGGAGAAATGCTTTTTAACAAGGTTGTTAAAACTAGTTCAGTTCTTTCCATTCACCCTGAGTTTACTTGGCAACTACCCCAAAACACTCAAAAGGGAAACCCAAAATCTGCTACCAGTTTGGCTGTGTAGTGATCCTACCCCTTCCTCCTTATTTGTTGATGAAGCTCTTTACTTGTCCCTCAGAAACCGTAAAGGATCCACAGCATATCTCAGAGCAAGACTTTTTAGAAGTCACCCTCCCAAAATTCCTTTTTTCCAAGAAGAATCCGATGGAGTAGGGTCACAAAGGCTGTTCTTCCTCCATGCCACATGTGGTTCCAGTAAACATCCAGTAAATCCTGCCATCTCAGACTTGACACCATAACCAAGGCAGAATTCCTCTAGAGTCACAACTCTGTCTCCTAGAGCAGAAACCCTTAGACCTCTGGTCACACAGCAGCTGAACCTCCCAGAACTACACAGTACACAATCAGTGTGTAGGGGCTGCATGAACAAATGCAGTATCTACATCTCTGGCCACCCAGGCATGTTACTGCTTCCAGACTGCATGCCTCAAGCAGTCTGAAAGTCCTCGCTGCTTCAAGCAAAGTGTAAATCTGTACCCAGCCCTACAGCATAGTTTGAAAGGTCAGTTGCAGTTCTCAAACCTTTCCTGCTGCAAAGCCAAGTCCAAAGAGATGATCCCAAATTCTGCAACTGCAGGTTGAAATTTTTTTTGGGGGGGGGAGCCACCTCCAGGTGTTCAGTGCTGTCAGCAGTAAAGGAATGCTGGTTTTCCCAGAGCCGTGATGCACTGGGAACTACTTTAGTTTGGACGCATTCTGCTGTGCTCCTGGAGCAGAGTTCTTGCAACTGCTTGGTCATGAGAAGTTTTTAGCTATTATCCAATGCAAAGTTAAACCTGTTTTAAAAGGGAGAAGTTTCTAGCAGAGGTTAAATATACAACTTAAGGGTCAGTGCTCAAGTTAGTTGGGCTCTGACACCCCTATCTTCAATGGGAGCCAACAACATGAAAGAAAATACTAGCTAAGACATGCTTTATTCTCAGGCTTGCTTCCCCAGATTATAACACTTGTCACATTTAGGTCTCCAGTAACTCAGCTTGGCTCTGGTAAGCAAGTAAGAGCTAATGTCTAAGCAAGTTTGTTTTGTGGTTGGGTTTTTGGATTTTTTGTTTGTTTTTTGGGAGTGGGGGATTGTTTGTTTTTTTAAAACTTTACTAGGTAGATCAAGTAAGATAATGATATTAACAGGATCAGAGCTAAAAGTTCCATTATTTCTTCAGAAATTTGCTAGACTCTCCACTTCATAGCAGGCTGACACATTTCCTTATCAGCAGAGCTGAAGATAGGGTGTTAAGAAGATGAAGTTCTCTTAATTTTTCCTTCTCCCTGCTTCAGGAAACATCCAAGGGTAAACCAATGTGTTTCTCTGCAGACCAGAGACAAATCCAAACAAAATTCTTCCCAGTCTGCCAAGTAACAGGGTTGCATCTGCTTGCCTTAAAAGCAGCAGATTTCTCTGCATATGACCCCGTTTTGTAGGGATTCACCCATCTGTGTAGGAAGCTTTTGCCACAGAATCTGCAGATGGGGTGGCTGGTGTAATTTCTAACTCAAAACATCCTATTTGCAGGTATAAATTACTATCAGTAGCCTTTTAATTATAACCCACTTATAGCCTGTTTTAGCCACACAAAGATGTGCACTTCAGCCATGGGATGTGTCTCAGAACTTTATGCATTCACTGGTGCCTACATTAGTTGTATGGGATGGTGTCTCCAGTTATGACATCTACCCATCCAAGGCCTCCTCCTTCCACCCAAAGTGACAACAATCAGCAAGGAAAGTTTTAAGACTGTTTCCTTTATTGGCTGATTTCTCTACTGCCCCCTCAAGGTGTCTTCTCTGTGCCTCTCAAAAAAGGAGGCTGCATAGAGCCTTCAGGGGAGAAGGCATGATATAGGGAAGTAAGTTATTTCTGTCAGCTTACAGAGTAGCTCTAGCTGGTATTCAAAAGAGTCTGCCAGAAAAGCAAGGAACAGAGAGAGCAGCTCTTGGTCACTGCCAGCAATGTATCATTGCCAAGCAGTTATGAAATTCATTTTATGAATGAACCTATGAGCCAGGCATCTTTGACTGCAAGTCTAGCATGGCTTGCCTTTGTCTACAGAAAAATAAAGGTAGTCCTTCTAAAGGCTGGCTACCCTAACTATAAAGCAAACAGCGGCAACTACCAGGTTTCTCTCGGCCAGTTTACTGAGGGGAATTCAGGCTGTTATACAAGGCATTCACACTTAGACAAAGATAAGGTACTGGACTGTGGACTACTTTGTTTCATTAGCAAGATGTGGGCAAATATTTGTAGCTGATAGTGCTGCTTCACCCATACTGGGTGTCAGCTAGCCTAGTACTAACACTTGCTATCATTAATCAGTCCCACTAAAATACTACAGTTACTTATATATTTTATAATAATACCCTAGTGAAAACAGAGACCAGAGGCTCAGCTCGCACATAGCTTACACCTACAAATTGTTTCTCTTTGCTCCCATTCAGACCCACTCCCATCATATTGTGAAGAATTGCTTGCAATGGCCACACAATATAGTTATCTTCCAGAAAGACATAATGCTGGATACTCACCTGATTCCTTCATTGCGTACAGGTTGATGACATAAGATTTATTTGGACACAGTGAGCTGTCAAACATACAGAAAGGTTTTTCTAGAGTAACTGTAGTAAGAGTGGGATTGTTTGTAGCAAGCTGAGGGGCTGCAATCTGAGGTTTCAGGCTTTGATCTAGAACAGAAAGTTACCAAAAAAAGCATGAAAAACCTTTCTCCTCTCCCCCTGCAATCTCTGACTCAAAAGGGAGGATCTAGCAGTGCTAACAACATAAAAGCATAAAAGGGGGATGTGAACTACTGCTAAGCAGGAAACAGCCCACCTGCCTGGTGAAACTTTGAGAGTTAGGGGGTTTGCTTTAATCAAAATGGGGACAAGGGTTTAGGGAGGGAGGTAAGAGATGTTGCTCCTCAAAAATACGGCTCACATCACCTCAGAAGGACAAAGACTTCATTATAAGGGAGGCTTGAATCACTGTCTTTAGGGTCCCACATACAGTCTCCCCCTTCCAGTGGCAGCACCAGAAGTGGTATTGTCAGTTCTTGAATGTTTTAGCAGTAAGGAGCCTTAGTAAGCATTTCAAGACTAGACTTGTTAACATGAAGAGTGAGAGACTTAACAAAGCCTTACAGAAGGGAAAACTGTCTGGGAGAGACACTGGAAAGAACAAATAATATTAGAATAAAGTTTATATCAGACACTCCCTCCTCCCCACACAAGCTCATCCCAACTTGTCTCCTGGGAATATTAACTACAAACAAAAAGAAACATTCAGCAGTTCCTCCTTGTTCCCAGCCTAGCTGCAGTAGAGACACCTTACCAATCTTGCAGCAGAATGCATGTTTGAAGCCCTAAACTCCTCTCCCAACACATGTTCTAGAGCAGAAAGTTGACACCCAAGACAAAACAAAAAAACTATGAAAGAAACAGAAAGGGAAGAGATAAAAAGAGCAGGGAGGGAAAAAAAAAAAACAAACAACAACCCCCCAAAAAAACAAAAACCAAAAAAAACCAAACCCCCTGTAGATAGATGTGTCTTACCTGCACACAGCTGTCCCAAGCAGCAAAAGGCTAATACAACCCAACTGCACATGGTTGAGCCCTCCAGAAACTTGTGACAAAAGGAAAAAAAATGCTGAGAAGCAGCCCCCACTGAAGAGCTCCCAGATCCACTTGCTCCTTGATGTCAACCACAGGTTCTCCTTTCCACTAGGCCCCTGTGGTTAGAAGCTACTTAACCCCTCAGCACCTCCCTATATGCAAATTGTCTCTCCTGCTCAGGTGTTGCCAATCCCCCAGCTATTATCTGCTCCGAGGTGAGGAAGGGTATTACAGCTTTGATTTCTAGTAGATACTAGGTATCAGTGTAGTTCTCAGCAGAGAACTACATGGGTGTAAAGAAGGTTTTCTCCCTACCTGTGCTATTGATAGGTGGCTTTGTTCTTTACTTTCTTCTGTCTGAAAACTTTTGAAATCTCTCATGTAAGGAAAATTTGGAACTAAGTATCTGAACCCTGCATCCAGTCTGCATCATGGATGGTTTTGACTTAGAGCTCTAAATTTGGGCAGCCTTAAAAGAGGTTACAATTGTCTTCTGAATTGTTTCCTGGGTTACATCCTGAAAAACAAAAGCCTTCTGGTTAACCCTAATGTGATTTAGGGCACCTACGTGAAGAGCAAACCACACAGAAATCTGAATCTGACCTGTTGTACAAAATCGTTCAGCTGAAAGTATACTTGATGAGTAACTACTATTACAAATAGTCTATTATATAAGAGATCAGATTACAAAATTATTGATTTTTAAACTTAAAACATACCTAATTAAAACAGGCTGAGGAGAAAGTATCGGTAAGATTTTATAGAATTAAGGGGCCTAACATGATGTCACTGCAGCAACTCCAGGTTTACACTAATATCACTGCAGTTACATTACCGAATCCATCTCCTTTATGGATATGCCGTGGGCCCCAGAAATCTGTTTGAAATATGTATTCAAATGATTGTAATGCAATTTCCACCCCATATGTGCCTTATTTTGTTTCAAATTCTGCATGTCGTCTTCAGTGTGTTTGGATTGACTTTTCTCACATTACTTTTGAGGGAGAATACTGAATACAGGAGTTACCCTCCATTTGCATTGTCATAGAGTAAGAAAGAGTTGTATTATTCCTTCTCACTCTAAAATGCAGTCTAAGTCTGTGCTGGCATAAATACTCAGGTAAATCAGATTAAGCCAGAAAAGATCTTACCCTTCTGTGTTTTATTCCTAGGAATATGATTTTTAACATTTACACTAGGGGAATTAGTTGTATAAACTTGATACTGATCTGCTCAAGAGTGGTTTTACTCCTTAAAGCAATATAATAATACACAAAAGTTGCAAGGGTTCTGACTCCGCAGTAAAAGCTGAGAGTAAGAACAGGATCTCTTTCTCCATCATAAAATCAATGTTTTCTCCAAACAGTGGTTCCTGTAAAACCGGACCCTGAATTCTTTAGACAGGTAATCCTTTGAGAGCAATCAGCAGCACCTTTTTTCCCCCTTTAGACAGAAAATAGACACCAGGACATATTGCATGGCAGAGAAAAATAAATATTCTACTTCATGGCATGCAAGCCACTTGCATGTGCTATAAAATACTCTTCTGAGTTTTATAAAAAAAAAAAACACTGCTCCCTCATTCACTTTCTAAAGGATCATAACAGGCAACAAAAAATTCAATCTAAAAAATAAACAGATTAAGGCCCAGAATCACAACAAAATCTTTTATTTAGAGGTAACAATTTTATTTTTTAGATTCACATCCATTAAACAATAAATCCATTACTTATTACTCAGGCAAAATCCTGCATGACCTTCTTGGAGTCTTGCCTGGATGAAGAGTGTGGCAAAATGCTCCTTGGGCTACAGTCATTCAAACTGTTACTCAGGCAATTAATTTTATAACAGCCAGGAGTATGTCAATAGAGCTGCTCATCACAGAAAATTAATCACCTTTCAAAGTGGATACAGGATAACAATTTTAGCCATTATTTTTCATGATGCTAGTTCTTCAAGCCATCATGATTTACTTGAGTACAAGGCCACCTTGTGCTCTGGTGGAGTTCAGCAATCACAATAAGGTGGGGGTAAGCCTGTATTGTGAGATTTTAGAATTGTTGGGTTTGTTCCATGCTCAGAAGAATCTCAAACAAAGGTAGAAAATTAACATGACAATAAACTCTCTCAGCTCCATCTGCGCTGGCAGATGTGTCCTAAATTAGGACCAGATCTCATCCTTGCTTACATTTGTGTAAATCCACTTTAACTCCACTTGAGTCAGGGGAGTTGGACTGCATTTAAAGGGTGTTACTGCAAACAATCTTAACCTCATTATAAATAGTGTTCCCTGAAGGAGGCACAGGAGAAGAAATCAATGTAAATTCCTATGTCTTTGTTTAACAATGCCAATTTTCTTGCTCTATATAGCCTTGTGGGCAATTCAGGAGTAATTCATAGAAGCCTCCAGAGCCAGTTTGAATTGATGGCTCTGTGAGAACAAAACTTTAACCTTGGCTTTCCAGGGCTGTGAGAAGCCTGTAAGAGTTTGAGGAGGATAAGGCCTGGAGTCTGAAAGGCCATGCAAAGTGTGGAACCCTCTAGGATCTGAAGTCCAAACTTTCTTTACATTCTCTGTTGTGGGTGTAGTGGAGACAACCCTTTATACTCTGTTGTGCTCCATCTTTCCAGTCCACTGCATGGGCTAAAATGTACAGGCCATTTGCAACCCAGCTCCATGTAGAGACATTACAGTGTTTAATAAAGAGATTAAAAAGCTTGGTGGTGATCTAACAGTCAAGAGATAATCTAATCCAAAAGGTGAGAAAGATGAATGAAACATAGAATCTGTTTTAAAGTATTTTGAAAAACCTCACTAGTTTTCTACATAGCTATTATTAGCTTGTAATTTCCTGCAGGTATCCTGGTGGGTGTAGACCTTGAGGAATGTGCAGAGTAATGCCTTTGTGAATTAATTTTTTAAAAGCATTCTATGAATATGGCAGATCTGGAAGAGAATGCAGTGGTGGTTAAAAATAGTTGATAAAACAAGTGATCAAGGTTTGGGAGAGTGGTGGAGAGCTGACACAGTTAAAAATGGAGAAGTACAGAAATGCAGCATTATAAAATATTGTGAAAGTGAAGACAAGTTGGAATGAGAAACAATGGAAAAAATTTCCTTCTGTCCATCACTGTTCTTCAGACATGATCTGGCAGGAACTATAATCACCTCCATTGCTCAGTCATATGCATCATCTGGTCTGCAGAGTTAACCACAAGGGAAGCATCTGTCATACTGCTGTTATGATAAGAGCATCTGTCCAATTGAGAGTGGCACTGAAACCAAAAAATCTGTTCAAAGAGGTTAGTGGTCAGTTACTACAGACTTCAGAAGTGGTTGTTCTGGGGGCTGATATTAGTAACAGAATGTTATGGGCAGTGTCTGGAAATCCAGGCTATCCTGGCAATGTACATTTTCATCCAATGGTAAATAAATTTCAGTCACTACTGCACTGTATTTGTATCAGAAGGCTGCAGATAAAAGGGAGAAATTTCCCATTTATCCAGGAAGAAAACTCCTCACTGGAGCAGGAGGTGAAATACCTCTTATGACATTTTTTTCTCTCAAAGTCTTCCCAGAATACTTCAAGGGAGTAGGAGACTCACATCTCACATGATCTGCGCAAAGGCCACACAGATGCCTTGTACAGTTGTGCAGTTCTGAAATATCTTTGATATGTCTTTGGCTTCCTGGAGAAGTACTTCTGTCCTTTGTTGCTGCCACAAGGGGCATTCATTTCTGATCATGATATCTACATACCTGCTAACGTGACCTTGGAATTTATTTTCAGGGTCTGTCTTATTCCTTTCATAATAAAGTCCCTTTGCCTGTATGGACTATGAATCACCAGAAGAGCTTTGCAAACTGTTTTGTTAAAAAGGGACCAATGTGATGGAGATAAGTCCCATCCTACATTCACTAAGCACAGGAACAGAGTTACGTGCTGAGTAGGGGTCCCATCTGTGCACAGATCAGTGCAGCATGACTCACTGAACCACTGATCTCCTTAAATTAGAAATCTTTCATGTGTCCTTAAGGAAATATGAAGGGTCAGTTAAAAAGATGAGAACTTGGAACTTATTTTATCATCTGGTGACAATTAATTTTGTGCAAACCTGAAAGGTCAAGCAGTGAAAACATCAGAAAAGGAAAAATAACTTTCTTCTTAAGAAATCAGGGCTACACCATTATCCAATATAAATTGTCATGGCTTCATTGAGGTAAATGTCTAACAAACAGAAGAACCAGTTCTTCTTGCATTCCTCTCAGAAATCGCATGTAAGATCTTATCACTGCAGTAAACCCCAAACACAGAACACTGAAACATCTGCATCTTGGAGGAGCCAGGGGTTAAAATGAAAGGCCTCTTTGTAACACAGAAGTTATTGTTTTCTTTGCTGAGGAAATGTCTTACTATCTACAGTTATCTGCTTGAACTTTCATCTCATACTGGTAAGAACCACTAAGAAGCACTTCTTTTTGTGAACATCTTTGGGCTTACATGATAGTGTAGATGTCCCTAATAAAAGCAAGCACCGTTTGCTGCAGCCTTCTCAGAACTTCCCCTTGTGATGGATCACTTGTGCCAGGCAAGTCGATGTAGGTTGGTCCCACATTTCTTCACTTACAGAATGATGATGTTTTCCTACTTCAGTGAATCCATTGCTGGTTGAGGGGCTTGTCCTAAACATCAATTATAACGTGGAGTCACACTGTTGTAGAAGAGGAAGAAGAGAAAGTATCTTTAGCAATTCAGAGTGGTTAGGTAATTGTGTGCTGTATTTATGACTAAAGCAACATTTTTTTTCATGAAGAACAAAGGAAAGATGATGGGGATGGTGCAGGGGGAGGATGGGGATGGGGCAGTTAATCTTCCTGGTCTGTGAACTGGCTACATTCCCTAGGCTGCAGTTTCTGTTAACTGCCTTGTGCAAAAGTAACTTAAGCTGTGTTGGCATGATGTGGGCCCATGCAATGACCTTTCCTTCGCTGATGAGAGGAAGCAGGCCTCCCAAAGTGGTGGGTGTAATCCCTCACTTGTGTCCTCAGGCTGCTCTTTATTATTCATATAATGGAGCCTTTTTAATTTAATTCTACCAGGAAAATAAAACTCAGCTTTCTGGGTCTGCAAGAAAGAGTGAATTTTAATGACATGAAACTTGATTAATATTTGAGGTTTGAGAATGATCTCTCTGTAATGGCTGAGGCTCAGGCTCTTCCCTCACAAAGATTTTTTTGGGGGGTTGAAATACTCTCTAAATCTAGAGTCTTGAAATATCACTTCATGAAGTCAGTTTAATACCCTTGAGATTCAGCTGAACTTTGGTGCAATAGCTGTGGGTTTATATGAATGTGAAGTATAACACGAGGCTCCTGTACTGATCAGTGTGCCAAATTCCACTGCACTTAAGCCAGGGTAACAGTTTTCTAACAAAATGATGAATTAGTCCATAATGTTGTAATTAAAAATGGGAAAAGCTTTCTGTTAGGACTTCCTTTACTTACTGAATTGTAACCCACTAGTGAATTCATGGTTCCTAGAAGGACAAAAAGTATATGCTGTTTTTGACTACAGTCTTTATGTTGTAGCTGAAATGCTTTATGGTAAATTCTGAAAGATGCTGCTTTAAGTTAACAACCAGATAAAAACCCCCAAACCAGAACTACCCCCTAAAAAGAGGTATATGAATAACATGTTGCTTAGTCTGGATCCTCGTTCTTTAAACAATGAAAAAGAAATGCCCTGTTAATTTGCCTTCCAAGAGGTGTAAAAGGACTTTGTAAAACAATTCTGTTATACAGGTCCATGGTATTCATATCCATGGCTCCAGCGCAGACTGTGCAGGAAGACAGAATAATCTGTAAGCATAGGTACTGAATTCCCATCTGCTGCTAGTCAAAATTTATGTTCTAAACAATATATTTCTGGTTACTTACACTCATTTTGTTTGTTGTTTGACAACATAGTCCTCTATAGAATTTGCATATAGCTTCCTATTGATAAAGTTTAAATGGCTCTGTTTCATCTTCAGTATTCAAAGTATTAATTACAATATGCTGTTTGACTCTTAATTGAACAGGAGCCATAAGAACCTGTCAAGCAGGAATGCTGCCAGCTCTGTATTGAGTTATCTCTGTAAGTCAATGAGCAGTATCAAAAGATTGCTTTTTTGAGTTCATTTTCATAGTTTGATAACATGATATACAGCAACTTCTCATGCACAAATACAGTAGGCATATGTAGAGAATTGAAGAGATTGGGGAAAAAAGGATTCTGATGTAGTAAACTACTGTGATTCACAATTGCTCTAGGAAAGGGAGAGAAATGCTTGACCCAGCTGTGTTTGTATGGGTTTTAGTTTAACATTACATTTATAGAGTTTCAGTTTACAATAGACAGAGGTTTTTCAGTGTTTTTCTACAGCTTCTTTGAGATCATGTGCATGGTGCATATGCTTGGCAGTAAATAGCTTTGGTCTGTGATTCAAGGCAAAAGAAAAAGTCAATGTGATGCTGTAGAATGCATTTGCAAAAATGCACCCCAGAATAATTTACATTGAAAAGTGAAACAACTCAAGAAACAATACAAGAAAAGGAAGACAATATTTCTCCTAACTCATATGCTTCTGATGTCCTAAGCTTTCAGCTGATATCAGAAGTAAATATAAATTAATAATTATTAATAATAAACAGGCAGGATTCAGTGTAAACAGCTGCTGTGAGAGGGATGTGATACATAATGTTGGAATTTCAGCTATACTGGTGTAAGTTTTTTGCAGCCAACAGATTTAAACTTAGAGCCCTGTAAAAGGAGATAAAACTAAACTGGTAAATCAAGTTATATTTACTCATAAAAAGATTATATGAAAAAAAAAAGAATTGCTGTGAACAATGTCTAAACATGGAAACTGATGCACGGTAAAGTGCAATAACTTGACTGGAGTGTACAGTACTGAAGAAAGCCTGTGTCTCAACTCTCATGGCTCTTAGTCCAGCACCTAATGGACCGAGCTGACTTCATTGTAAGCTTATTTCAGGGGATTTTGTGATTAGATATTTTTACTTAGCTTGGTAGGCAGAATCTTGGTTTTTTTCTTATACAAAGCTATTTAAACTGTCTCTTTCTATTCAGAATGCATTCATAGTAGGACTCAGCAAGAGATGTTTTGTTGGAATCTGTTTTCTAAGCAGCTTCAGTTCCAATCTTATCCTTGTGTTCAGCCTGCCTACCCCTGCAGTGCACTTGTTTCAGCTCTCAGTTGTTAATTTCTCCCTTAAGGAAGAGTTGTTTTGTGATTAGGCCTTGGATGAGGATCCAAAAGATCATGCATAATTAATGGCTCCCTCTGAAAACAACCTATTTAATGTCTGTTTTTCAGCTGCCCACTTGTAAAATAGGAATAAAAATCATTCCACTCTCAGCTTTTAGTGTTGTCTATTCAGACTATATGTGTTTGGGGAAAGATTATTCTTTATTAACTACGTCTTTAGCCTTTAAAAGAATTGTGTAATACAATTCACTGGCCAGTTTGGGCAGACATAGAATACAACCCTCAAACTCACTTTCAGTTTCCAATCATTTGGGCACAGAACCTCTGGAAAGTCTTCGCTCTACAACTTGCCATATGTACAGGCTGATGAAATAACTTATATGCATTTGGCTTCCAAGAATGAATTTCATATGAACGCAGTCTAAACAGGTATTCCTGCTCAGGAGCTGGGACCCAGATGTTGGTTTGGGTTTTTTTCATACACACAGCATTTTGTTGTACAAGGCTTGATTCTTGACAAATTTGCTTTTACTATTGCCACATACCAAGAGGTCAAACTCTGAAACTCCTGGTTTAAACTATGTATATATGGGTATGCACACACTCATAGACAAGCTGAAGAAAAACTGACCAGACAAGCAGACAACAAGGTGGACTGAATGACTGGGCTCAGAGACTTGTGATCAGCAGCATGAAGTCCAGCTGGAGGCCAGTCACAAATGGTGTACCCCAGGAATCAATACTGTCTAACATCTTCATTAATGACCTAGGTGATGGACCAGATTGCACCCTCATCAAGTTTGCAGGTGATAAAAAGCTGAGAGGAGTGGCTGATACAGCAGAAGGTTGTGCTACCATCCAGAGGAGAGACATCTGGACATGGTGGAGAATGGATTGACAGAATCTCATGAAGTTGGACAAAGGAAAGTGCAAAGTCCTGTACCTGGGAAGAAATAACCTTATACACCATTGGCTGGAAAGCAGCTTTGCAGAAGAGGAGCTGGGCTTCTGGTGGACAAAAAGTTAACCATGCCATCAATGTGCCCTTGCAGCAAAGGCAGCCAACAGTACGTGGGGCTGCATGAAGAAGGTGATCCTTCCCCTCTGCTCAGCCCTGGTGAGACCACAGCTGGAGAACTCTGTCCAGCTCTGGGCTCCCCAGCACGAGAAAGAGATGGAGCTACTGCCATGAGTTAAGGGAAGGGCAACTAAGGTGATTAAAGGGTTGAAGCATCTAGCATGAGAGAGGAGCCTGAGAGAGCTGCAGGTTTTTTAGCCTTGAAAAAGGAAAGCTCAGGGGGGACCCAATCAATGCATATAAATACCTGATGGGAGCGAGCCTATAACAAAAAGGTAGACAAAGGAAGAAGCACATGGAAAGACAGGATGAAATGGAGTTACTGGACTCTGTACAAAGGGGTGCCCATCAGCAGCATGAACAATCAACTAAGAAGAAAAGGCTTTTTCTAAACCTCATCCAAATTATTTAGAAATGCTTTGTCAGAAAGGTTACAATACAGCATGATGTGAATTTAGTCTTAACTATACTGTAATCAGGATAATAAAACAAGTCATGTTAGAAAATGCCAACGTGAAGCTACGTGGACAAAACCTGCTGTAATCTAGACCAGAGACCAAGCAGACTACCTGATTCACAAAATCGGGAATAGGGCATGTACAATTTTATTTGAGAACACATCTTTTCTCATCCTGGTCCCTCGTGCAAAGACAAGAACGAAGTTAGATCCTTTGTCCTGCTTTTGGTGATAAAAGAAAAGCAGACAACTTCAGCACCTCATTCATTATGCTGGTTTTGGGATTAATAGCATCTTTCGTACACGGTGTCTGCTAAAACATATCCCTAGTACAGAAGTCCTGAAAATGAGAATGCAGAAGGTACTAAATAGACTTTGCCAATTGCATAAGAGTTTTTCACCCTCTTTCAGTCTTACCAGACAGGCCAGAATGGTTTGTTGCTGTCTCCTACATTTTATATTTTTAAGATATTTTCCCCCTATCTTTGTTGTTAAACATTCAAGAGAAGAGAATAGCTCCAAGAAGCCATTTCTGTTTGGTAGAATTATTAAATTTCAGCAGAGGTAATCCTAGAAGTCCAGTATCCTGTGTCATTATAAACATTAAGGAATGATGTGCTATTCCAACCTTAAATACTTTTAAAAATGGAATGAAATAGATCCCATTTCTTCTTTCACAGCAACTGGTATGACAAATGTATTACCTGGTCACTGCATAGAGGTAATCACAGGTAATCAGTAAGTTGCTGTGGTTTACCAGCTTCCAGATTGTCAGCCAAGCCATATGAGCTGGATGTATGTGATCTCCCAGCCCTTTGCAATTGTGGAGTAAAATGAGTTAACTTAAACCACTTAATCTGTCATGTTTCATTACACATCTCCAGCTGTGTAAGAGCACATTACACTGCCAATTATCTGATTAATAGTAGAACATTAGAATGGGGAAATTTGATCCATTTGCAACTATCTATATATATGGATCACACATCAATCTCACTGGTAGCCTGAAGTGAAAAGTTTAAGCAAACTTAATTAATTTCTTACTTCTTCTAGGTTAAAAAATAATTTCATTAGCTGTGTTGTTTCAGTGCCCTGTCTAGTACTGGCAAGACTTAGGCCACTGCCAAAAAAACAAGAAGCTCCAAACTTGTACTCAGATCTTGATCAGGCAAAGTTTAATTTATGTCCTTATGCTTATCTCACATGGCAACCCTTTTATTTGTTCACCTGCTAGCGAGATGCATTTCTGCTCCTGTTATTTACACTTTTTTCTTTCTTTACTTTCCATTAATATATTTTTTTTCTGTTAACAAAGAATGCACATCCCAAAGAAGACTGCTTATTATAGATCTTTGTTCCATCAAGATTTCTGTAAGTACATTTCTAGCTCACATAGGCCTAAAGGCTCCGCTTTAGAGTCAGTTCTCCTAAATGCAATGGATGTATGGGACACTTAGATATTTAATAAGAATGATCCAGCAGCTCAGGCATTTGCAGCTGTATTGCACAGCCTTAGTCCTGCTTGGTCAAAGCAATTTTTCTACGAAAAGTTGAATAGTGATAGTGACATGCCAGAATTTGGAGAACATTTGTAACACAAGCCTAATGTTATCATGCATGCTTTTCTACATTAAATGCTAAAGTACCTCGCTAATCAGGGCAGCAAAAATACATTTTCAAGTATATAATCCATCTAGTTTTATAACAAGTCATTGCCACCATCCCAGCTATATTACCACATAGCAATACACATCTATCATCCAGGAGGATAGCATCATGAATCGAACATCATAAACATAAATACCACTTACCAAAGCCAAAATGAGCTGAACCCAATGGAGCTACATAGACTTATACCAAGTGTTATCTCTGTAGTCTCCTCCAAGCAGTAAACCCTCTTAGTTGTCCATAGTCTCTCTTAAGTGTTCAGCAAACAGTGAGGAAAAGCCACAGAGAAGGGGAAGGTGGAGCTACATTTCCTCTAGAGAAAGATTTGATGAAAGACATGATACAACATATATGCAAGGGAGACAGATTTCTCAGCCTTCATAACAGACTTCCATGAAAACTAATGATTGTCAGAAAATGAATCTCCTCTCATCCAAGAACACAGCATATATAGCACCATATATATAAGAAATGCAAGAAAAGCCTTCCTGAAATGAAGTGTTCCTCTGCGTGCACAAACTTTTCCTTGGGGAAGGGGTGAAAGAGTGAATGAACTGCACATGCTAGATGTTGCTTGTGTACCTCGATGCTGCCAGTAATTCTTTAAAAAGGACTGTTGAATAGGGAGGTGAGAACAGAGCAGAACTGACTGGGGAGAACTGGGGGAGCGAAGATGCTGAAGATTTTGAAAACATAAAGGTGAGAATCAAAGCAAAAAGCTCCATAAAGTCAGAAACAAAAAAAGGGACAAAGCTCTCCATGACCAACATAAGAAGAAAGCTGGCACATACCAAGTCAAACAGTTTTTCTCTACCTATTTGTTAACAAATTACCTTTCACATCCCAAACACGGGAACTTGCTCCTGAAGCAACAAGTAGAAAGCAGAGGAGCAGCAAAGACCTAAGCAGCATTCCTGTGGTTGGCACTGCAGTTCCCCTGTGTCTCTTTCCACTGTCAGGGAGCACACAGCGGGTAATGCTAAAGCAGTCCTGAGCCTTCAGCTAGGCTGTGGGAACGTGACACATCTCAGGCAGTGTTGAATAAAACCAGTGCTGCTGTAGGAAGCATTTCAAACTTATAAGCTGGTAAAGATGGTAAAAGACAAAGGGCTTTTTTGAAACAAAAAGGGAGAAAGTCAGAATGGTAAGCCACACATAAGTACTGAGTTAGAAAACATATTCCAGCTCACAGCAAAGCAAGTTGCAAGTGCATTCATAGCTGATGACAAGAGTTTGGAATCATGTAAACTTTCAGCTTGAACCCACAATCTTTAATAGAATAGAAACATAAACATTAGAAGTTATCGGAAATTTTATTCTCTGTGCAGTGTTCCCAAATGCTGTTACATCATCCAGAGACTTTGCCTCCCTCCTCCATCTGCCACAAAGTTCAGACGACTTCTAGGTGCCTCCTGGCCTCCCTCTCTGCTGTCTGCCTGCACTCACACCATGTCTCAGCACTTACCTGCCAGCTGGCACAGCAAGTCTGAGGCTCAGGTGTTTCCGAAGGGTTGCGGCAGGAGTGCCCTGGAGGTAGGGCAAGGGCAATACCAATGCTTCTTTCCAAGTCCTCAGTTTTGAGGTTGCCTTTAGTTCACTTTAGATAGAGTAATTTGTGAGACAGATAATTTAAAAAAAAAAAAGTTTCTGGAGAAAAGTATAGAGTTAAAATAGGTTAAAAGAGCACTGATCTCAGCCTTAAGCACAAATGGTGGTAGCATCCTGTGATGGCAACAGGAAGGAATGGGTTACAAAGTGTAATACTGGTAAGTAGGGTAAATAATAGTCTTTTCTACTGGCTGTGAATGATGTCCCAATGTATTAGTAACAACAGGGAATTCAAACTATGTTGTTAATGGTTGAGAAGATACTACACATTTTTGAATAATTTAGTGATAAGAAGTGCTTTATGGGTGCTATTTACCATTTCTATTATGGATCCAGAGCTTCCCCCCTGATCCCCATCCTTAATCTTACCATAAGCTAAGCTACAGTCAACTTCAGGCAGACATTTATTTGGGCAAAAGTTAAGGAAGCATGGAGGGCTCCATTTTGTTGTCCATCCTTTATGGAAGAACATAAGGAGCAAAGCTTCTTTTATTCCACAGAATATGCATACAGACATTAAGATGCCCTAATAAAACCTATTCAAAGTAATATTAAATCCTAAGGCAGTGTGCAATAGCTTCAATTGTTTTTCCAACTTCTAAATAAATTCATGGAATAGTGAGTGCTATACTGATATTTAATTACATTAGACATCACTATTAAGTATCGAGACAAAACATCTGGCAATATTACTCTAATGAGTTGTGTTACATTATCTGTAAACAGAAATAAAGTGGGTTTGAGTGTCTCTATAAAATTATTTCCAGCCATGCCTCTCTCCCCTCTCCACTTTCCTTTCCTAACTATTTGGGAATATTGGTTTAGATGCATGTTTTTAAGAAGAGACAAGAGTTCTCTGAAATAGAGTGTTAGTTTGTAGCCATTAAATTCGCTGCCTTTTGAAATAAACCCACAGAGATCCACAGGTAATCAGAATCTCTTCTGAAATCTGTTTTTTATGTATAGCTTAGTTTATCTAGTTTCTCTGGCCGTTCCCCACAGTATCTTGCATTGAATGTGTTTGTGAATTTGTACGAATGTTGTTCACTGACATTCATACGTGAATGTACCATGCTCTGGTCCAGTAATCTGAGCAGCAGTCTGAAGGTCAGGATCTGGGGGAAGTCTCTTTGACATTGGTTAGCTGATAACCAAAGAATATATTTCAAGAGAGTTTGTATTTACAGTTTCATCAGTGTAAGGTTGAATTCAATATTGTGAGGAATGTAAATATACATTCTGTGAAGTTGATTCAGAATTTGACCTTTTGCTTCCACATCTCAGTTTGCTGAGAAATGGCCCTTGTTTGATACTCTCCTGTCTCATAGGTATCCAGGCATATAAAACCAATGAAGCATTTTATGTTGGAATTTACACTATAACTACAGGATAGGCTAGTATTTCCCAGGAAAAATCACATACTTTTTTCCAAAAATCTTTTTTTGATTGAAGTAGTGAATCCAAAGCCTGATAAAATGAAAAGTCCTGCATCTTTAAAGAGATTAGAGTCTATAATTTATTTGAAAGATATGTACTATAGAAGGTAAACAGTAATTCATCTTACTTTCATTGTGAAAAGCCTCATCTAAAGAAAAAACTAGTCTGAGGAAGGGTAGATTTTTGTTTTTATAGAGCATATTAGCTGCACTGACCCTTTCTTAAGCTTTTTTCATCCACCAAAATATGTATGAGCAAAGTTAACATCTCCATTAATATTTAATATTTTTTTTCTCCCCTTGCACCAAAATACTAGATGATGGATGTAGTGATAGCTTGAGAGCTGAAGACACAGGGCTTAGCGATAGCCATCTCTCACCTTTACATAGCACTTCCTCATCCAGATGAAACTAGGCACTGAAACCAGTTTGCTTTACAAGCTAGTTCAGAGCTCTTGAAAGTGGTCAAGGTTACTGTGACTTGAAGAAAATGGTTTCTGTCAGTCCAAATTTAAGAGCATATTTGTGTGTGATCAGGTGTATAGATGCTTATTTGCTCATACTTCAACCTGACCTGCAAGAATAGAGTTCTACTTGCTGGCTGTATATTGCCTTTCAATCTTCCAGCTCTTTGGCTGAGATCTAAAGTCACTGAAACCTGGGCTTCTAAATTTGTGTTTACACTATTTTTTATGATATACAATAATTATGTTTGTAGAGTGAGTTAAATGGCTAAAAAAAATAAATCACTTCACATATAAGGCTTAGTTATCCAAGCCAGAGAATTTTTTATCTGTCTTTACGAGAATTCCATTATGGCTATTGAATGAGTCAGACAAGCCTTGAATTTTAGGATTAAAGTCTTCATGGAATTAAATAGTGTTTATGATATAGACATATGGCACAGAATACAAATTACCTCCAATTAATATGGAGGGGAAAACCCACACTGAATAAAATAAACTGCATGCACTTCTCCGTTATATACAACTTCAGTTGCTGCAATTAATATTTAGCTTTCTATTATATTGCAGCTGGACATTAAATCCCATGAGAGATGTTGTCTTCACTGTGCAAGTCTCTAGACAAACACAGAAGAATAGCCTCCACCTTGAAAACCTTGTAGTATAAATAGGCAGAGTGAGGAAGGAAGGAGACACCACAGAGCGTAGCTGCTAACAACAACATTATTCTTTGAAATACTGTTGTCCCATTAGTTACACTACCTGAAAAGCCCTGGATGTCATAAAGTGAGATTTGTTTTGCAATGACCCCTCAGATTTACAGTTTGCTTTATATACTGATTTCTGAGCAGTTTGACCCACAGTCCTCCTTCCTCATCGTAGTATAGTCTGTGTCTGTGGGGGAACTGAGCAGGCAGCATGCTTCTTTCACAGACCAACTACATTATGCCCTACAAGAAGACAACATATTTTCTCCTTTTCCCCAGAAATGCTTTCACTGCAGCTCAGGTTTATGAATTACTCAGATTAGCACAGTGGCTTTACACCATGTATGGAGATCAATACACAGGGTTCATAGTTTCCTTTTTGTGCACAAGAGAGCTATGTTATTGATCCAACCCTTGATGTCAGGCCTACCTTATTAATCTCTCCTATCCTTCTGAATAAACCCTGCAGATGGCAGTGATCCAGCTTAGAAGGTAGTACCTGCTGCTATTGCCAAAATAAAATGCAAACAACGCAGGAAATTACTTATGGTGCCAGGATTCTGAGAACAGGTGTTTCTAAATTGCCACTTTTCCATCAGTGGTGTCCTTTCAGTCCACAGGTGCATACTGAAAGCCATACACTCTGACATGTATGTGGTCACAGCTAACAAAGAGTCTGCTGGGTAAAGGTGCATTTGTGGAAACAAAGCACTTCAAGCTTCTTAGTATTCCTCACAGAGTTTCAGGCATAACACATTTAAGAGATGTGAAGCAGAAACTTCGAAGGGAAATTTTCTTCAGGCAATGAATTTCTGATTAAGAACTAGGAAGTGGAGCACTAAAGAACATAAATCACAAGATCCTAACAACCAGGGCTGTTTGAGCATTGCCTAATCACTGCATTTAAGTGTCTTATAGTTCTAAGTGTAAACCCTGATATAATACTATACTGCTAATTGATATTCTACTGTAATTACTATTATATTTGTGCAACATTTTGTATGATATGATCTATGGCAACTGAAGTCAGTGTGTAGTTTTCCCATGGCTGATTGATTGGACCTATGTGAATATCTTTCAAGATACTCTACAAGGAAAAAAATAAGTCATTGTGCTTGCTCATGGTTGAAGGGAAGTGAGAAATGCAGCACACACTCACCAGGTCAGAGAGCTAGGAGTGAAACCAGTAAAACGTTTAGCGACATTATAAGCACTTTGTGAGCGGGATGTCTATGACATTAATAGCACTAGCAATTCCAGAAAGGGATGACTAAAATTTTATCTAGTGAAGATAAAGAAGAAATATAAATAAAGAGCACTATAACTACCCAAGAATGAACCCACCCTTCTCTGGCTTAGATCTAATCTAGCATGAGATGCCTGCCTGTACCATATTTGCACTTTTAAATTGCAATGCCATTGCTGAGTCCATGATAGAGGAAGCTGACATTTTACAGTGGGGTTAGGAATGGCTGGCTAAATAAACATTGCATATAGATCTACATCTGGAAAAGACCTGGTGATACACAGGTTCCAGTATCACTCACCATAAGAGCCCATCTGCTGATGTGCCCAGGTACACCGTCCACAGACAGTTTTGTCTGGAAGTTCCAGAGCCAGGGGTGGGTTTGTGTCCCAGATGTCTGAGGCTGAGAAGTGCTGTTCCCATTTTATGGCTGTAGAGCTGGAGCAGAGTAAGCTGACAGATGTATGGGAGGACTGAACAGGAAGGAGTGGGGTGGCACAGGAACTGAACACATCTCTCTCCCACCCTTCATCAGTTGTATGTTGATTAGGCTAACAGCTTAGTGAGGGTGACATGCCAGAGTATAACCTCCTGCCTCAGGTGAGTGGCTGGCATGCTGCTAGAAGCCCAGAGGGGCTCTGAGATGCTCCCAAGCTACTCAGAGGAGAGGTGACAGCTTGCCTCGATAGGAGGCAGTAACTTCAGCAGAGTTGGAAACTCAAGGGGAACCAACAGCTCACAGCCACTGGCTTGCACTGGTACCTCTTTCAAGATGTTGCAGGTACCTGCAGTGGCCATCTGAAAGTCAGACATGCGACAAGTTTGGCACTGAGGCCAAAGGATCCCAAGCCCTTCACTGGAGGGGTGTCAGCCTTTCCTTCTTCGAATCTGCGTAACTGGAACAGCTGGAGAGAAGGCTGCAAGGTCCGTGAGAAAGCTGATGTTTGGAACAGATGGCCATCAGCAGCGGATTTCAAAGGGGCTTCTGCCCCTCCTCTCTGCCTGCTCGCTGGGGGCAGGGTGAGTTGCAGCAGGCACAGAGGCCGTGGGTGCTGCCTCACTGCTTTTTCTGTTCTCCCTTGCTTCCACAGAGGCAGGCTCCAGACTGTATCAGGGCAAGGCACAGGCCTGCTGCTCCCTTGGTCCAGGAGCCAGGGGGGTGCCACAGCCAGCAGGGCAGGGTCCTCCCCAGGCAGGGGCCACCTCATGGGCCCAGGCAGGCAGGGCAGGCCTGTGAGTGCAGGGGAATAGGATCCAGGGCACTGGGCACTGGGCACTGGGCACTGGGCACTGGGCATTGGGCACTGGGCACTGGGCACTGGGCACTGGGCACTGGGCACTGGGCACTGGGCAAGGTCATGGTGATGAAGCAGGTCCACCATCAAGACAGGAAATCAATCCATGAGTCAGGATCAGGTCTGGTGATGGTAACCAGGGTCAGACAGATCCCAGTGACCACCAAACAGGTCCACAGTGACACAGCAGGCATAAGGTCAAGCCAGAAAGTCAGCTTACAGGTCCAGACCAATAGCGTCCATGGTAGGCAAGGCCACAGCTAGGCTAAAGACCAGCTCTCCTCCCACAGAACTCGGGCAGGAACCACAGCAGAAGGCTGGGCTTAAATAGATGCTTGGCCCCATGGGCAGGGGATGTGGTGGATGCCCCAGATGAGGTTGGTCAGGGACTTATTTGCACCCTCAGGGCTTTGACACTTCCATAGTTGCGTCCTTTTACAAGGAAATGAAACATCATTAAGTTTGAATCATATCATGCTGATATTATTTCTTTTTATAAATGGGTCAGTTTAGAGGTTTACACAGAGGAACACAAAACCTGTATATTTTAACTGAAAGAAAAATATATATTCTAATTGTACACCACTTTGTTTACTGACTTAAAGCTGCCATTTCTCCAGGAAAGCAAGGGAAGAGAAGGCCCATGTTTCCCTTGGAAACCCATATTCAGTAAAGTGGGAACATTTCAACACATGTAAATGATTTATACTTCAAGAAAATGAATTATTTCTTTCCTCCCCACTCCTAAGCTGCTTGATTGGAAAGTAATTGCTCTGCGTTCAGGAGGCAAAGAGAGTTACAGAGTCAAGGCTTACGTCAAAGCTGGTAGCCTCAATGCCACATCAAAGCCACACAAAGGTGGCTGTGAGTGAAACCAGATAAATGTGGTGGTAGACAGTCAGCATGAGCATTGGCCAACTGAGACAATATTTATACATCTGCAAGGAGTGTATTTTATTTAGTGTTTAGAAGGTGGTCATTTGATCAACCAGAACTTGAATTTGTTTGGTGGGGCTGAAGGGGCAGGGGGGCTGTGAAGGTCCAGCCAGATGTTCTGGTTGAAGACTCTAGTGCTGCTTTCTTACTCCATGTGGCCACCTAGTGAATTCAAAGGTGATTTCATGCCTGCACTGCATTTGTGGGTTTTGGGCTTTTTTTGTTTTCCCTCTTTTGAGATATTTGTGTATTTTGTTTTCTGAGGCAAAACAAAAGGGAAGCCCAGAAAATGTAACTGTTGCAGGGATGGACTGGAGAGAGCCTTTCTGGCACATTTATAGGTCTGATATTCTGGTATATGGCCAAACAGAGGAATTGCAGGAAAGCTCTTACTAAGCTCCCAGGGTCATAAAATTTTACTCATGTTCCTCTTAAGTGCACACTGGTTGCCTGGTTCTCTAGCACTGCAGTAGGATATATTGGTGCTTCTTATTTTCCCACTGCAACAGCAAGCTTCCTCCTCATCAGCTCCTGGCCCTTGCTCATTTTGGCTTCTTTCTTCCTCCCTACTTCTATTCCTCCTGCCGTTGCAAATCTTGGTCTTTATGCTGCCTCCCTCCCACTCTGCCTTGCTATGAGCAAGACACCTTCTCCATGTTGTGTTTGGGAAGTAATTATCTCCTTCAGTTGCTGTCCTAGGTTTTAGCAGGAGTAATGAAACTCCCTTTTCTTCAGTCCTAATTCTGCCCTGTCATGGCTCCTGAAACATCAGGAAAGCAGTGAGATACAAGGACAACTTCTGGCTAAGTTGCTAAATCGGGCCTTGGGAACACCAGTTTCTGAATCTCTTCTAGCTTTCTGTGTGATTTTGATGAGTCACTTAATTGTCATGTCCGTCCTGAGAATGTCCCTGGTCTTTCTGCTTTGCATTATGAGTCTGCTTTTATTATTAAAAACTGTGGTAACATGAAGCAGACTTCACAGTACTTGTCAACAGATAGAGGGTATCACAGTATCTGATATATAACATTCACCCCTCGGCATTAAAACAAAGCTTGATTGGTTTCTCTGTGCCTTTGTTGCCATATGGTTTGTCTTCCCTCATTTGTTCCACTGTTTTCCTTATGCTTTGAAGTTCTCAAATGCAATATGTAGTACAGAGAAAGTAAAAAATCCTGCACTTCTGCTCCTTAGGAAAATAAAAGTCTGTAGACTCATAGTTTGACAACATTTCTATTGCAAATAGCAACCTTATCCATTTGCATTGGCACCTGAGAGATTATTTCAGAGACATTGCATTTTGCACATTAGTAGTTTGATCAACAAAAGAAAGACATCCACAAGGTAATGCCTCAAATAAACACCCTTTGCTCAATTTAATTCTAAATGAAACAAAACATTTTAAGGAGCAGAACACCTGAAAATCTCAGAAGCAAAACTCCCACCCTTTGGAAAAGGCAAACATTCGTTTAACTGTCTTTGAAGGGGAAAGGTTTGGCGGCAGAGGTGTTTCATTTATACATTGCAAAAAACCTGCTGATTAGAAAAGCTGACAGAATTAAAATAGCATTTTCCTCAGAGAAACCACACATTCATTTTAGGAGAATAGTCTTTCTGGAATAGTATCTAAGACCAAGAGAATTTATTAGCTGAGGTCAGGAAATTAATAAGTGTTTTCATACTTTGTACTTCCAAGGCATTTTACCGCTAAAGATTTCCATACTCAACACTTACACATGGTTGCGTCACTGTCACATATAAAAACATCCTGGAATATGTTCAGCTTCAAAAAAAGGTCTGTAAGGTAAGACCTTATGTGTCTTTGAGGCACTCCAAGGACATCCAATATATATGTGCATTCCAGTTATGTTGTGTAGGCAGTTGTTCTCACAAAGTATACAAAACAGTTCTGCAAATTCATTTGCATGTAACTTTCTTCCCCAGTGTTACCTAAGTACTGCTGAATAGTGTAAATGAAAGTAGCAGAAAACTGTAATTTTTGACAGGGAATGGACACTGCTAATAACATTTCAGGTGACACTAAAATTGGCAAAAAGATGTGTAATGATAGAGGTAAAGCAACACACAAACTAAGCTTAAGAGCTTCCTAAAATGCATAGCCTGGTGCAAATATTACACAAATGAACAAGGAAAGTAAAGCTTGTCTGTGGGCAGGGGAACACAAAGCTTCAAATCAGTTGCTCTGAAAAGGACTGAAAAGTCACAGGGAGGAATGGACTGACCCCAGAAAGAAAACTGCCTTTGGGATGATGAGATAAAAATGAAATTGGGAGATATATTTACACAATATTAACACAACATGATGAAGATCACTGGAAGCAATGATGGCTGCATAAAGTTCCATAAATTTCATATGAAAAAGATTTTAGTTTGTCCAAAAACAATGCATGAAAAGAGAACTTGGTTACAGCATGTGAGAGCCTCTCCAGGAGGAAAAGACCAGGTACTCAAAACTCTAACCTTCATCTAAGACAAAGGCAGGAAGAAGAAAGGAAGGAAAATGAAGCCTGGCAAACACAAAGCCTGGTAAAGCTTTTTCCATGAAAACCTGAGAGCAACTTTTTAAACATAAACAAACTAATTGAACAAGACAAGTCAAATAATGCACTAATGAATCACTGGTGAATTCAAATCTTCATAGGGTAACTGTAAGGCAGAAAGCAGAAGTTACATGCATAATGTAGCAGTGGTTCAAAAGCCAAGTTCTGTGACATGCAGGTGTAAGACCGAACCATTTAATGCTTCCTTCTGGGTTTAAATTGCACATTCTGAACAAGAATAATTTTCAGATTTCCTGTGAACAGTGGCGTGATCTTAAAGGTCTTTTGCAACCTAAATAATTCTATGAGTCTATGACCTAAACCAGCGTCATCTCTTTTCCAGCCATTTCCCTGAGTTAAAAGGTAGAATTTATACTAGTATAGATATTCTTCTTCGGGCTCTGAACATCAATATTCAGAAATTATTCCCTCATAATATAGGATCCAATTCTGGTTTTACTTAGTGGATTTATTTCACTTTATTTCACATTCATTACTGTAACTAAGTTACTTCTGATGTAGGCAATAGTTGGCCTTTAATTACAGTCATTTTTATTTTCCACTAATGAAGAACTTTTGTAGTTTTAAATATTCCCTAACAAAATTAATTAGTATTCATCTCAGTTTTCAAGAGATACCACCTTCGATTGTAAGAGAGTTCTAGGTAAAGTTGTAATGTATTTTTTATAGGAAGAAAGGGAATACTCTGCATCTGGAATGCATTACATGTAAAGATGGACTTACATTAGACAAAAAGAGAATAAAGGTGTCAGAGGCTCAAATGGGAGAACAGAAGAGCCTAGCTCTTACCCTTGTGCCAGCCTCTCTGCAGACAGTCTTTCTGCCTTCTGTCCTATCTTTCTTCCAAAAAACAGGGAGACTCTATGTCATATAGAACAAAATTCGTGACTGAGAGGACATCAGAAGACAGTTACTACTCTGGACCAGCAATTTTGTCTCCGGTTGGCGTTGGCGGCGCTGCTAACTGCTATGCAATGGCAATGGCTCCCTCTAGTGATGTGCGCGCCCAGAGACACCCAGGCGTGCAACCATTGACACTCCCGATTGTTCTGCCAGAACATCCCCCAAACTTCTCCAGACACGGTACTATCACATAGGAAATGCAAACCAGAACACTCAGATCTAAATGCCTGGGACTTTGAAAAGCTTAAAATACATCTGTATCTTAACTATATGAAGCTGTAGTCCATACTCTGTACTGGGCCAGTCAACCAAACCGTTCTCCTACAGGCAGGATGAGAAACTATTTGGCTTCTTGGACTTAACACTGATAAGAACGGGCTTGAGGAGGAGTCTGCGGGTGCTCCAGTTAAGCTCCTCGTTTTGCCTTCCTCACAAACAACAGAGGGTCAGGCACAAGGGACCTCAGTTTCCATTTCTTCTCCTCTGGCAAGAAGGAGAAACAGCAGCTCTATAATGTATGGAGGAAAAGTTTTTAGCAGAGGCTGTCAAACTGTCATGCCTAACCATAAGCATCTTAAATACTCCTCTGCCTTTTGGATTGTTCATTTCATGTGCACAACCTGTTTTCTCTTCCCTTCCCTTCTCTCATGCCATCTAACAATGCCTCTTTTCTTTCTCCCTCCTTCTAAGCCCTGAGCCTCATCCCTGTCCTTTCTGTGATTTCTGCAAATGACAGGTACAACAGCAATAAAAAAGAACTGGTGTTTCTGTTTGTCCTTCAAGAAAAACCAGACTCCTGAAAGGAATCATCATTTATTCTGAACACTGAGATACAAATGGTGTCATCTTGGCTATTGCTATTTGTGCTGCATAAACCCCTTGCAAAAGCTTTTAGTGCAGCTATAAATACAAAAATTTTTTCTTGTCACCTAGTTATTTTATTGTCTTTCCCTTCTGAACCGAAAGTAATTAATCAAGATTGCAGGCTGCAAGGTGCTGAATGACATGGTCCAAGTAAAACATGTTTCCCCTGACTGTGGAACAGAATGAGATAATCACTGAACTGGAAATAACATCCCTCCATCTTAATTCCTGCAATATCTTAGATTAGCAACATAATTCTGAGCTTCCTCTGGGAGAGAGGTATAAATGTCTTTACTGGCAACAAGCACTGTTCAACAAAGGATTTTATAGACATTCTTCATAACTGTTGCACAATTCAGAGTGGGAATGTCACCATGGCACATATCCTTCCTGTGTGGCATTCAATAGAATTAAGCAGGTTGAAAATTGAAGTCTCCTGGGCTGCCTTGCCCACTGTGGGGTGGGGAAGACATCTGGGAATGGTGGAAGGGATCTGAGAGCTGAGATTCCACAAAGTGTTGGGCTAGATTACATAATTATTGCTAAACTAGGAGTGAATTAAATCCACCATAAGCTTGGTCATATTCTAAGTGCATGTGCACAGTAACATCTGTTACCTTGAACTGGGTAGTAAACCAGCTTGCCTTAAAGCTAGTGAGGAATGGAAGAAATTATTTTACGAGCAGGCAAAGCAAGAGGTGCTCTCATCAACTTCTAAAAGACTACAGAATCTGCAAAGGCAAAACTGAAATATATATCTTCAGCTCAAAGATTATTCTACCCTTTATCTTTGACTATGAAACCTGGAAATCCACCAACGTTCTGAAAATTCTCAGAATGCTTTCTGAAGACAAGTACTTCAGGAAAACATCTGCTAATGTGTATAATGAATTATTAGTGTTGAGATTGTCGCATAACCCATCAGGTTTATCCAGAGAAGATGGATAACTATGTAAGACACAAAGGAAACGAAGCCAAAGTATCTACTGTGACATGCATGCATTTGGGCAGTCAAAAAAAAAAAAAAAAAGTCAATCAAAAGGATCCCCCTGCTGAACAATACTGACGAAGGAAACATTTTCATCTAGAAAATATGTAAAACATGGTTTAGGATTAACAGGGATGGAAGAACCTTGTTTATGACCTCAGTAATATCCATCAGCTTGGAGAGTAGAGAGCTAATAGTGTCCTTCTAGTTTTACTGACCTAATTTCAACAAGCAGAGCTCTTCCATACCTTTGATTCTGATTTTGAATTACGAATGCATTATCTGGGGAAATTATTTCTGATAAGAATGACTAGAGGAGACATAGTCTGAGAAAAACTACTTGGTCAGTCAGATTCAGATTCAAAATAATTTTTAATGCCTTCTCTAGAGCTTCCTTGTAGTAGTTCATCCTGCCTCCAGCAGTATCCCAAACCATTTCTACAACTGGCAATGCAAGAGAAAATTCGTAATATCTATACTGTTTTTGCAAATAGCTGGGCACAGCTCAGTTGCTCCTGGATATTTAGTTATGGACGTGGGTGCTTTGCACAATAAAATAACTTCACATATATTCATCTTACACAGCCTAACCATTTGTAGTTTTTGATTGGTAATTTAGCTGATATTTCTATGTAACAAATTTTCACACCTTAAAATTGTAATACAGACGAGTTGTGGTTATAAGGAAAACCATATCGAAAATAGTGACTTTGTAGGCATTGCTGTATTACTTTGCCTTTTATTTCTTTGTGATTAAAAAAAAAAAAAAAGTTTTATTTTTTTTCTAGTTTTCTTCCTGTCCTGCTTTATTTTTATCCCTTTATTTTCACATGTTCTTACTCAACTCTGACACTTCCCAAGCTGTTGCTCCCAGAAGTCACATGATAATGTGAAGCATTTGTGTTAGGATAAATCACAAATCTTACTGTAAATTGGCCTATTAAAATGATCAGGAGCATTTCAGGGAAATGCAAAAGAACTTTGTAATAGTAGTCTGAATAGTAGCAGTCTGATTTCTGCCATGCAGAAATATTTTAATAGCAAAACACAGACAGAACAAGCAGAAGTGAATACAGTATCCAGATTTTCCAAAGGACAAGCAAAATTTATTAATGCAACTCAAACTTGGTTGGTTTGTGAAATAAAGTTAAATCATCTGTTTCTGTGTGCCACAAGATCATGTGAAAGGGTGAAGAAGGAACAGAATAATCAGATTTTGTGTGGTGATGTTTTGTAGTACTGGTTGCGTTCTCCTGTCTTTCAGTGCATGTAGAGGATGCAAAGATCTTTTTTGCACAGTTTCCTGAGAAACTGTTTTTAATTATCGTTTATGCATAGATTAAGAGTCTGCCTTAACATACAGTCTGAGCTGAGATCACATACAGAAAACGTGACTCAGTAAGACCTAGAAAAAGAAAAAAAATGTCCCAAAGACAAAGGAAGTCAACAGAAAAATCAGACTGGATTCAGGATTACAGTCCCTCCAAGCAAAGTATTCTCTGCACTGCACTGCATGGGATATCTCTTTAAAATGGGACATTTTATTCTTATCAGAGAAAGCTAATGTAATTAAATAATAATAATAAAAAAACAACAACAGGAAATGGCTTTTGATAAGTGATTTGCTCTAGGGAATTGTACTCTGGCAGAGAGAAGCTTATTATTCCATGTGGTACCTGACACTTTCTAGTTTAAAGAGAGTTAGGAAGATGTATTGAAAAGCAATCCGATAACACAGAAAGTACTTGATCTATATTTGATAGTATTGTATAGTACCACAGGGGTATTACTTATGGATTTGAAACCTCAGAATCAATGCATAAATGAATATATAATTTAGAAAAGCAGTGGAAACATAATAGCTAGTGCTTTGCATGTTTCTGAAAAATTACATATATACTTTTAAAAATAGCTCTAACAGCTTCAGGAGCAGGTAGACATGTGCCACAGTGTGCTGTGATTTCAGATGAGTGAGAAATAGTTGTTGAGGAATTGAACAATAAACTAATGTATGGCACCTTTAATAATTTCTCAAAGCTTAATCAGGCTGTATATCAATACACAAGAAATATTTCTCAGTGGTAATGGCCCATTCAAAAGATTCAGTGCATTTCTATAAAACATCAATTGGTTTGGAAAGTAAACAGGTGGTAATCACAGGAAGATGTCAAAGGTATTACTGAGAACACAGTACACATTCACAATACATTAAGGTACAAACCATCTGTGGTAAGCAGCTAAGGGATATTTTGAAGAGGAGCATTTCTATTATTTCAGGT
This sequence comes from Microhierax caerulescens, assembly GCA_035590215.1. Taxonomy (NCBI): domain Eukaryota; kingdom Metazoa; phylum Chordata; class Aves; order Falconiformes; family Falconidae; genus Microhierax; species Microhierax caerulescens. The sequence continues at coordinate 14,463,164 of JAVJGJ010000057.1, forward strand.
ACAAAGAGATTGTTTTGTCAGCCTGTGAATTTTATTCCTTTTTCCCCTTTTATGGCTATAAACTGCACAATGAAACAGGAGTAACTGAATTGGGAGGTGAAACACACAAAGCAATCACTAACCAGTTAGTTTAGAGAGGAAGTCTTCTGATGAACAGTTTTTTGGTAATTTTCCTCAGTGGGCTTTTTCCCAGTTTCTTCAGACTTGTCCTGTAAAGCAAGACTATGTGACTAATGAAACTAGTGGTGTGAACGGCCTGGACAATTCTCTGTGTGTGCTGACTGTCTGAGGTGCTCTGAGTGCCTCACACACAAATGTAAAAAGTGGGAAATACAGCTCATATTCAGAACAAGGATATTGCCCATGTTCAACAGATGGTTAATATCCAATGTTTCGGTTAATGCAATGCTGAGTTTGAGGAGGGTTTTTGCAGAGAACCAGGCAGGTTAACTCAGGCACTGTATCATGTCCATACTATGAATTGGGTGCCAGACAGCAGCTGGCTCATTTGGGTGACTGGGAAAAGAGGCTAAAACCCACACAGCTGTATGGGCTCATCACCACAGTGAGCTAGCTACAAAAACTAGATGACAGGCCACATGCCTAGATTCCTAGTGCCCTAGCAAAATGAAAATTAAAATGTTTTCTATTAGTATGTAAGCTTTTTATGTATTTTTATGTGTGTTAATGGTAGTTAGGCAGTTCTCTGGTGGGTATATGACTGCAAATCCTCAACACAAAAATGATTGACTCAAAAAAGAGAAGCCAAAATAGAAATCAAATGATGTGTGTCAACCAGCTCTTGGTAAGTTTCACTGGATGCATCTTCTGAATTGGCTCAGCCTCAGGCTGTCATGATTGCGTGGCTGAGAACATGCTTGAAATGATTATTATTCCGGCTTTTAAATTTAAAGACGGCTGATTGAATCAGCTTAAGTATTAACCAATTTTATCCCATTTTAGCTAATTGGAATCTCAGTAATGGAACATCCCAGTCTTTTGACATCTTGTTACGGAGACATGTATTTCTGGCACAGCTGGATGACTGAACTGTTACTCAAAACAGCCGCTATGATATTTCTGTCAGCTTCTCCCAAAGAATTCAGGGAGGGTTTTTTCACTTGAGTCGGCATTTGGTAATTATTCTGTGTACATGCCTTGCCAAACTGTTCTTGTCTGCTAATTTCTGAAGTGCCTGATGAAATGCATTGTCATTGCAGGGAGATGTGTCTGCCACAGAGGCTGCCCTCTTCACTTGATATACCGCAGTGTCAAGAGTAATGACCGAGTTCAGTTCTTAAGGAGGTTTCAGCCACTCATACTACCACTACACAGCTTTTCCTGGTCAGTGTTTTCCTGAGCAAGACTGCAGACTCTTGCTTATGATTTTGTCCTTAGCTAGTTGCCAACAAATTCCTCTGAAACGGCCTAAAGGAAAAGGCCCACGAACAGGTTGCTCTTTGGGGACATTCTCATCTCAAGCAGCTATAAAGCTGTGAAGTAGCTTATTGTTTTATGCAGCATATAAAGGTTCACTGTAGAAATCAGGGTACTTCAGTTTCAACAGCTCCGATAACCAGCCCTTTCTGGAAGTTTTTCAATGTATTGTATGTAATTCCAGACTAACTGCTTTTCTACTGTGTTTCTGCATTTTGTGTGTGAGATCAGCCTCTTTAATGCCAGAAGAAGGAGGGCCAGGAGGGCATTACATGGTCTTCTAAACTAAGCCTCGCTGCCTCCTTTCTACCTGATGAAGTGATATGACTGCCAAGGTCTAGTAAGACCTCTCCCAAGGAAGGAGAGTCCTGTGCTGCGCCTTGGTCCTCTACTGCCTTCTCTTTGCATTGTGTGCTCTGAACAGGGTGGTAGGAGGCTCCCATGCAAGCAGGCAGCAGATGAGGCAGTGGGCAGGAGTTGGGAGCTGTAACAAGAGAATCACCTGCCTACACAAAGGCTGCTGAACTTTTCCTGTCAAAATTGGGGTGGGTTTTTTTTGTGGAGAAGTATTTGTTTGGTGTATTTTTTATTTAAGATAAGGTATTTTTTTGTTGACAAGTTACAGAACTTAAGATTGTCTGTGTTCAGTACTGATGACAAATCATTTTTCTCCAAACAACTTCCCAAGCTATTTTTATGAGCAGTTCTAGTTTGCATATTTGATAAGAATTCAACTGAGGTTGCTGTATGAATTAAATGTATACATTTTCTAGGAAGACAATGTGGAAAAGTTTGTATCATGTTGGAAATTAAAAACTGTAGTGTGTCACTGACTCTGGGAAAGGGAGACATAGCTGGAAGTGGGTTAACCTACACAAATACTTCCAGTACCTCCCAGCAGATCTGGTTGTGACTTTCCAAGGTGTTATTTTAGTTCTTTACAAACTGTCTCTACTAATTAAAAAAACAAAGGAGATGATTAAAAAACTTCATTTTTTTTCATATTGGGGAAAAAACAGGTGGGATAGAGTACTAGAAAAGGGCTGTAACCTTTTGTCATGGTTTAACCCTAGTAGCAACCAAGCCCCACACAGCCACTCACACCCCTGGTGGGAGGGGGCAGAAAATTGAGAGTAAAAGTGAGAAAACTCATGGGCTGAGATAAAGACAGTTTAGTATGTAAAGCAAAAGCTGCACACGCAAGTAAAGCAAAACAAGGAATTAATTCACCACGTCCCATCAGCAGGCAGGAGTTCAGCCATCTCCAGGAAAGCCGGGCTCCATCATGCATAACAGTGACTTGAGAAGACAAACGCCACCATGCTGAACACCCTCCCCCTCCTTCTTCCCCCAGCTTTATATGCTGAGCATGATACCATATGGTACGGAATATCCCTCTGGGCATTTGGGATCAGCTGTCCCGGC
>JAVJGJ010000057.1:14466119-14481734 GCA_035590215.1 Microhierax caerulescens
CCAGCAGGAGCTAAAACATCCCTGAATTACCAGCACTGCTTTCAGCACCAATCCAAAACACAGCCCCATACCAGCTAGGATGAAGAAAATTAACTCTCTCCCAGCCCACAGCCCCATACTAGCTACTATGAAAAAAATTAACCCTCTCCCAGCCAAAACCAGCACAACCTTCCCATTTCCTTCTAGGAGAGGAGTCATGCTGCTCAAGATATAAAATCCCTTCTTTGGAGGATGCGCTATCATGGTGAAAATGCTTACCAGTTTCTGTGCTAGCAGGATGTTTAGCTTGGACAGAGTCATACAAACTGGTAATTTGAGACTAGGGACCAAAAATGCAGTGTTTGTCAAGGTCATAAACCCAATCATAAGCTCACAGACCATCCCAGTAGAAACAAATTAAGATGCGGGAACAAAATGAGATATCCAATCTGGCAAGCAGCCTGCTAAAATAATGGGTTTACTGTTGGCAGGCTTGATAAGCTACTAGGTAACTGCAGTGTTGAGAATCCTGCATTTTAAAGAGAAAGCAAAGTAGGTCTGAGGCATCTAGAAAACTGAGTGCAACAGTGAAAGTTAGGATGTGGCAAAAAATGTACAAAAGTAATTTAAAAACTGTTGGGAGGAGGCTAACATCAGTGTTCAGGAGCTGATAAAAGTCATTGGTAGGTGACCATAAAGTTGTAAATGTAAAGGCAAGCAAAACTCAGTAGGACTAGCACTAATTATGCCTTCCAGAACAGAGAAGTGTTTCCAGTCCAGAGCCAACAGCTGATTAGACCTGCATGAAACACCCGCCACGCCACATGCAAGATGAACTGTGCAGCAGTGAGCACTCACAGAGGGTGCAGCTGAGGTCAATGCTCAGGGGTAGAATTGCCTTCAGATCCTGACTGACAGTGCTGCTGAGAGGATCATCTCCTTGCACTGGAACTCCACAAACAGTTCGAGCTGGCATAAACCAGTGTCGTAGCTTACAGAGGTGTTCCCACCCTGCATGCTATTTGTTCCTACCACTGCACGCCTGTCATCTCTTGTGACCACACATACACTTGTGAAGGTGAACAGTAAACTGGTTCTTGTTAAAATCAATACCCTGAAAACAAATGGCTGTAATTCATCAAGAGAAATTCCCTGAAAAGGTTCATTGCAGAAACCTTCCAGGAATGTCTGAGCATATACAGGTGCTGACATGGAAAGCAGAAGTAGTTCACGTATGGTAAAATTTAAGAAGAAACATAAAAAATACATAAATCCTCAAAGGTCTAACATTTTACAAAGAGCAAAATGTTAACATAGAAGCATTACAAAAGGAATATAAAACTGAACCAAAGAATGAGGTAAGTTTTGGGATGGTTAAACCAGTACAAGACATTGGCACGACACCTTTGCTGTACCACTTCTGAGGAAGCCTTAACAATTGCAATTGTTTTCTAGACAAGCAAATCTGAAGTTTGGTGAGTGAAGACACACACAGCTGTGTGAAAGAAGAGCTGCAAGCTGAAGCTAGCATCCATGTCTCAAAAATGCCTCCAGAAAAATAGGCAGCAACACCACCACCCACCACCCCCCCGTATAACATACACTGGGAAAGAGCAGTGCTAGCAAAGAAAAGCAAGTATGTCAATCAATATTATCACAAAAGCTAAAAAATCTTCTGAAAGGCATCAATGTAAATCATTTAGTTAAGGAAAGCAAAGTTCTGACTGACAAGTTTACATCTACTGGAAGACCTGTTACAAATAAACAGAGGAAAATTTTAGAAACAGAAAAAGACCAAGACTGGACAAATCATGCTTAAGAGATGGAACACTGGCAAGCAGCATAGAAAACCAATGATGTTGCAAACAGATTAAACAGTCAGAGCCAAATCCCAAATCATTTCACATCGCAAATGAAGCTGTGAAAAAGTTACATAGAATGTAAAATCAGTGCAGTTTCAGGTAAAGATGAAAAGCTTTAAAAGAAACCAGTCACAAAAAGCTGGAATTGGTAAGGTAATCAGCAAAATTATCAAACTGTTAAAAAACCCTATGAGATCAGGAGAAGCTTTTGCATTGATGTGCAAACAGCATTTCATTCAAAATGCCAAAGATGACCTAAGCATATCCAACAACTATGCAGGCTTTAAAGTCCCTTCAGTCTTCTGCAGACAAAGTACTTAAACAGAATTGAAGAACTAAGGCAAAAGTAAAGAAAGAGCAAGACATGTTTATTTCCAGAAAACCATGTGCCCACCAGATTTTTACCCTAAGAATAGTCATCAAAGAGATAAATGAATAGCAAAAGCCACTGAGACTTCACATATTTTAAGAAAGCTTTTGACAGGTTTCAGCATCAATGTCATTCTGGAACATCTTGCTCTGTTATGATATCCAATGAAAATAATAGACATCAAAACCTTTACAGCAAGGCTTAGCTTTATATTTTAAGTTAACAGCTTCAGTGAACAGTGTAACATAGAACAGTATCAAATGAAAAGATGTTTCCTGATCTTTGGAGGGAACCTCCTGCATTTCAGTTTATGCCCATTGCCCCTTGTCTGGGGCTCCCTCCTCTTTGCACTCTCCCTTCAGGTATTTATATACATTGGTAAGATCCCCCTGAGCTCTCTTCTCTAGTCCAAACAGCCCCATCTCTCTCAGCCTTTTCACAAATGTTCAGATGCTCCAGCCTCTTCATCATCCTTGTGACCCTTCACCAGACTCTCTCCAGTACATCCATGTCTCTCTTGTACTGAGGAGGCCAGAACTGGACACAACACTCCATCTGTGGCCTCCAGCCTCAGCAGTACTGAATAAAGGGGAAGGATCACCTCCCTCAAGCTGCTGGCAATACTTTGTCTAATGCAACCCAGGATGCCACTCACCTTCGCAGCAAGGGCACATTGCTGGCTTATGTTCAGCCTGGTGTCCACCAAGACACACAGAAGGTCCTTTTCTGCCAAGCTGCTTTCCAGCTGAGTGGTCCTCATCATATACTGGTGCCTGGAGTTGCTCCTCCCCAGAGACAGTTCTCGTTGCACTTCTTGTTGAACTTCATGAGGTTCCTGTTGGCCCATTTCTTCAGCCTGTTGAGGTCTCTCTGGATGGCAGCATGACCCTCTAGTGTAGCAGCCATTCCTCCCAGTTTGTTGTCATCTGCCAAGGGTTCACTCTGTACCTTCATCCAGGTCATTAATGGAGATGTTAAACACAGAGATGCTAGACTTATTGCTATACTAAATGTATTCTTTTACCCTCAAATTTACTATTTCTGACAATAGTCTTCTCATGAAATCAAAACTAAGTATAAATTTGGAAATATTGTTTTTATAATGGATGATTACTTTTGATCAGAACTAGATGACTAAGGACTAATTCTGAGAAGTGTGAGGCAGCTGTATTTTCAGTTAATGTAAGTGAGAGCTCATAACTACTTAAAACTGTACTTCTCATGGATATAAACAGTTACTGCTCTTCAAAACAGACGTTTCATGTTTTCTATTCAATTGGCAATAGAATAGATTATTATATACTCACATTTTTATGGTGTGACTCACAATTATTGAAAAAAATCATTATTCAGGTAATGTAACATGAGGTATTCTAGAGATTCTGCTATTAGAGAGAACAGCTACCACTAAAATGTCATTTGAATAACTCTGTATTAGTGTATTTCCCTTTAGTTCATTGATCCTTAGGCTGTGTACTTCCAACAGTCTCATCTGGGGGTTCTAGTTCACAAGGTAATAATGAGTTTCAAAAATGCATCATTAATGTCATTCTTTCTTTGTGATAAAGGAGAAAAAGCTTGCAAGAAAGGGGGAAAAGAACCTATTTTTTTCTTTATGCACGGCAAACAAATACTGCTGATAGTAATACTGCTGATTCAGGGTCAACTGCAAACTGCATTAAATAATCTGAGATTTCTGAAGCTGTTGATTTTCTTTCTCCTAGCTCATGGGGCTGACTTCTCCCCTCTAGCCCTTGACAATACCTGCTCACATTGGCATTGCAGCTTTGGTAAAGATAATAGCCCAGTTCCTTTAACACCCACCTGGTTTATCTGCAGCACTGCTTTGGTCTCATTTGTGTATGTACCTCTAGAGAAATAAAAACATCCCTAAATTTGTCAAGCTCAGTGGACTTAATTTTAAATGGCAAAGAAACTCAAAATTAAAATAATGAGGCTTATTCAAACAAGGAAGAATTAAATTTTCATTTAAAACTAGAAATAAAACCAAGAAAAATGGACTTTGAGTATGTAGATCCTTTAGTTTTGGTCTGTGTTTTTCTGAGAGGCACCTCTTCACTGCAGTCAGCAGGGCTTGATGCAACAGAACTCAGCCTCAAGGGTGCTGCTGAAGGCTACCTTCCCATCTCCACTTATATCTCGGGTCTCCTGTTTGCTCTTGAACATCAACAATGCTTCAAAGACCACCAAAAAAATCCCTTACTTTCAGAGGACCTTGCCTGAAGTGCTGTCTTAGGCACCTGGGAGATTGGGGGCAGAATGCCCTCTTAAGCTTACCTGGGAATTACTGCCTTTGAAGGGCAGTGGGATAATTCAGGAAGCCCATTTGACTTACTCTAACATATTTTACTAATCACATGATAAAGGAGGTGGGGTGGTATTGTGTAGCAGTTTCAGTTGCCTTCTGGTTTAGTGATTTCATCACTGAGTGATATTTAAGTAATATAACATTCTAATTTGTACAGGTTACTGCAAATCCAGCTATTCTTTGTGTTTTTTCACTTCTTTTTTTTCAAACTTGAACAAAGTTCCCTGCTTCAAAGTTTAGTCCTTAGTAAAATTTTTTTGCCAGTTACCCCCAAAGCAAACTACCTAGGATGCATGTGGGGGAAGTATTCACTTTTAGTTTGGATTTTAGTGTTTGTAACAAAAGTCATGTGAAAACCCAAACTTCATGCCCAGAAGTAAAGTCAAACAATGGGTTTATTCACTGTAAACACACCTTTTTTTTATAAAAGGAAATGTTTAGCTATAATTTAATAAAGTAGCTGTTCCCTTCTGGTGATGGTACCATTGCTAGAAAGGATTCAGCAGGATCCCCTTACACAGAATCTGAAGGGATCCATTGTTTTATCAGAGCATTAGCAATGTCCCAGTCAGGCTGTGTCACAGAGAAGACTCCTGCCTGTTTACTGTTGTCAGTCACCGAAGATCTCACAGAACTGTAATTTCTGGAGCTCTAGCCAACTGCCAACTGAGATCTCTCTGTATTTTACTCCTAGTAATTCAGCCTATGTTATCAGTTGCAGAATCCTTACAACTCACTCTCTGAAATGTTACAGCGAGTTATTACATAGCTGGGTTTTTTGCACCCTGACAGCAGCTGTATTTTACCAGTAAACCACATACAGGCTATATGGTTTGTAGCTTCCTTTAAGAGATATTTAAGACTCCATTAACACTAAAAAGTTTTTTTGAAAGGTCTTGTTGAAAGATACTATACAAACGTGAAGTGGTTTTATTATTAATTGTTATTATTTGAATATCTTTGTATTGCTTTATGTATTTCTCTAGTATGCAAAATTCAATCATTTACAGCGCACTTGGGAAGCTTCTGAACTGTGTTTGTGCCAGAACTGAGGAATGGGTAGTGAGAAACCTAAGGGAAAAGTGGCTTTGCGCAGGAGCAATCTACAGCTTCTCTCTTTACCTGCCAAACAAAAATGGTAACACCAGCATCTACTGCTCACAGTATAAAATAATTTCTTTTGAAATCACCTTTTTCTACAGTGCTTCCATGTGAGCTGTCTCTTCTGCTGTAATAAATTAACAATGATATCCCTAACGAGAAGTGCTGCACATGGCAATGAGATCCAAGCCTTGGCTTGAAGGCAGTAGAAAATGAATTTTGAAATAGATAACCTCTCTGAGCATGATGATGGCTGAGGTAAATTAAGATGACTAAACTGTATGGATTAGAAACAGTTTGAAAAATTCAAATTTTTCAGGGAAAAACAAAGAAGAAAAAAAAGACACTTTGGGATATTGGAAACTTACTTTCTTGTTCGTACATCTATTGTGTTCAGGACAATTCAGCATCTGTTCCAGCCTATTTTAAAACACTGGATGAAATTACAGAGCTTCTTAAGAAGCAATGAAATAGAAGGAATTGATATGTAAACATAGGGCTAGATTGCAGGTTGAGGTGTGTAGTAGCCAAACACAGAGTATCAATATGAAGAATTTGATGTTTGGCTAGGAAATGCAACAAGAACAGTGCTGTTGACCATCTCTGCATTACAGTCCACCTTCTCTTGGGCCTTGTCTTCATGTGAAACTACTGTAGAATACACAAAGATCTGAACATTGGATGCAAAAGGTATTCTGCACATTTTTTTTCCCTCACAGTATATGTCCCTTCTATGTTTTGTTTTGGTGTTTTTTTTAAAAAAAATAATCTTGGAATTAGACTAATTTTACTAAATGACCCTAAAAAAAAAAAAAAAAAAAGCACCTTTGTGTTACAAAAATACAAGCAGGTAGCTAAGGGAAAAGGACTACTCTGCAATCAGTCTTGTTACATACACATGGGCCAAAAAACCCTCAGGCACCAAAATGTTCTGAGTTAAGTTCTTAAATCAATTTAACCTTAAATCAATTTAAATTAAGCATGACGAGGTTTCTAGAACCTAAAGACCTTTTAGTATCTGGCCCCTAAATTAATAGCTTGGCCCCCAAAAGCCTAAGCACCTTAAGCATTTGTCACTGACTTAAATATGTGCCATAGTTCTTTTGAAAATCAAATCATAGTGGGCATGCCAAAATATGACTGCTGTGTTCAAACGGTACTTTTCCATTTGTGAAAATGTTGATAGATACCTGTAATATAGAATATCTGTTTTCTGAGAGGCTACCGGTACTCTCACACCCCACCCAGGGAACGCACTGGGTAGCCTATCCTGATCTCTCTTTTAGAGCTGAGCACGCTACACACTGTCTGTACCCAGGTATTGCCACAGGTCAGTGATGCTGTAGCTCAGAGGGAGCAAAGCAGTCTGCACTGGAGCAATGCAGTGTCTCTGCAGCCCACCATACAAACCTTGCATGAATCTCAATTCCCAGCTGCTTTTAGTAGCTGTTCTTCCAGCCAGGACGTGTACAGGCAGGAAGGGATTAAAGCTAATGCCTTTATTATTCAGATCAATCCTTTTATAGTCACTTTAGACTTCATACATTCAAATTCCCTTTCTTCATGCTGGGCAAGGGAAAAAGATAAGGTGATATATCTTTAAGTACTGAAGATGAGATCATCTTCTTTTTATAGAAACTGAAATCATCCAAAAGCTGCACAGCAGCAGGCTGAGCACATTTCTCAAGCTGCATGACAAGAGCAGTATCTGGGAATTTCTTTCTAAATGAAAAGGGAGCACGTACCCAGCCAGATCTTATCTTGAAATGTAACCCCCTTAGACACTGCTTTTATTTCTTGGAGAGAACTGAGGGTCTGATTAGTTTTATGTTACTCCTTCTCCAGTCATGAAAGTGAAAACCAGGTCTTTCTTTTTCCACTGGACATGACTGAGAAATCATTATAGCACTTTGAATCTTATCTCAGAAAAGAGAAATCTGTAGCAGTTATAGGGCTATTATTAGTCATCAAGATAAAGCAATAAAGCCCACAGAAACGTACCCTGTCCTAATAGTGTTCATTATCAGATGGGCACATAAGAAAAAGAGTTAATATTGTTTGTAAAAGAGACCTTGTCCTCCCATGCAAGCACACGCAAACTGACATACAGACACAAACACAGACATATTCATACAGCCTGAGTCATTAGTGGGTCAAGCATGGCCATGCAGAGGCCAGAACTGGGATTCCTGCAATAGCAATGATAACAGCACAGGGCACATTGGTAGTCATGGCTTGCCCCCTCTAAAAACCTATGTTAAAACTAGAGTACCACAGGTACATCCATAAATCGAAGTAATGCCTACATTTAACCACGCAATGTGAAAGCTGAGCAACATCATTTTTTTTCCTGACTGTTCTGTACCTTACATCGCTTAGTGTAAGTCATGCTGAAATCCGCTTTTCTTGTGGTTCCTGGTTTTAGCAAAGGTTTAATAATTTCATGCAAGAACTGAATATATTGTAAGGTTTGTCTTTGACTGGTTTCATACACTGTAGTTTTACCTAGCAGAAGAGAAACTGTCCTTAGTGAAAGCTCGCAGAGAAGCGAGGTTATTTGACCAACAACACATATTGCATCAGCGGCAGCCAAAGGTCAGGTCTAGCTCCCCAGACTGACAGCCTGGTTCCTTGTTCACTGGACCCTGGTGCTTCCCCACAACAGTTCAGCGGGCATGATTCAAACAGGACTTTAATACTTGGTGTAAGTGGGACAGGAGGGGCTGGGGAGTGAGATGTGTTGAAGGCCTGTGAAGGTCTTTACTTGCAATGAAAGGGCAAGGAGATGAAGCACTGCTCTGGCATTCAGTGGCTTGGCTCTGGATCCCACCACTCAGTCACTGGACCCTGAGGCACAAAGGAGCCAAGATGTCCACATAGGGTAACAGCTATAAGAAAGCATGTCTCTTGGTCATTAATGAACCCAGACTGTGACAACAAAAGGCCACAGTACAAGGATACGTACTGGACTGCTGGGTCCTCACACAGGCCAGAAGGAATCTGCACAGCTCTCTTGCCACATCCATTTCAGGCAATCTCAAACTGCTTCACTGCTTAGAAGCCCTGATCTGTTACAACCTGAGAATGAGTAACCAGTAGGACACGATGCACCAGGAGCCCTGGCTGCCCCCAGCCATCCTGCAGCACCAGTAGCTCTGAGCCAGCAGGGAGGGGAGGGCTTCCCACACCGACTGCATCAGCCTGTGGGAAGGCAGAATTATAGAAACCGCTTTACTAATTGGAAAGCACTTCAAAAGCCAAGTCCTGCACAGTCTTTTTTGGGAAATAAAGCAAGGGACTGGCTGAAATGACCTCACTCAGTTTTCAGAACTGGTGTGTTTGCATATATACATGTGTACTCGACAGTAGACTTTATTTTGATTTATATTTGATGAGTTTTACTATGGTACAGGCAGACCATTGCAGTATAGTGGGTCCTATTAGGAATGACATAGATCAGAAAAATACAGAAACAAAAAGGCAATTACAACAGAATGTAAGCTTTCTTTCTGAAGTAATGTATTGTTTTATAGCTGTCCTTTCAGTTTTGACTTTCATAAGCCTTTGAGATGATCAGCTTTGAAATTTCACTCCACCTTCATCAACAACCAAAACCCAAGTACACTGCATGCTATGAAAAGCAGAGAGTGTATCCAAGATGGTTATATTAAAGATTTATGTTTACTAACACATGGCTGTATCCTTAGCACTTGTAGACTGGCACAGCTCCATTGGTACACAGCCAATACATCCATCCCAGCTGAGAACCCAACCTTCAAAATCTTACCCCAAGGACAGTCATAGATCAGTCATTATCAATTTAAAGAAGGTTTTGTTTCTTTGCACTGTCACTTTTTGGTCTTTTTTTTTTTTTTTTTTTTCATAAAGGGAAGCCCCTCATTTATGTATTTTTGTATGGAAATATGTGATGGATGTATGTGATGTTTTCGCATTTGATTAGTTTGTTACAGTTACATTCTCAAAGTTTATAGCAGGAGTATTTTAATTGCAAAAATACAGAAATGTTCAGATTTCAAAGTCTTTCATTATACCTCATGTTTTTCTTTTTCCTTGGACCTCAAGTTCATATCTAGAACAAGTTTGATTGACCAGTAAATGAAATGATTACTGATACCTTGTTTTATTTTCAGTCATCACCTGTCTTTCTACGATGAATTCAAACTCATTCCACCATGAAACAATCAGTATTCTTCTGTTTTTACTATTGTCATAACTATCTGATTATTTCAAGACCAGTAACTACATTTTCATAAAAATCTTCTTACACGAGACAGTGATAAATAATCATTTTAATACTGGAAGGCTGAGGTACAGAATCAAAAAAGTTACACTCATCTGGAATACTCTGTGTGAAAAAACAAGAACTATATAACTTTTACCTCTATTCTGTGTCATTTGCTCCAGGCACAAAAAGCATGGACTTCGGTTTCAACCGAGTTTATCTTTGGGAGGCCATATTTACTAGATGTGTACCTAGTTTCTGCAACATCTGAATCAGAGGTATTATAGAAAACAATTTAGTTCTTTACATAATCCTAAGTCAACCCAAAAGCAGCTCCAGGTTGGAAGTCAAATATTAGAAATAAATGTGTAAAGTGAAGAAGGCTGCTTTCAGGTTGCACAAAATGTGTTAATACAGGTATCACAGAACTTCTGGACACTTGAACTGTGCAACTTTTTTTCCTCATGCCTTTTTTATGCCACCCCCAACATTTAAAACACATTGATCAAAATGTTTTAAAATAATGACCAAAACCCATCAACATAACTATGCAGTTTTTATACTCACAAGTCATCATCAAGTTTAGAACATCTCAATATGCTGCAAATCATCACTTCACCTGGAAGGAAGGTCACTACAGTAGTCAGGGACCGCCCATCACACAGACCTGCAGTTGGTAGATAATACTGCTCTTTGACAGTAAGTTCAACAGTGTTTGTGGGCAGACAGTGGAATAAAAGGGCTGAAAGGAGTGGAACCCACATGGAAGACAGTATTCCCTTGCAGTTACAGATAACTTTTCTGCTCCTTTTCATTCAGCAACCCTAGTATTTCTCATTTTGTTCCTCCAGTTGCCCCACACCAGCAAATTATAAGGAATATCTTTCTGCTAACAGGCAAAGATAATGGCAATTACTACATCTGTGTGACTCTTGTACCTAACAGTCCAGCTTGGTACTTCGGCTGAACCCTGATCAGCCTGTCTGTCACTACTCAAACTGCAACTCACTTTGCAAGGCTTAGGAAAATCAATGTAGCTTTTAAATAAAAGCATCATCCTGCTTTTTGAGTTATTACTCAAATTGAACAGCTCAAGTTTTTTTGAGAGTCATTTACTACTAAACCCCCACATATATAAACCAGGAAACCAAGCAGAAGGAGGAGAGAAACCTTAAGCTGGATAACAAAGAATGAGTAGGCATGTGTGCATGTACACGTCTGAATGTACATTTAAAAGATTTTTCTGTATCTTTTAATTGACTTTTCCTAAGGAGGAGTCATTCCACAAGTTACATTATAACTTTAAAGCAGTCATTTCAAAGACATTGTGGCATTGCATTAATATACTTTTTTTTTTTGCTGTCCAGTTAAGATATTGACTGTTCTAAAATGAAAGGTGCCAATAAAAAGAAGGTACATGAATACATATGGCATCTCACCAATGAGTAATTTTAATACCTCTAAAATAAAAAGCTCTGGCTTTTTTGTTGAGGTTCATTGTGTTGCACAGGCAGAAATAAAAAAAACAACACAAACCCAAAGCCCAGTGTGATTAATTTTTTGTCTTAATTATGTCAGCCTAGTAATAGCTGAGCTGCTGCAGAGCTATGTACTGCAATTCCTTTAAAGTCATGCTTAGAGGACAGTGTGCATGTCATTAGGCAATTATATACTGCCCTGGCCTGCTTATCATACCATGATATCAGCACAGGAAGAAAGGACTTCCTGCACTGCCCACAGGCTAAGCTTATAATATCCTGTTAAGATGCAAGACAAATGCTGAACCATCGCTGGAAGGCAGCCACTCAATGGAGCTGGATACAGATGACAGTGGAAGAATTAGTGTTCTGACTTCAACTTCAATGCCAGGAGATCACATTATATGAGTCAAAGAAAACTGAAGTTAAAATAGGAAATGATGAAAATTAGCCCTTTAAAATGTACTTACCACAGAATCAAGTCCTGATCTCAATTCTTAGAGATCTTGTCATGTTTTAAGTTCTAGTTTTAAGCAGCTAACGTGAGAAAACACGCAGAGCCATTGTCCGCTTTAGCAAAGCAAATGTCCATGTCTGAACAGTTCTCAGTTGTACAGGACTGGTTACATTTTTCAGCAAAACACATGTCAGAGCAGCTTCCAATGTAGCAAAAGGTTTGTGTGAGCTTGCCTAGAAACTCATTAGTTTCTTGCTAATGCCATGAAATCTGAACTAGCTTGTTTCAAGCTATTGAGGTATTTCTACACTTCATACACCGTAGACATATGGAATTCTTGGAGCTAGAAGTCTAAGCCAGATTCAGCACTGTTCTTGTATAATTACTTAACTAGTGCATAATAAATAACACTGCCATTGTGATTTGTTGCTGGTTTTGGTCAACCTTCCATAATGAAAAAACACAGAGATAAGTTACATCATGGTTTCTTTCAGTTGCTTAGAAGCCATCATACATTTGTGTTTCAACATATAGGAAATTACTATTACCCAAATAGTTAACCAGAATTCAGAGCTGCAGGTTTATTTCTATTTGAATTGAATATTGATATCATAATGGATGTATATTTTTTTGAGGAACTTTATTCATTAAAAAATCATCTAAGTTTGTGAAAGGAAACAATAGTTAACCATTTATTTGATGAGGAAGACATTAAGTGTGCTTCTCCCTGTTTTCTCATGCTATTATCAATACTTTCCCAAGCTTTCTGCTGACTTTCATAGCCTATTTTACATACACTCTGCTATAAAGTATCTTAATATTTTCTAAAATCCACACAACACTGTCTTCAGCAGACCTGTCACTGTATGCAACAGTCTACCATGGGGAAGGCAATATTTTTTCTTTCCTTTTAAGTTTTAGTATATACATTTGCTTTTATTAAGGTTACTGTAATCTTTGCATCAGATTCACCTAATGGCAGCTATTAGCATTTTTCTGATTTATTTCATTACCATGATGAAATGAGTATATTATAGCATAGAGACTAAGGAAAAATATATCTACTGTATCATTTCACTGAAGAACAGAAAACTTCATCTAACAGAAAAAAATCACTTCATATTTTTTGCACACAGGACATTTACTGTTCTGCAGAAAGGTTCTTACACCTATGAATTAGTAAAAGTCTCAGTAAGTCCTTCAAAATTCAACCAGATTTCAAAAAATGCTGAAGATCAGAGTTTTATCTAACCAACACCAGCAACCCCTTACATTTTTCAGAGGTCAGTAATCACAACTAAAACTTCTTATATTCTTCATTTTTTCAAAAGAAACCACTGCCAGACACATTATGAAAACCTCACTTAACTGTGGGAATTGAGTTACTTTGAACATCCTGGCCAAACAACAGCTTAAACCGTGTGGTATGCCATGGTTGTCTGTACTGGTGTGAACTTCACGTACAAGTCACAACCAGTCAGAAACTTTATTTTCTCTCAAGTTTAGGATGTTGATAGTCCTACTTAATAATTCTTCTTCTACACCTCATATTTCCACAGAAACATACTGAACAGGCAATTTATGAACAGGCCTCTTTCTAACCCTTGTAATTTTAGGATTTGAAACAGGTTTAATCGCTCATTTAAAACATTGAAACATGTAATTGAAAACACTGCACTGTCTGTTAAAAAGTCTACATCTAGCATCATTCTACTTAGGCCCGATGGATTATAGCAATGTACATTTAATAAGGTAAGGGCCAAGGACCTTTTCTGCTATCTATAGAACTTCATGTGCTCAGGAGTCACAGAAATTCTCTTGTTGTTCAATCTCACCTTTAAAGTAGTCCTACGACTGGCTTGATTTCTTAAACATAGTAAATACTACAGGTTAAAGATACTGAATCTTCATAGGCCTGTTAGGACAAATTAATTCCATTACCACACTGTTTACTGAACATAACCATGCTAGAATTATCCATAGTTTCTTTGCTTTCAAATATTATATGTTAGGTAGTGGCCCAACATAGGAAATAGTCATGCATCATGGATTGCTCCTGAATACCTAAGACATTTCAATAAAATTATCTCATTTATTCTGTTTCTAAATTCTTCTTCCTTATAGGAATGGATACTAATGAATGTTAAATAACTCCAAGCTCTTTGACCTCAGAAGAGCACTTCTGTCAGCTCTTCTGGAAACAAGTGGAAATATTATTCACATGATCCATTCTTGGGATGAGACATCTAGATGCAGTTGCCTCATATCATTAACATAATTTGTCATTTTGACCAGATCCTAAAGACCTAATAAGGCAAAACATTTTTATATACTTTTGACAGTGCCATTCTAAATCATTCTTATTTGCAATGGAAGGAACCAAGTGTTCTCTGTGCAGAGAAGCTAGATTATTTTCTGTCACTAGATTTGCCTTTCCAGGCCAAGATACAGAAATATTAGGAAACGCTTAAATAGCGAGCTTCCTCCTTTTTGGTATTGCCATTTTACGGCACTGTCTAAAGGATCCATCATGCCCCGTATACTTGAGTCTCCTGAAGGGAGGGAATAATTCACAAGTTCAACATGAAAGAGGTTGAACAGAGAACAGAAGCACACTGGTCTAAACTGACTCATTCAGGACTGACCAACATGTCAGTGGCACAGCTAGGAGCAGAATCCAGATTTCCCACATTCCTAGCTTGTGACAGTATTTCTAATCTTTGCCATGTATGGACTGCAGAGACTCATTACCCTGCTGAATGAAAAGTAGCAATCAAAGCACCCAGCAGAACAGCACAGGCTGCAGGGCTGCCAGTAATACCTTGAGGACTAGAAAATTCTCTATTGCTGCAACAAGTGCCAGCATCACGTATGGAAGTGGAGTTTCTGCAGATTTAATGAGGAACAAACTGAATTCATCTGCTCTGAATGTTTGTTTTTCAGCCTATTCTAATAACCAGGGGCTACCCAATAGCAACTGCAAATTCTAGTGTGGACACTCTTGAATGCATTGGAAGCATTCCTGTAGCTTCCATGCTACTGGTTTGTATTTTGCTGTGGTCTTTTCATCTGTACCTGTTAGTTTTCTCTTGTTTTATGGCTGGATCATGCACTCTTTGAGGAAGAGTTTATATTTCTGTTCATACAATACTTAGCACAAAAGGGATCTAGGAATAATAATTATTATGGTACAAATAACAGCATTTCTCCCATTATAGCCAGGAAATTGCCCTGTGTCACTCACAAAACCATCTTTTTCCTTTTTTGCCATCTTGTTTTCCTTACATATTCACCCATTTTAGTTGCTTACAAAAGCTCAGGTTCTCTCACCTAATTTTTTCAGCTATTCTCTCAACCTGCGAGAGGAAAATCTGTGAGATGACATGTTTTCAGTGTTTCTTAATCCCTCATACATGTTTAGGATGCATCAAAAGTTGTGTGATGGAGTATTGCCATAGCAGAAGAACACTGAATGGTTCTGTCGTGGTTTAACCCCAGCCAGCAACCCAGCCCCACACAGCCACTTGCTCACCGCCCCTCACCCAGAGGGATGAGGAGAAGAATCAGAAGGGAATGTAAAACTCAAGGGTTGAGATAAGAACAATTTAATAAGTAAAGCAAAAGCTGCGCACACAAGCAAAGCAAAACAAGGAATTCGTTCACCACTTCCCATGGGCAGGCAGGTGCTCAGCCATCCCCAGGAAAGACGGGCTCCATCACGTGTAATAGTGACTTGGGAAGACAAACACCATAATGTCAAATGCTCCCCCCCCACACACACACACCCTTCTTTCTT
>JAVJGJ010000057.1:14481834-14495623 GCA_035590215.1 Microhierax caerulescens
ATGCCCCCCCCCCACACACACACACCCTTCTTTCTTCTTCCTCCAGCTTATACACTCGTCATGACATCATATGGTATGGAATAGCCCTTTGGCTAGTTTGGGTCACCTGTCCTGGCTATGTCCCCTCCCAATTTCGCACACCCCTCCAGCCCTCTGGCTGGGAAACTGAGAAGTCCTTGACATAGTATAAACATCACCCAGCAACAACTAAAACCATCAGAGCCAAAACACAACACTGTACCAGCTACTAAGAAGAAAGTTAACTCCATCCCAGCTGAAGCCAGGACAGGTTCTCTGATAGAAAAGTTGTTTTGTTGATTCTGCTTTGTCCTGAGAAAGAAGGGAAAAACAGAAAGAAGGGAATTCATGAAGTGTTAGCTGTTCCAAACAGTCCAGCTATAAATATATACATTTTTAACCAAAATCTTTATAACTAAAAAGGAATATACTTAACCTGAAAACAAAACCTTCTACAGAATTGGTAACAGACGTTTCAATAGCCTACACCGATGTGGCATCCCCTCAGTACTGGGCCATTTGAGCCACAGACTCACACTCCTCTGTACCAGGGTTAGTTCCAAAACAAAGTATTCTACTTTCAGGCTGATATATTTTAGTGTAAAAAAAAAAAAATGAAAAAAAATCAATATTCACTGTGGCAATTTGATGCCATTATCCAATCAGCAATATTAAATTGTTACATATGCCTACCACATGCAATAATAGCTATTATAATGCAAGATGGTGGCAGTTGTTGCAATGACAGACCCTTGTGCTCCTGAGGGCTAAGGGAAACATTGCATCAAAACTTCTTTACATTGGCACATGTTCCTCATGATTGAAAACCTCTGCAGGGTCACACACCAGTAAACTACTGCCAAAACAGCTGGCTGCTCTGCAAGAGGAGAGCCATGAGCTGCATGAGATCCCCATGGGGCTGGCAGCGCAGGGTCCTCGGTAGCTAGAGCCTGTCCTGCTGCGCCCAGGCAGGGAGCAGAGCAGAGCAGATCTAGGGGGTGCCCAGGGGCAGTACTGAACCCAGAGCATCGGGCAAGTTCATAGCAACAGGCTAGATAGAAAGTCAAGACCACAGGTCTGTGCCAGTGTCCAGATAAGCAGGTACATCACCAGCCACACACATGGCTGCAGCAAAGGTCAAGCTATTAAGGGAGTGATCCTCACCTTGAATACAGCTCCCCAAAGTAGCGTGAGGAGCCTCTACTGAGGCATCTTAGCATGTTCAGGGGGAGCCTCTGCTGAGGCTGCTTATTTTTCTTTCAAGGCTACCAGTTACATCAATTCTGGGCTGGCCTTGAGCCCAGGCACACAAAGCCCCAGAACTCTGACAGCTCTCTTGAGCACTTTTTTTTTTTTTTATTATTTTTTTTTTTTAACATTTTTATGCCATGTCAGCTCTGCCTCTTTTCAAGTCTCTGCTTAGTCATATTTTGTTCTTGTGTGCTGTTAAGTCTGTTTACATTTTTATTATACTTCTAGCATTTAATAATGTAGTACATAGCGCTTGAATTCTATTACAGCAAGTTCCCCAGCCCAAAAATGTGATCCCCTGGTATCTTCCTGACTAAGTACATTTCAGGGAAGAGCCTTGGGACACATGTTCAGTAGGTCTTACTGCTCGCTACTTTGAACTTCCCCTACTGAACTTATTTTTACCCTGGATCCTTTCTGAACTTTTCTGCCACTTCAGGGCCTAGCATGTAAAACAAGATTGAGACCCTCCTCTGTCACCTAGACAAACTGGCACAACTGACATCCAGACAGCTAAGCTCCATTATCCTGCAGGACAAGGTGTCACCACCACAAGTCACTGTCCTGCGCAAGGCCCCAGACCACAGCTGGGAATCATCTCCCCAGATCAAAGCTGCACTAGTGGCTCTTCCCAGTACGGAAGAGTTAAACGCTCTTTCAGGGTTCAGGGCTGGTCTCAGGTCTGCTTGGTTTGCTAGTAAAGATGTGGTAGCACATTTCAGGATTGAGCAGACTGAGCTTTAAACAAGTTTCCTTTCTCTCATGAGTTGCAGAATTCAACTAGGTTTGGCAAAAACATTCAAGAATGGGGGGAGGCAGGGAGAGGGACACCTAAAGAAGACACGGGAGGGAGGCTTGCAGCCAGCTATATGGAAGGCAGATTTTTGTGGATGAAATGTCAGGTGACATCCAAGTTATAGCAAAGTCCTGACACTTTGGGATGCTTTTATTTCTTTATCTTTATTGCTTCCATGTCTGATTTGAAAGACATCTAATTTCTAAAGGTCTAAGCATAAGAAATAACTAGTCTGTTTAATCTCTTCAGGACAGGGATTAGCTCTTCCTTTGTGCATGTACAATAATTAGGCCCACTATAATTTAAAGCCTCTAGACGTTGCATGGGATACTGGAGCATTCAAAGCTCTACGCATGGCATTCTGCCTTTAGTTTTATTTGAAAGTATTACCCTTATTCTTTTCATACATCCCAAATGCATATGCTATTCCCAAGTGGAATTGTCCCTTTGTACCTATTTCAAAGGCTTACTTACATCTGTGCTTACACCTCTGAACATGTGGGTCTTACAACGGCAGTTCCAAAACAAACTTATCTGCAAAGGTGCAAGCAAGCCAGTGTAATAAAGCATGACATCAAACTAGCTCATTAAGAGAAACTCGCAGTTATCAATTACACTGTTAAATGAAAGCATTTGTCAGAGTAACATACAACCAGGCATCCATGAACAGACAATGAAGCACTAGCTAATTACCTACCAAGTCTTCCCATTTACTTGATTGAGTTTGGCAAGTAGATACAGCATGTGAAGCCACCACTCCGCAGGGATTTAATACTTGCACTTAGAGACATTAGCTTTTCCTGACAGGAAATTGCTTTTCTCCCTTAATGTTTCCACAAAGAGCTAGTGAGATACAGGAAACAATTCCATGCATTTGGCATCTGACATTCATAAAACTTCAACAGCCCCTGTAAGCATCTAGGACTAGATGTGAGAGTTGGCATGAACAGTTAAAGCCTTTGACTCAAAGCTGCCATAGCAGCACCCCTTGGTACTCCTGACAAGCAACACTTATTAGGTAAAGGATTTTCCAGGAGAGAAGCTGACAGCCACACTTTGGGTGGATTGAAAAAGACATCTGTGAAAGAGGAAGAGATGCTTGCAATACGCTGTTGCTTTTGGCCTTACGAATCAAATTCATACTTCAGGAGTGAAAAGTTTCTGCCTGAATTCGTGACATCAAATAATCACTTAATGTTCTACAAGTAATTAGAGCTGAAATTTAAATCTATGTTCTTCAGCTTATTTATGTTAAATATGCTAAGAGAAGCCTTTTTTTCAGTGGAAAGAGGCATCCCACCTGAAACTGCTTAACTGCCTGTTTTTCCATTACACTGCATCAGGAAAAGAAATCCCACAGCTTTCTGCCTGAGATAAGCACATAATAAGCTCCCTAAATCTAACGGATGTCTCTAATTTTTAAGCTGATCTTGGGAACACTTTTTTAAATCTAAAAATATTTGGCTAAGGTAGAACACCACTACGTGAAGGAGTGTTGTGCTGGGAGAAACCCAGAAACCATGAGTAGCTTGACACTGCTGATGACTTAAACCATCTCTTCTTGTTCTGACTGCCCGGCCTGACATCAGCCTCACTCCTCAGCGCTAGTAGCAAGCATAGATGGACACAGACTTAAAGTCTCACAACAGTCACAGCTATAGGAATGCAATGCATCCCATCTCTGACAATAATTAACTTTAGTTATCTGCTTTTGCTATTAACCCTGGCAAAATAACTTTATCCTATTCTAGGAATTGTGTTAACTTGTTCAAATCCAGCATTCTCTAGCAAAGTGTGGGAGTATACAGCTGGCCAGTGAACAACCTGCCACTAACAGAACTAGCACTAGATACCTCGAGTCTTCAAAAGTTTCACTCACCTTTTTACTCCTGGTAGGACCCAGATGCCTTACAGAGAGCGAGCTTGTGTACAAACAAGTTACAGGCAAGTAAAGAAATTTTTACTTCCAAGATACTCCAAAATACTATCTGGGGAATTCCTTATGCATTGTGAAAATAGGCTACAAGGCCAGTTAAGATTTACAGACATATAAATGCCTTCAACAGGGGAATGTATAAACAATGTAGGAAAACACACATATGTCCTTCAGAAGTAAAACCGTAATGTTCAGCCACAGAAAGCTCTACTGTATTTCAAATAACTTTTGGCTTATGTAAACTACCAACATGCCTCAAGAAAAATAGAAAACTAACTTCACTACAGTTCAGGTTGGTGGATGCTTGGATAAGGCAGTTACCCAGAGTTATGCTTTTATCAACATGCTTTTAAACGTCTATTGAAATTATTAACATCCTCCTTTGGCTTTATTGAGCTTAGTGAAAAGTTTATTGCATGAAGCTCAACAGCCTGCGACAGACAGTTAAAGGAGATTAACTATTGGCCCATTTTATCCTTAAACCTCTGTAGGTTGTTAAACCTATGACTATAGAACAGCAAGGTGAATAAATAAGAGCATCAAGTTCTCTGCTTGTTCAGCAGATACCAGTTATTTATATCTCCAGTTTTAGCCTTTATCCTTCCCATCAAAGCACCCATATGGTGAACACACTTACCAAAAGAATGCCCATATCATGTGCACCATAAGGGAAGTAAACCAACATTACTCAAAATTTGTCACTTTAACCTCATCATTGTTTAGTACTTAATCAAGTTTAAGCCCCTGGGAAAGTATATGCAGAACAGAGGCCCTAGGGCAACGGGACCCAGGACAGTTATGTTCAAGAATCATAGAATCATTTAGGTTGGAAAAGACCTTTGAGATCAAATCCAACCGTTAACCCAGCACTGCCAAGTCTATCACTAAACCATGTCCCTAAGCACCACATCAACAAGATTTTTTTAAACACCTCCAGGGATTGTGATGGTACCGCCTCCCTGGGCAGCCTGTTCCAGTGCTTGATAACCCTTTCAGTGAAAAAACTTTTACTAATATTTTTCCTAATATCAAATATAAACCTCCCCTAGCGCAACTCGGGGCTGTTACCTCTTGTCCTGTCACCAGTTGTCTGGTGAAAGACAGGACAAGAGAAAGAACACTGTCTTGGAAAGAAAGAAATTTTGCACTAATAGAAAATGTGGGGTTTGAAGAGTTGGAAGCATGTGGCTTTCAAAAGAGGGAACAATATTACCAAAGAATAAAAGGGCAGGGTATGATCTCCACTTTACTTTTAAGGAAGATTAATTTCAGTGATGGCTTAAAAGAAGCACAAGGAATGAGAGGAAGAAAAAGAAATTAAACCAAATATGTTATCTTTATATTTAAAGACACTTTCCTGTGGGTTTCTCAGGAACATCATTAGACAAAACGGCGACAAAGATATAAACCAGCCATTAGTTCCATTACTCTACCTTTCACGGCTTAGGATAACTCTTTTTAGCAGTCTGGACATTGTGAAATGTTGAAAGCCAGACATTTTAATAGATCCTGAAAGCATTTGTTCCATTCGAACACCACTGAGAAGTTTGCCTACATATACAGCATACACTTAAAACACAAACTGTTCCAGAAAATGTGAGCTTAGTGTTGCCCCAGCTGTAAATACCAGGCTGATAGGAAATACGAGGAACTTAGGTTAGATCTGTTCATAACAATAGGCTGCAAAAAGTTAACAGGTGAGAACAGGTCATGTGAATCTAGTTAACTGACATTATTTGCTTCTGCAAAGTTAAGAATTTTATTTTTTTTTTTAAATATTTCCTTTCTCTCAGTATGCTGCTTCAGCTGAGAATTTTAAAATTCCAGCAACTGTCAATGACGCATTCAATTAGTAACACCACACACTTACACGGATGGGGAATCCAGAGCTCCAACAAAAGCGGATAGCTCTAAACAGTCTTGTTGTCATGGTTTGTGCAGACATGTGGTATGTCATTAACAAAATGCAAGAGTCATTATATTTTTTTGCCTCCTAGATCACTGTTCTAGCTCTTTCATAAAGATTATGTCCTTCATCATCACTAATTATACCTGTGTAGTTAACTAAGGTCTGTGCTGAAATTACCTTCTATTCAGATTCCTTTCATTACATGCAGGTGGTCTTCATAAAGGTTGACTTAACTTTTAGTCTAGGGTTTTTTTTTTTATAGCCATTACTACAATTTCAGATCTTTCTCCATCAAAATAAGTTATCTTTCTGCCTCAGAATAAGCCAATCAAACTGAAAGGCATTTTGTGCTACTGAGGCCAGCATAAAGCTTCTTGCACTTTCACACCTTACAGGTTTAGTGCCAACCACTGAGGTACAATTAGTCTAAAGTAATCCAGACTAATATGATAGTTTAAGTGATATACCAATTCCTGTGTCCATGTGAAAAAAACAGAATTATACCAGCTAGAGGCTTGGCTAGGCAAGAATTTAACTAGTGCATGGTACCATTAGAGACATACTTGTCAAAGCTAGTAGTCTGGGAGGATAGGCGCTAGCCTTCTGGCAAAGCAAGTTCTTAGTTCTGGACTTTTCCTGACCTCAAAAGTCAATCCTTTCCCTTCTCAATCTCTTAGATGTTGTGTTTAGTAAGGACCTGCTTTTTGCAAGTGTGTAGTCTTCCTGGATTAGTAAATTCCAAGGGTTCTTGAAATATCCAGGCCTTACCAGGATTTAATACTGCTTTATGTATTTTCTTATGTTTCACCTTGTGAGGATGAATTTCCTTAATTTTATTAAATATATGTTCATTTTCAGAGGTACCTTTGATTCAAATACAAGTCATAACTTTCCAGGCATTGCCGCACATAAAACTTACTGTATAATACACTAAAAAGATATATAGTCTTAAACTTAGGAGGTAATTGTCTGTAATTAAACTGGATGAACAAAAGTTGGTGATTTGAAGTGATCATAAATTATTGTGAACTCACAAGATGGGTACTGGTTTAAGATACACATACAGGCATAATTTATATAATTTTCCATGAGAACAGCAGACCCCACAATTTATTAAAACATTTATTGAAAATAATATGGCTAAGAATTCTCAGAAGTAATAATCACACTGGGCGCTAATAAACGCTTCACAAGCCACTAAACAATTGAGACCATTTTCACAGCTTAAGGCTATAGCTACCCTAGCTAATTGCATTTTCTCAGTTCGCCACTGATGAATACCTTGGCATCTAACCTTGAGCTAGCAAGCAGAAAAATGCATGATGTCATCACAAATAAGATACTCAAAATCACCAAGATGTAACAGTTGGAGACACATCTTCAAAATAAAATTCCTGCTTTCACAGGTTTCCTTTCCCCACCTCTAATCAAATAATGATCATTATATTTTGGCTTTTGAGTGAAAAGGGCAATATTTCATATACTTTCCTTTAAGCATTAATAGTACCTTGAGCCTTCGGCTTCCTTGTTTTACCTTACAAGCTTCTCCATCACAAAATTAGAGATTGAGCTCCTTGCACACATATATGATGCCTTTGTAAGAGACATTTACTGTCTATATTCTACAGAGGAAAAGCAAAAAAGTATTAAGTTTCAAAAAGCCACAAAATGAAGTTTTGACCTCACTGACAACCACTGGCATCTTCCTTTTACAGAGTTAAGTCAGTAAGGCCAGATGTAAAAGAACTTCCTAACAATACAATTGTTTTTTTCTAAGCAAGAAAAAATTTCTTTAATTTGAAACATGATTTCCCTAATTAATGTATTATATAATACATAAATATACAATGACCAGATTATCTTGCAAAGGTAAAGAAACACTCTGATTAGATATCAGTGAAAGAGGGTCTGAGCAGAGTTCAGTCTAGTGATCTGTAGAAAAATCCTTTCTCATAAAAACCATAGAATTGTTTATTAGGTTGGCAGAGACCTTTAGGATCATAGAGTCCAACCATTTGTTCTAGACTTAAAGTGGTGAAATTTACCTGAATTGTTTTGAATGCAGTTGACCCAGTCTGAATGTCTGCTTAAGTAACTATGAAACCAAAGGAAAACCCAGCCTACAAAAGCAGATCTTCTGGAGACTCTGATTTCTTTTGCTCTTCACACAGTTTCTTTCTTATTCTGCCTGTTATTTAAAATATTAACTAATGCTCATAAAATTTAATACTGAAATACTAACAAAACTATACAATATAGTATAATCAACATAATATTAAATAGTAAATTAAAAATACTGTTCTATCACAAAAATTGTAAGCTTTCCAAATACCCTTTTTGTTTATTTCTAAAAAGATTCAATCATTACTAGTTGCATTCATACAATTGTTACTCATTCCCAAATTTGCCCCTACATTTTAAACTGAATTTTTATGTACACTTCTAGAAATCTCATTTCTAGATTCCAAAATAATTATTTATAAATTACTGCTAAAAATTCAGTTTATTTTTGAAAAGTTACCACATATTTTTTCCCAAAAGAATTAAGTTGTTCATCACCACATTCTTTATAATCTCTTCATGATTTGATCACTTCTCTGAAGTAGTAATTTCTTTTATACCCTCTGTTACTGTCTGTTAGGATTTAACTTTCTCCTTAAGGCAGGCTGAAACCAGTTCTTTGTTGTCACAAACAGATCTTGCATAAACAAACTTTCAGCATCATCCAAAGCAAACAGCAAATATGCAAAATCCCAGCATCCAGATTGGTACAGCTTGGTGTTACACAAGGTTAGTTCACAACTCTTACTCTTGCTGAACCACTGCAGACTCACCACCCAACTCCCTTCAACTAGACTTGTTGTCTCAAAGGATATAAGTAATGCTTGAGCACTCTGTTACACATCCACAGTTCAGAAATCCTGGGTTCCCTAGGAGGTGATGAACATTTCTTTATCTATTACTGCATATTCACTCAAAGCCTGCAACATAAAATATAGGCTAAAGAGCACAGATGCATGAAACAAAACACACAAGTAAGGTAAACACTTCAAGGAACTTAGCAATATATTAGCATCAAGTAACACTCCAGTGAAAAGCAATGCCAAGTTTGTCACTGCTTTGGACAGACTTCTCAGCAGATACTTGCCCCGTGCAAGCTCCACGTTACCTCTGTGGTCTCAGGCAGCTTCCCAGCCAGTTCAGTTTTTTTCAGCAAAATCCTGTACCCTGAACGCAAAGCCATACACAGACTGGCAGAGGCTTCCTTCCTGCAAGGGGCTTGCCTTTACCAAGGAACTGCTCCATTTCCTCTTTGGCAAGACCTTAGCTATGTAAACAAAAAAATTAATGAATTCCTACTTGGACTTTAAATTTCCTGAGCTGACATAGGGCTTGGGGTAGGTTCATAAGTGGTAAGGTGTTTCTGAATACAAGTACAACTCAAGGAAAATAAATGAAACATGGATTCTGTGCAAGTTGCTTATAAAACCCAACAGCCTGTTATCACAGAAGCTACATCACATCTAAATCCTATTAAGATAATTACACTCTCAAGAACAGTACAGAAGCAACTAGTGACAAAAGACTTGGGTACAGAAGGCTTTTGGCTGCAGAAGAGAAGGATCAGCTGGACTGAAAGCTGTTAATATATGCTATATGAATATATATATTATATACATTTAAATTCATATGAATATGAATTTAGAATTCATATATATGTATATATGTTCTTGCTCCTACAATGCAAGACTGAGCATCTCAAGCTTCCATTCAGCATACCCTGTGGCAATTAACTAATACAAGTAGTGACAGGAATGACAAAAGTAATACGAAGAAAGATGGAAGAACAAAAGAAAGCTAACAAGTAGAACACCTCTAACTTTAGAAATACATGACCCTAAGTACTCTGCTGTGCATTCAGAGGAGTAACTACAAAAGATAATTTTAGGTGTAAAAAATCTTGCAACATTCTAGAGACAGAACTTTCAGAATCTTTAATTGTAGGTTTAATCTTGGAAGCAGAATTAGTCCTGGGCTGAACACTGGAAAGTTCCAGAAGTAACTCCGAATTATCTTTCAAGCTGACCAATTTAACACAATTTATAACAAAAGGCCCAAAACTGCTGTGTCATAAGTTATGATGCCTTGATACAGTTAGGGAGGCAATTGAGATTGCAGAATTAATTTTTGCATATAAACTCATCAGATGGCCCACTGACCCATGAGCGGCCTTTAGTAGAAAGCATCAGACTGTGGAAGATTGAGATACCCCAATTTATGACCAAAATATGATTCAGATTTTTAAGCAAATTGCTTAATCTCTTCAGCACAAAAGTGCTTTTCATGCCCTGTACCTTTAAAGTGGATGTGACATCCATTTGCCACTTGTAGCTGTTATAAATCTGAATTTATTATTATCAATAAAGAAAGACATTAAAAAGATGAGAGTACTTGGCATGCTTGTAATGTGTTGAACAGGACTTTCAAAGCTTCAGAATTTTAAAGTTCATTCCTGCAAAAGTTTATGCACATACAGAGCTTGAGGCACATAAGTAATGCTGATCTCTTTGACAGGCTATATGCAGCTACACAAGTTTTGACAGGGTCAGTACTGGAAGGCGTATGTATCTTAGAACTCATACATTCAAATGCATTAAAAAAGCCTGTATCTGCTAACTTGCAAGCTCATTTTAAATGTTAGATATTCATACACCACATGGTCTTATTAACATACGCTGCAGACTATCACCATTAGCTTCTGCTAAAATAAACATAGTAAGGAAATCGTAGCCTTATATAAATAACTTGCTTGACTTTTGTGCAAACGTAGCAAAGCTTGACTATTATTGATTAATCCAAAAGACCTACTGCACCACATTAAGTCAGCTGGTTATTTACAACGAACTTGAGTTTTTGTAGGTTTCTGCTGTTTAGAACACACGTCTTAAGTCAAAAAGATGCATTCAGTCTATCAATCTTGTCAACCTATATACATATTTTACAGCAGGACACAAAGTGCATTATTATATAAACAAGCAAAAGGATTTATATTCAGGGCTGGAAACTCCTTAAGGGCCAAGGAACAAGGGGGAGACTCCCAGGTTGGCAGGGGCCTTGGGGGCTGCAGCTGAACACTCCAGAAGCTAAGCAAGGGAACACAGTAAATCAGAGCCTAGGTCAAAAGGTACCTCTGTGGTTATGGGGCAGGTCCACAGCCAAGCTGTTAAGTCAGCCTGCAGGTCAGCATCCAGATCAATAACATCCATAGCCAGACACAGCCACAGCAGAACCAAAAGCCAGTGCTCCAGCTCAGGCAGAGCGTCAGGGCTAAGTCTAAATACAGTCCCCAGCCTGTGAGGGTGTGTGGAGGCCCCAGGTGAGGCTCCTCAGGGCCATTAAGGCCTATTAGTATCCCCAGAGTCCTAACACCCCCTACCCCTTTGCAAGACAGAGAATATATTATTTTGTGTGTAATTGAGTTTAGTGAGAGCGTGCATGGTAGGATATGGCTCCTGATACCCATTATAGTGATAACATGGTGCCAAGTGTCGGTGGAGAAAACCTTTAGGAGCAGTATGTAAAGTCAGAACACGATCCCCTCTCCCCATCAACCGTTTTGCTAGGCAGAGGGGTTTGTTGTTTTAAAAGGTACCATGGGATCTTTAAAAACCAAAATCAATTAGCATTTCAGATTTCTAACTGATCCTAAGGGTACTTAATCAATAGCCCTTTTAGAGACTTTATCCCTCTACCTTCTGATCAAGAGCTGTGATCTACTAGGAGCTGCACTTGGCTAGGGAGGGCTGCGAGAAGAAAAATGAGTGAGGATTTTGTCCATGGGCCTGTTTTGGTGGAAACCAGAGGAAGCTGAAGGTAGGCCTAGGAACTGAATAGGGGCAGGGATACCATTTCCTTATACAAAAGGATGGAGCTGGATGGAGCAGCAGCAGGTTTGTTTACTTGGGTTTTTTTTAAGCAGGGATGCTGGAAATTCAGAGTGAGTGTTTATGGCTCAGCAGAGAGGCTGAACTGCTGAAGGCTCTGGAGAAACTACTGCAGGGTTGTCTACTGGCTGGTGACACAACAAATGTAAAGTATTTCTGTGTACCCCTGGCATGACAGTGGTGTTGGGATCCAGCAGTAATCTACCAGGGGAAAATGCCCAAACTTTAGCTTGGATGCCATGAGGTAAACAAGACCTCAAGCTCCTCTGGCAGCAGCAGGATTCCTTCCTCCTGTTTCAAGTGTCATATCTTGGCAAGGTCAGGAACAACCTGGAGGCTAACACTACAGGACAATCTTCAGCTGCTTTTCCCCTCTGTGAGCTTGTGGGATGAATACCTCTAAAGCATTTTCAGGGCCAGCGTGTGACTGCAAACCCTCATTCTATCCTAGAAAGAGAACTATCAGAACTATCAGATTCAACAGTAGAAAAGGTGCTTAAGTCCTGTGATTATAGGTCCATGCTTTCCATTGCTTTGTAAAACACTAGATACTTTATTACCCAAATGGTATGTCGACTTCAAATTTCCCTCACGTGCCCAGTTCAGCATAGGAGTCTTCCATAGGAAATACTCTTCATATCCCTGTAACAGGGAATCAGTATATGGCTGTAAATAGCCTTCAGGTGCCTGATTGTTTGTTTATTGGTGCCAGAAGTTGACATGAAACTGCAACTGGAAACATGGTATAAATGTATGCTATTTTGGTGAATGATCATGCAGCATTTGAAAACTCTTCTTTCTTACCAAAGAGGAGCAGAAAACACAGCTCTCTAATGATGTCAACTCAAGTCTTATGTCCCCTGCCTCTTTATTTCCTTCCCATTACCACCTTTAAGGCCTGCTAAGTTTCAAATAGGACTTTAGGGAGAAGAAAAGGCTGCATAAGGCTTACAATATCCTTAATTTATGAGCTGAGGGAAGTTTGGCTGTTGTTGGCATCCACCAGGGACAACCAGCAGCAGCAGAGCTTGGGGTCCAAACCCTGCAGCACTAGCTGGCTTGTTCTCAGATCACCCATTCCTGATTTACATGACAGCTCACTAGCAAGAGGTGCTAAAGGTAACGGAGAGGCTTGCCAGCTCTTGGCAGACACTTCAAAAGATGCCTTGGGCTGGGTTTTATTCCCATAGCACTATACATGTGTATTTACAGCTGGCAAGGACAGGTGAGAAAGAAGGTAGCAGCAGCTCAGATGTTATGTCAGTGGGGCTGGCTGGGGAGCTCTGCCTGCAGCAGCAGGAGCCTGGGGGAAAATCTGTGGAAAGGAAGGATGGGGAAGAAGGTGTCCAGAAAGCCTGGCTGGAAACTAAAGATCTTTAGATGGCAGGGATGCAGGACTGCATGGGCTGCCCTGGATGATGGTCAGGCACATGGCCCTGCTCTCACAGCGCCTGCCTGCCGGTGCATTTTTGTGTCTTTCTGTTCAGCCTTGTGCGGTTACAGCCCACCTGAAACACTGGGTTTTTTTCTGCTTGGGTCTTCCTTAGAGGAAAAGGTATTTTCCACCAACGCAGCAGGTGACAAGCCATACTTGTGGGTGGGAGCACAGGGGAAGGCGCAGGGGGCTTGCCCTGGGTGAGAGGGCTCTTGCTGATGTCCCAGACCAATTCACTGATGGAACGTTCTGTTTTTTCTTACCCCATTGATAGCTTCCATGAGAAGTTTTTCCTTCCTAACCGTCCCAGGTGCGTTCGTGCAGCAGGAAGCCACGTTCCCGTCAGGTTTGCGCTGCAAGAGGCCCGCGTAAATACGCTTATACCCCATTCCCGCCGGCAGCAGCGCAAGCGGGGACAACTACGCAACGCCTCCGCGAAGGAGCCGCCCCCGCCGTGTCCCCGCCCCCCATGTCCCCACCCCCCCCGTGCCCCCCCCCC